>JAUMHI010000055.1:15496104-15511121 GCA_032359435.1 Enteromius unitaeniatus
GATTAATTTCGATTAATTAATTACAAAGCCTCTAATTAATTAGATTAATTTTTTTAATCGAGTCCCGGCCCTAATATATATATACAGTATATATTTAGAAAATATTTACATGTATATACATTTATATATAAAATATGGTTATAAAAATTTAAATGTTTATGCATGTGTTTGCATTTATATATGCATAATAAATATATTAAACAATATATTTACAATACATAAACAATATACATAAACAATATATAAAACAACAAAAACTTATATTTTGGATATGATTAATCACAATTTATCATTTATAAATATATAATATATACAATCTATTATATACAAATATATAAAACAATTTAATATTTTAAAAATCATTTTACTTATGATTTACTTATGTTTTACTTATAACAGTATGTGTTGTGTGTATGTCTCTAAAACAACAACAAAAAATAAGAGTCTTTCCCACTTTCCACAAAAGTTCAGTCTGATTTATAGACGCTGACTAAAGTTTACTCCATCCACTTCAGGAACAAATAGATGGTCATTCTGTTATACTCACTAAATGCGGGGGAATCTGTTTCTGTTGTGATGCAATCTCCTCCTTGTGAAATGACATGTCACCTCTTGGGTTATCTAGTGAATTGCTGTAGCTGTTGCCAGTATATCACAAGCTTTAACCTCTCGTGTCTGTGCGAATTGGCCGGTGAGGACTATTATACGTCTAGTTAAAGTTCAAATGGAAAGTCCACGGTGCTCATTAGCAGTCGCTCCAAGCAGTCTCATTATTGGCTCTCTTCTGAAGCTGGATGCAGGGTGAAGTGGCTCTTTATTACGGCTGTAACCAGACCTGGTCTTTAGAGTTTGGAACATCGGATCATGATGTTCTGTTCTTCGTCTGATGACACATCTGCGCTGTCCATGTCATACCTCTCACGCATCTCCAAAATAATTATATTTGACACTGCTGCAATCAAAGATGCATTTCTTAGAAGATCATGTGCTACGGGTTCAGTCAAACTCAGGACATGACGTAATCTCATTTTTGTGTGATTCTTCACATAAATGGTACAAGAAACATCTTAAGACATTGGCATGTAAACAGCCTCAAGGCTCATTGGTAATACGTGTTTGTGGCAATATTTTTGCACTGTAAAAAGGAACCTATATATATATATATATATATAAACAATCAGTTTAAGACAACTTAAGATCAGTTGTGCAAAAGTTGCAAATGTCAGGTTTGACATATAGAATTGCTATTGGCATGTCTTGCAACACTTTCAATGTGTGTGGTGCTATTTGATGAATCTGGCAATGCTTTATGTTGATTGTTGAATGTATAGAGGCAGTTTGAAGTGAAATCATCAAGTCTGATGAGTGGTGCTAAAAGGTTAATTCTGTAATGCGATTGAAATAACTTCCCGCCTACATTGAACCTACATTGCAAGTTATAAAGTCAGAAATGCGAGATATAAAGTCACAATCTCAAGAAAAAAAGACAGCATGCGTGATAAAAACTTGCTTACTCACTGACTTATGAAGTCAGAATTGTGATTTTATATCTTGGAATTCTCACTATATGACTTTTCTTCTCAGAATTGTGAGATATAAACTCGGAAATAAAGTGAGTTATAAAGTGCAATTATGAGTGGAAATGAATCTTGCAATTCTGACTTTATTTCTCAGACCTTTAAACTCCCAGTTGCGATGTCATATTATGCAACTGAGGTAAAAAAGCCAAAATTAAAACTCACAATAACCTTTTTTTTATTTTTTATTCAGTGGCAGAAGCTGGCTTCCATATAAACCTTTCTGATAATTTTAACAAAAGACATTAAAAACACATTTTCTGATGCCATCTTAGCTTGTTTCAACAAGTCCTTGAGCTCTTTTAGAGTTACTGGTGTTTTGAGGGACTCTGCATTGCAAGTACAGTGGTTTACTGAGTGTGCTACCAAGCAAGTTTACTATGTCAGAAGCACCAACTGTATGGAGCTAGTTGTGACGCCAAAAAGCATTATTTTACAAATTATGTGCTATATGGAAAAATGTTTTGAGCTCTTCCCTATTGACAAAAAAAGCATATGCTGGTTTGGTATATTGGGATGCTGGTTTAAACTGTTTTATCATGGTTCTTTGCTGGCTTAAGCTGGTCCTTAGCTGGTCATGTGCTAAGGACAGCAAAGGACCACCTTAAACCAGCAAAAGACCAGCAAAGAACCAGCTTAAACCATCATCCCAGCTTCAAAACACACCTAACCAGCATATGCTGTTTTTTTTCAATGGGGCTAACCTAGTATTGTGCAAGAAACTGCATGAGAACAACTCTTTTAAAACAATCTGATTCTGTAAGCATAATTTGTGTATAAAGACACATGGAATTTCATTGCCTCTACTATTAATTTAACTACTGAGATGTATGGATAGCTGTGTTTTTGGAGCTTGACATATGTTTTTCCAACGAGTCTGCAACCAGTCCAAAAAATACTATTTGGCATGATGAAACAGTGATTTTCACGTTAGAAATAATTTAGAACCATGTGGGTCTAAAATATGAGGATAAAAATGATTTAAATGAACTCCTTGTGTTGTGTAGTTTCCTGGAGAGCTTTGAGTCTGCAGTTATGCCACACAATATATTGTTTATTTATTCCTTTTTCTCTGAATTGTGAGCCATCACTTTAATGTGTCATATTGTCCTTGGCTGTGCAAGGCAAGGGTAAACACAGCAAAATTGCCTCTGCGTCATGCCACTTTTTGGGCAGTGACGGTTTGGTTGGTCACCATGACAACTAAATCTGAATTCTAAGAAAAACATCCCGAGCAGATATCCTACTCAAGGGCCAGATAGCATCGACGCAGGCATTCAACAGGCATTCTTGTCCAAAATGGCCTTTAATGGATAGGGTGGATGGTGGGGAAACAACAGGGTGTGAGACGTCTCTCCCTGAAGAGTTTGCTGCTCAATCACATATCCCCGCTGTTCACTTCCAAGGGTATTATCCTGACATGAATAGGGCATCTACAGGTTTCTCTTCAGGCAATTTGCACTGGCATTTGGTGAGGTGAAGTCATGATGATTCATCACCGTGCTCAAGGAAGTGTTCATATCTGAGTCCTCCAGAAGCACAAGATCACAGACTCTCTGCGGTGTGTCTCTGATGATAGAGACGTCTGGTCTGGCCTTTTATAATAAGATTGCATGAAAAACCCTAAAGTAGCAGCTCAGTAAAAGGCTTTTTGACAGGATATGCATGCTTTTTCATCTTCACCCTCTATATATATATTGTGCCTCTTGTCCCATTCCTTATTAAAAGTAACATTAAGACAATCTGTTGTGTCATGGTGCTGTTATGTACGCACAAAACAGAATCTTGTTTGAGGCATTAATTAAGACACAATATTACAAAATAGATTATTTATTATTATTTTTGTCATCAGAGTTCTCTTTCTGTTTTTCTTCTCTCTCCTTTTTTCTCCTTTTTTTCTTTAATTAGTTGCATAAGATGTTTGGGCCTGTAAGATTAATTAATATAGAATTAATAACTCAGAAAGGATGCATTAGGATAATAAACTTGACTGTAGTTATGTGATGTAAATGTTAAAATAGTTTATATGTATCCTGTCTGGAAAAGCATTTTAGGCTATGACATATTGTCCAAGGAAATCGGTTATCTGTCCCTGTAGTCATAATAAAAGAGAATAATAAAAAAGAATATATATATATATATATATGTGTGTATGTTTATATACACACACACACACACATACACATATATATGACAATCCCATGGCAGAAACAGAATAAATAGGAACAAAATTAGCATAGCTGCTGTTCAAACTAAGAAAATGAAGATTTGTTAAACCAGAGCTAGAAGATAAATAATGACATCAGATATAACTGCAGGAAAAGTTGAGATGGATTATTCGAATGCTTGGCTAAAAAGATGTTTCTTTAATCTAGGTTTAAACAAAGAGAGTGTGTCTGAACACCGAACATTATCAAGAAGGTTGTTCCAGAGTTTGGGAGCCAACTGTGAAAAAGCTCTACCTCCTTTAGTGGACTTCGCTATCCTTGGAACTACCAACAGTCTAGATTTTTGCGATCTTATGGATCGTGATGGATTGTAGCGTGTTAGAAGACTAGTTAGGTACGCAGGAGCTAAAACATTAAGTGCCTTAAAGGTAAGGAGTAATATCAAATCAGCAGCCTTCCCCATGATTGTGCCTTCAGACCCAAACTGAACGACCATTTAAAGGCCTTTGCAGGTGTTTTGAGTTAAATAGCTGATTAGACTGTGGCACCAGGTGTCTTCAATACTAAACCTTTTCAGAACATAAACATTTTGGGGTTTCATTTTCATTTGTTGTCAGTTATGAACATCACAATTTCACAAGAAATAAGCACTTAAAATATATCAGTCTGCGTGGAAAGTTTCACTTCTTGAATGGAATAAGTGACTTTTTGAAGATATTTTAATTATATGAGCAGCACCATATCATACTATAAATTATATACTAAAATGTTTGGGCTGGTAAGATTACTTAAAAAAAAAAAATCATATAAAAATGAATAACTCAGAAAGGATTCATAAAAATAAACAACTTTAAAGACTTTCACATTATTACAAAACTTTTTTTTATTCTTTTTCTTTTAATAAATGCTTTTTAAAACGACATTTTCTGTTTACATAGAATTCTTTTTTGTTGTTTTTTTTTTTATTTATTTTTTTTAAATGCATTAATTGCAATACTATCAAGTAAAAGCAGCCTTGGTGCATAAGAGATCTCTTTTAACAGCATTAAATATATGTATCATGCCAAACATTTGAACAGTAGTGTATATTATTATTATCTATAAATTTATACAAAATATTTATCTTCAACCACTTTTACTTGATTAGCTGTCTTGATTCTCATTCCTGTTCCACTTGCACAAGTGCTATTTGGTAGAGCCAGCTGTGCAGCTTCCAGAGTTCACTGGTTGTGATAATATTATATTACAGTTATTCTACCTTAAAATCATCCATCAAGCACTGACAAGTACCAACTAAGCGCATAAAATTCATTAAAATCAAATCAGGAAATCACACAATGACCATTATATCCCTTCTCTGCGCTTGTTATTGTTTTTATATTCTCCTGAATATCTGACTCATTCACTACCATATTACATTAAATATACAAAAAGCAACTTAATTCTGCTGGCAGAGTTAGCAATTCAATATACTACCTATTTCTTTTTAAGTATGCAGTGAATTTTGGTGACAGAGAGCATATGGGAGAAGCCATGGGCAAAGTCCTCTGCTGTCAGACAGAATCAGACTGGCTCCAGAACCGAACGGCAAAACTACATTTAACAAAAGATTTGGTCTGCTTGGATACTTCCAAAAAAATCCTAAAGATGATCCATTTGCTCTAACTAATTGCTCACCATATTGTGAAACTATATTTAAGCCCAGATGTACCACATTTGATTTGGAGCTGCTACAATCAATCTGTGAGGCTTAGTGCATAAGCGAACATAACGAAAGCTTTGATAGATTAACAATAAAGCTCTTTTTTTACCCACAAATCTCAGCATGTGCTTTTACAAATCATGCAAACACAAGCGCTTCGTCAATCTGCCAAGAATAGTAATTTCATAGCTTGGAGCTGCATAAATCCAGTATTTAAACACTGATGTCTCACTGTCATTACATTCTGCCGAACAGATTGATAACTTTTACCACAATCAAAGCATTATGTGACAACTGTTTTTCAGGCTTCTACTGCAAATTCCAGTTTGAGGGATACATGGTGAGCGATAGATTAGTCTTTATTTTCTCTCTCAGATCAAATACTGGGTCTGTATTTTTATTGTTCTGCATTATGGTGTTTATCTACCCAGATTCATTGTCAGAGGGAAACATAAAAAACAGCCAGCTGAGGTCCCACTATGACATAAGCTTCTCACAGGGCCAGGGTCGAAGGGTCCACCCATAAAAATGTTATTCCAGACCCTGTGAAGCTCTGCAGCGGCTCTTAATTTGCCGCCCCCTCATTGTTCCCACTCACTAGGCATCAGTGGCTCTGATCAATAAACACTATCCTATGCCAGTGTGCAACAGTTAGTCCTTTGTGTGGGTCAGCTGACTCGTGGACACTGCATCCTATAATTATGTTAAATTGAGTGCAACTGTTCATTGACGTGACGTGCAAGAGTGTGCTTCTGAGCTACTGCATGACTGAACCTGACATTGGACATTAGATGTGGTCTCTGACTATCTTAAGTGATCTATAAATGATGCAACAATTAGCCAAGGGCTGAGGGATGTCACAAGTGGCATGTCACTAATTCCACTGTCCTAAAATGTTGTTTCTAAAATAAGCAGTACTTAAGCCAAAAACGAAAATGTACTCGCCCTCGGGCGAGACATAGATAGGTTTGTTTCTTCATCTGAACAGATCTGGAGAAATTTAGCATCAAATTAATTACTCACCAATGCATCCTCTGCAGTAAATCTGTGCCGTCAGAATGAGAGTCCAAACAGCTATAAATACGTTGCAATAATCCACTCCATTCCAGTACCTCAATTCATATTCTGATTGGTTCCTTGTATAGCTTGTGTCTTGTGCTCATTGGTTGGTTTTGTCATGTGTTCTTCTGTGTCTAGTATCAGGGAAGCTCACATCCGCTCTTTGGGGCTGATTATTGCTTAGCCATCTCCGTGTTCTTAGGTCCATGTCTTCCTTTTTGAGTCTCCTAGTTTTCGTGTTTTGACCCTGAACTGTTCCTAGTTTCTTGATTGTTTGCCACCTGCCCTGACCCTCACTTGTTTATTGGATTTACTCTTTTGCCTTGCCTGGATTATACTGTTTTGCAGGTGTTTGACCCTGCCTGTTTGACCACATTTGTAAACAAAGCCTGCATTTGGATCCGCAACTCCATTGTCACAGTCTCCACGTTACAATTGGATCATTTTTGGTGCAAGTACTATGCAAACTTCGTAAAATAACCATGAAAAACCAAAAATCAACAGAAATTTAAACTCCATTTAATGCTCCCTTTAATTTAGATACCTTTCAGCAGTTGCTTACTGTACTTATATATAAACACGACTGAGAAATTGGGCTGGTGTGAATTCAGAGTGCACTTTGGGACATCACCTAAAACCAAATTTCCTAATTAAGACCGGTAGTGACTTTCCATCAAAGTGCAAATCAATTTATCTTAATTAACTGATTTGTGTGCCATAATTTATGGCAGATATTAGTAACAGGTCAAGGTATAGATCTGTTGGGAGCTACATTTTGGCCAGTCATCAATGGTATGATGCCCTGGAGTCGAAGAGAGCCACAAATAGAACGACAGCGCATTGATCAGGGGACTGCAGGCTTTTGATTGGAACACATCCAGCTGAATGCACTGCGAAGACTGTATGCAGTGCCACAAACAGCTGCTTACTAAGCCTTCTGAATCATTTCAAGATGGCACATTAATAGATACCCGTGAGAGCGGTTTAAAAGGACTGTAAAATTGTTTCTATGACAGTGCTTGACTTTTGCAGATGTGTATAGTTTCCATGAAGAATGGCAAAGAGAGCACGATGACTTTAACTGCTCTGTCAAGTGTTTTCAATTACTAGCAAATGCTGTCCTTAAAAAGACAGAGATAAAGAAAAAGACAGAGCCTAGTTGAGCCATATCTATTCCTGTGTGTAGAATATCTTGAATGGGATGTTCAATCAGCTCTTCGTCCAGATTTCAAAGAATTATGAACCCTGATTTTTATAATGCAGACTGAAAATCTGATAAATTATTTGTTTTCTGCTTGCAGTTCTTTGAGGTTAGTGATGGCTAATTGGCATGCTGTGTCACTGAACACATCCCATATAGGCTCATCATTCGGTAATGTTTCTGGGAAAGAGTGGGGAAAAAAACCCTTCCCATCATAAATCTGAGTCCATTTGGGACTTACATTTCACTGGATCTACTTGAAAACTTTTGAATTTGGAAATTTGCCAACAATTAGCTTGAGAAACTTATAGGGCTTTCCTCGGTTTACCAGCAATTATCCACTGAACTAAAAACCTGGCATGTGAAACAACAAGCCTGTGAAAACACTCTCTGGGGGACCTGAAACAATATTTTGACAATATTGTAATAAACACTTTTGCTGTATATCTTTCCAACATAAATGGTGTAGATGGACCCAAATGCCCCCTTTTAAACAGAGTAGTATCTGCAAACTCCAGACTGGTGAAAAAAGTTATAAGAAGAGGAAGTTATAAAAAACGTCTATAGTACAAAAACGTTTTTCATAAATGGACCTCCATTTAAATCTAAAACTAGCTACAATTAAGATAATATTTTACCTTTTATGAGAACTTTTTATAACGAGTAATAAATATGTCTAAAAAACATTAGACAAAAATACAACTAAAATGTTTTAGAAAAAAACATGACTTTATGAATGACATATGAATAGGTTTTGTGCTGTCATTTTGAGATGGCTTTTAACGTTACTAGAAGAATGCAAAATGATCATGCAAATGTCAGAGCAAACTATATTATTATATAGAGCTTCCCATTTTAACTTTTTGCAAATGTTTTTCATTATGTAATCATTATTTTTGAATAATGTTTGTTTGCTTGTTTGTTTTTACATTCTGAAACTAGTAAGCATATTGTCTAAAAAGTATTTTTAGATTTTAGCAAAATAAAACTAAAGTATATGTTTTGCAAAAAACATGGTTTCGAGAGGATCGTGAACGCAGTAATCACACGCGTCTGGCATCCGATTTCCTAATCAAGCACGTCCAATCATATCACTTCCCTTTACTATTAAAATACCCCAGTTTCTATGTACCCACATCTCACCTTGATCGCATCCCTCCTCCTCCCCTTCTCCACATTCTTCCTCATACCTCACGCCCGGGGGGCAGACGGCGAACGAGCCTCGCTAGGGTTATATTCCCTAGGGTTCAGAGTCCGCCGTTCTCCCGGCTCGTTTCCCAGACATGTTTGATTACCAGGAAACATGAACTCTTGAAAATGTTTTAGAAAAAACATTTCATGAATTATGTATAAATAAAATTTCTTGTGCAAGTGTTTTGAGAGTCATTAATTAGCTAAAGTTCTGAGAATATTCCTCTTGCCTTCAGAAGAATTTTGATGGTATTTTCTATTTTTCAAATTGCAGTGTTCAAATTTGCAAATTCAAGTGCAGAGCTGACGTGTGTACAGGTGTAAATGCTTTACTCTTTATTTCTGCTTTCCCATAAAAGTGTCACCTACTGTCAGACTGAATTTGATTTTCATTCAGCTTATGTGTCATTTTTGTTCAGACCACTATTATATTAAATGCATAATCTATTCAAATAATCATTTACATTTTATAAAATGTGTTTGTTTCATTAATGTTTCCATTAAAATTTAAAAAATTAAAATAAAAACATTTTTAAAAATGCAAAATCTTTGGAAAAATCAATCCATTTTATCTTTTTCAACATAAAGACAACTTAATTGGGGTCATTTCCCTTCAGAGATGCATACATTCAGAGATACATTCAGAAAGATGAATTTCACCAAATAGTGCGAGTAGAATAATGTTGTGGTTTAGTGACTAATTCATGCACAAGACAAGGCCTTCTGAAGGTCACGTCTGGGTTTGAGGATCTCCAGTAGAGAGGGATGTGAACCAAGTCTTTGTGATGGTGGAGCTCGGTCAAGTGCATCAAGCACGTCATGAAGATAAAGGGCACAAACTTTCCTCTCTCCTGCAGAGAAGCAACACCCTCTAAGAATGCTTCCCGCAGTCACAGCCAATACTACGTCTGGACCTGGCAGAAGCACAAAGTGTTTTTCTTTTCTTCCTTTCGATGCATACTTCCCTAACCTGAACAAATGTCATTTTTCTTCACAGCGGTTTCTATTTCAGGCCAGTCGTCAAAGTGGCCTCATTCACTGGCTGAGTGTGAGCTCCCAAGCATGTCAATATCTCAGAATTAACAGGAATCATTTCAGAAATCGCTTTAGATTCAGATCATTCCATATTTCTGGAGCTTTCAAAGGAACCAGTGCTAATATGTACCCCCCAGATGCAGATTAGTGGGAAAATGGGCTTAAAAGAAATAAGAAAGCATTCAATAATGAACAGCTGTGGCAGTCACGTCACCTCTGCTTTCAGAACAGATACCTACAGAAGTGTTTCTTAATCAGGAATTCTGCAGAAGCTCACCCTTCATTCACAGTACTGCATGGCCAGACTTTATCTCACATAGTCCATAGTAAAATGGGAATATTTTGCCATTGGAGAAAAGATGGAAGCCATCAGATAAAGGCATATGCATTAATGGATCTCTTTGAGCCATGCACACAATCTCAACCAACACAGAGCAATATGAAAATGTCCCTTAATTTGTATGCAAAAGCTCCCATACACCTTTTCTTTGAGGCCTCCAAAGGATCACTGTTTTATTCACTATGAAGTAGCACTGGAATTATTAACATCTGCCTATGAATGCACAATACATTTCTTGTTAAAGAGCTGAATTTATTCTCATATATCTTCCTAATCTCAAAATGGATCACCTCAAGAATTGAGTACGAAGGTATTGACCTATCATAAAATGTTTGCTGATGAGTTTGTACTCCGGAGTTTCACTCCAGCCATAATTAATCACACCTGAACAAGCTAATCAAGGTATTCCGGATTACTAGTGAGGTGAGGTTTATTTTCAGGGTTGGAGCTAAACTCTACAGGACATTGGCACTCCAGGGCCGACATTGCCTACCCCTGTAACAATTCAGGTTATGATATCACATTCACATTTGACCCATACCTATAATACCGTATCACTGTACTCTTTATGGGTCAGTGTCTATTAAGATGATAGAAACATACATTTAACACGACTGATAAAAAAACCACGAAACAACAACCTGTACCTGTACCTCTATCTGTTACAGGGGGACCTCTATCTGTTACAGGGGGACTGTTTAAAGGGCACTTGCAAGTTAAATTTCATTAAACACTTGCATTATAGAAACACAGTATATGTGAGTCTGATTTAGTCTTTTAAACCCCTCAGGTATAAGTAATATTTTCTACAAAAAGAAAAAAAAAGTAAAGTAAAATTTTGTCTATATTTTAAATAAAATCTAATTATATTTTATAGATATACTTAATATTTTTTGCTAAAATTCCAAGCAAAATACCTGAGAATGCAAACAAACAAATAAAAAATTCTGTTCAGTTTCATGAGATTCAATTGTCATCCATTTCTTACAAATATTCTTGATCTATAATACATTTTATAAATTGAAGGGAAATCTGATTTTCCCAGCATGCTTTGATATAGACTGCATAAGGAGAGTAAATGCTTTTACACACAAAGGATAAGTTAATGTTAATATTAAATGTTCTGTTGGAAACTCATAATGGGTTTCGTTTAAGTGTGAAATGAGGTACGGTCATGTTTTTACACAGATTTAACAGCATTCAAAATTATGTGTAAAAATGTTTTACAGAAAAAAATAAAAGCAAAACTATTGATGATTTTCATGTGACATCACACACTTAAAGGAACGCCCCCCTGGAGGCTAAAAATAGGCTTTGCTCCACTGACTGCCAGTTATTTCTACGCAGTTTGCGTTAAGTAGTAATGTAGTGAAATGCAGACATTAAAAGGTGAAATTCAGTAAGCACTTTATTGATATATATTTTGTACAGGCCAGCAGGTGATATAAGAGCATTGTGCAATGTTTCACATCTTTATTCTACAGAAAAACAAAATGTCAAAAGTTTTTATATTTTAAATTTAATTTTGTTGTTTTTTGTTTGCGCAAGCTGGAAGAGATAAGCCCATGTTAAAATGTTCTACAGTGGCAGCAGACGTTTGTTTCTGTCGCTTATTGTTTCATATCTATTTTCATTTCTCCTCATCGTAGCATATAGGATCCCGAGGGTTATACTTCAGTGTCAGTTGACCCCGAGTTCAGTTCCTGAAGGATATGAATCTGTTCTTACGGTGAGCAGGATGAAGCCGTGTTTCAGCGAGAGGTCATCTAAGATTTGAAGTGTATGCTGGGACTCAGATTCTCCTCCTCCTCCTGCACAAGGACAGCCGTCAGTGCAGCTCGACTTGTCTGACATTAGGCTGTGATTGATAGAGACGGCAAGGGCCAAGGGACCCTCTGCGAGTGCCAAAGGCTGATGCTAACCGGCCCTGATGGGAGTGATAAAGAAGAGGCTTTACAAATCAGTGCTCACTGACAGACATCATTCTCAGATTAGCCACACGCTAGAGATAAAACATACTGACAATGTCAATTCCATCCCTGCAATAACACCGTAGAGCACTGTAAAGTAATTACTGCTCCGATATTCAGTTGAGTTCTGAAATGATCTTCAGCAGTCAATCGTGTGATTATGTAACACCAACAGACCCATCGTGAGAAATGACAGTGATACAATAAGTTACTATCAGGACAGGAAATTAACTTGCTTGTTTACAAATCGCTGTGACTGATGAATGTTGAATTTTACCAGCCATGCGGAACTGCACAAAGCATTAAGTCCTGACATCTGTTACTGCTGTGTGTCTTTTTAAATATAAAATAAAGTCTTAAAGTTTTAATATAAAATGAGTCTTAAAATCTAAGGGATAGTTCACACAAAAATTGAAATAATTTACTCATTTACTCGCTGCTCGCTGCTTTGTATTCATAAAAATACTATGGTAGTCAGCGGATAGGCCTATACATCAACTATTTGTATACCAGCATTCCTCAAAGTATCTTTTTTGTTTTTTAATTCATACAGGTTTGGAACAACTTGAGGGTGAGTAAATGATAGACTTTGGAACTGTTACTTTGAATGGTACTGTTACTGTTTTTTATTACAATACATTTAAAAATATAATTTATTTCTATGATGCAATGTTGAATTTTCAGCATCATTACTTCAGTCTTCAGTGTCATATGATCCTTCAGAAATCATTCTAATATGTTGATTTGCTCCTTATTTATATTTATTATTTATATTTATGTTAAAAACTGTTGTTCTGCTTAAGGAAAAAAAAGAAATATTTGATACATTCAATCAGTTTAACGCATCTTTGCTGAAATAAAAATATTATTTCTTTAAATTAAGAATAAAATAAATAGAATAGAAGAAGAGCAGACACTGATTTAGTTCTAGATTTGAATTGCTCTTTAGAATATACATACTGTAATGCATATATAGCTTCTAAAGAGTAATTAAAGCTTACTGTTTTCTGTTCCCCTTTGAAAGCTCAGATAAGCATTATGTGAAAATCAGAGAGCAGAGCGGAGCGACATGGGGAACTGCTTTAATCCTCAAACTGAATGCTGTGAAAGCAGCTCACACCGTCCGACCGGCTCCGGGCACTGTGGGGGGCCATGGCGGGTTTGGGGCTCTGGTTATAAATAACTCTTCTTTGTAGGATGAGGAACAGTATGATTTTTAATCAGCTTACCGGTGGCAATCAAAATAAAGTCTAAAATGCAATTTTAAGAATAAACAACTGTGAGACCATGCAGAAAACGCAAGAATGATAATTACAAAATGAAGCATAATTGTAGTATTTTAATCACAGCTTGACCCAACACCAAATTATCTAATAATGTTTGATAAAACATTGAAGTCACCGTAGTTCCTGTGCAAATAAAATCTGGAAAAATAACAGCTGAAGAGACAAGCAGAAGACCTCAAATCGCCGGGTCCAGTATAATCATATTCCCTTGTGATGTCTGAAGACAACCTTTTTCCTCTGAGCAGAGTGCTGCCATTCTGATGGCCATCTCTTAGATCTTGACTCAGCCTCTCTTATCTCCACTGACATATGCCATTGGTCTGAAATAAAAGAGAAAAAACACCCGACAGCAGGTGTAATGTGAAAGGCCTCGGTGTGATTCAAGGTTCAACTGGATGTACATACAAATAGTTGGGTTTGCGACAAATAAATAGCAGGGCTCTTAAAAAGAAATTGTGTACAGTAGACCTGGTCTTACTGGAAGATCATTATGTTATGCATTAGTTTGTTTGCTTCCTGATTACACCAGATCTGAGCCATTAACTCCTGCATATGAAATGGAGCGTCAATTAGACCTTCAACCGAAGGGTAAAGCCCTGAGTTTGAGCTCAACACAAAACCTCATGCTTGGGGACAACGGTAATAAGAAAATGAGTTCATAAAACTGAACACTGTCAAAGTCAAGAGATTCATCAGGAGATTCAGACCATGTTGTATGACTATTTTATTAATCAAAGAATCCTGAAAGTATTACAGGTTACAAAAAATAATAAGCAACACATAAATCAGTATATTAGAATGCTTTCTGAAGGAACACTGAAAATTGGGTAATGATGCTGAAAATCCAGAATTTCCTCACATAATTAAATTATATTTTAAAGTGTAATTGTAATTGTAATTTAAAGTTTAATGAGGATAAGATACTTCTTCACACATTAAATACATTAAAAATCAAACTTTGAACAGCACCATAAACATATATTATACATTATTTTAAAATTACAAAGAAAAAAGAAAAAAGAGGAAAGATTTGGGAAAGATTGGAAAAAAGAGTTTAAGAGATACATGGACTCGATAACTTATTATTTTAAGCAGAATAAAAATGAGTTAAAATTAGTTATGGCAGATAAATTTTTTCCAAAGTTCTTCAAAGTGATTCTGTGGATCAGATTGTAGCAAAATAATGTTGTTGTTTTTTTTTTTTTTCTAATTGATAAATGTTCACAAAAAATAGTAAAAAAGAAAGAAAGAAAAAAAACGAACCATCTTTTAATGTAAACATACATTTGTTTGAAATAGTACTGTCACAGATGGCTGTGGCCCTCTCCGAACGACAGCAGTGGGAAACCTCTCCAGAGTTTTAGTGCCACCCGGACCGTTTAGACCCAGGTGCCGGCATTTATTCCGAGCGTTTATTCCCTGGACTGCCTTTCCGTGTATGACCCTGGACTGTTTATCTGGTATTTGATTCTTGCTGCCTGCCCATTG
>JAUMHI010000055.1:15511221-15525362 GCA_032359435.1 Enteromius unitaeniatus
TTTATTCCCTGGACTGCCTTTCCGTGTATGACCCTGGACTGTTTATCTGGTATTTGATTCTTGCTGCCTGCCCATTGCTTGTTTTGTGACCGATCTTGTGGATTGTCTGAATCATATCTGTCTGCCGTTGATTTGAACCACTGTTTGACTACTGCAATAAAGCCTTGCAAATGGATTTGACTGACTACAAGATCCAGCGGCTTTACAGAGTGTTGTATCTGAAGTTTCCCGCCAAGCTTCTATGCTCGCTGCCCATCACCAGTAGCTGGATAACTTAACCACCATGTCACAGGATTTAATGCGATCGGTACAAAGCCTAACCGCGGCCATGACACAGCTGAGTGCACAGCTCATTCCTCCGCCTGCTGCGGCAGCTGCTCCACCCCCTCCCCAACCGGCAGCATCAGCGGCACCCGCAGCCCAAAGCAATCCAGTTCGCCTTGCAATACCGGAGAAATACGACGGCTCTTCAGGAATGTGTAAATGTTTCCTCATGCAATGTGCCATTTACATCAATCGTCAGCCTCAGGGCTTTGATACTGAGGACAGCAAGGTGTCATTTATATACTCATTGCTCACTGGAAAGGCGTTGAGATGGGCCACTGCGCTTTGGGAGGGACAACAGATGTCATTTCTCTCCTATCAAAGTTTTTTGAGAAATTCAAGGAGGTTTTTGACCATGATGAGGATGGGAGAAAGGCTGAAGAGTAGCTGATGAACTTAAAACAAGGTTCCTTGTCTGCAGCGGACATGGACATGGCCATGAAAGTCGATAAACTCCTCCAATCCCGTAGGGGGCGCCGACCAACCACTCTGCCCATTACATTCCCCAACACCTCCTATGAAGAACCTATGCAGATTGGTTTCACTAAGCTCTCTGAGGAGGAGCAAAAGAGATGCATGAAGCACCATCTTTGTCTCTACTGTGGTCAATCTGGTCATCTGCGCGCCAACTGTCCGTCCCGGCCTCCACGCTCAACTCCCTCCCGGGTAAGCTCCTTTGCAGGTACTTCCTCGCTCGTACTAGATGTATGCATTGTAGTAGGGGGGCGCTCCATAGAGACTCAGGCATTTGTAGATTCAGGAGCTGCAGGAAATTTTATGGACCAGGACATTGATAACCACCACTGTGTCTCTCTAATTCCATGTAAACCCCCCATGGCCGTGGCAGGCCTCGACGGACGACAACTAGGCATTGGGAGGATACATCACATCACGGAAAAACTCACCCTCATCACCACTTCCCTGCACTCAGAGACCATTCAGTTCCACGTCACCCAGTCACCTCATCACCCCATCATCCTCTGTCATCCCTGGCTCTGCATGACCCTCGAATCTCCTGAAGAGAACAA
Organism: Enteromius unitaeniatus; assembly: GCA_032359435.1. Classification (NCBI taxonomy): domain Eukaryota; kingdom Metazoa; phylum Chordata; class Actinopteri; order Cypriniformes; family Cyprinidae; genus Enteromius; species Enteromius unitaeniatus. The sequence continues at coordinate 15,512,574 of JAUMHI010000055.1, forward strand.
GAGGTTTCACAGTGGTCCGACTCCTGTCTAAAGCACTGCCTGAAGTATCCTCGCCAAAACTTCACTCCCGCTCAGGTCCCGACGGAGGACCCGATAGTAAAAGAGCTACAGCGTTTTCTGGGGTTTGCGAACTTCTACAGGCGGTTCATCCGTGGTTTCAGTCAGGTGACCGCCCCTCTCACTGCACTCACTCATGGAGGGGTTTACAAGTTATCCTGGAACCCGTCATGTGAAAAGGCCTTCGTAGAGCTCAAGAACCGCTTATCCTCGGCCCCCATTCTCCGACACCCTGATCCCACTCTTCATTTCATCGTGGAGGTGGATGCTTCTAATTCCGGCATTGGAGCCGTGCTCTCTCAACAACATGGGAACCCCGCTAAAATGTACCCCTGTGCGTTCTACTCCAGAAAGCTCAATCAAGCAGAGTGGAAATACGATGTGGGTGACAGAGAGCTATTAGCCATGAAGGCAGCGCTTGAGTGGAGACACTGGCTAGCGGGTTCGACTACACCCTTTCTTGTGCTCACTGACCATAAGAACCTGGAATACCTGAAAACCGCCAAACACTGGCCAGGCATGTTGGTCCCTCTTCTTCTCCCGGTTCTGCTTTAAGATCACCTACAGGCCTAACAGGAACTAAGAACAGCAAAGCTGACACCCTGTCCCACCAGTTCGACAGTACACAGGTAGAGACAGCACCTACCTCTGTAATCTCACCATCTTGTATCGTTGCATCCATCCAGTGGGAAATCATGGCAGAAATAAACGAGGTTCAGAAAGAGGAACCAGCTCCCCCTGAATGCCCTCCTGGACAAACCTAGTGCCCATCTGCCTCCGATCCCGAGTGCTCTCCTTGATTCATGAAAACCCCAGCGCCAGGTATTCAGGCTACCAAGGAATTGGTCGAGAATCGTTTCTGGTGGCCTACCCTCAGCCAGCAGGTCATTTCTTTTGTTAAGGACTGTGCCACCTGTAATCAGACCAAGTCATCTCGCCAACCTGAACCATACCTGAACGTCCCTGGTCACATCTGGCAGTGGACTTCGTAACGGACCTACCACCCTCCAATGCCTGCCGCTTAATCGCACTTCCCAAAGTCCCTACAGCTTGGGAGACTGCCCAGATGCTCTTGAATCAAGTATTTCGGTTCTACGGATTACCCGAGGACATTGTGTCAGACCGTGGACCACAGTTCACTTCCCGAGTGTGGAAGGCATTCTGCTCACAGCTTAACATCAATGTCAGCTTGACCTCCGGCTACCATCCCCAGTCGAACGGACAGATCGAGAGGCTTAATCAGGAACTCACCCGTTTCCTCCGAGCGTACTGCCATCTCAACCAGGAGGTCTGGAGTGACTTTCTCTTATGGGCAGAATACGCCCAGAACTCTCTCAAAAAAACTTCTACTCAACTAACCCCCTTCTAGTGTGTACTGGGTTTTCAACCTCCCCTGTTCCCATGGTCCGGAGAACCCACTAACCTCCCGACAGTGGATGCCTGGCTGCAAAGAAGTGATGCTACCTGGGACATGGCACACATCAACCTCCGACGAGCCATCCAAAGAGTGACACAACAAGCTAACCGTTTAAGAAAACCAGTACCTCAGTACCAGGTCGGTCAGTGGGTTTGGTTATCCACCCGGGACCTCAGACTTCGTCTGCCCTGTAAGAAGCTTAATCCGAGGTACGTGGGTCCTTTCCAAACAGATAAACAAATAACGCCCGTCTCTTTTCGCCTTAAACTCACTGCTAACTACCGTATCTCTCCTACCTTCCATGTATCCCTGCTTAAGCCCGCTGCTGACCCAGGAGGAGAGGGGGACCAGGACGAGGCAACTACCGCGGAGACCCCTCCCCTGGCACCCGAAGGAAGCGACATCTACCAGGTGAACATGATCCTGGACTCCCGGCGTCGAAGGGGCATACTATAATACCTGGTCGACTGGGATGGGTACAGCCCAGAGGAGAGATCATGGGTGAATTCTAGGGATGTTTTGGATCCTCGACTAACCACAGTGGCGCACCGCACATCTCTGAGGCCCCCCCGCAAAGAAGGCGACGGGGCCCCTCCCACCAGCAGTGATGCTATGCCACAAATTAAAATTTTATGGCACATCTGCTGCAGTATACTATTGAGTCCCTCTTGCCCATTTACAGAACTGATTTAACAGTAATAAATGTGAAAATTAGCATTGCATTGGTGCATTTTATGTTATTATTGAATAACATTACAAATATGCGTACTGTCTGGTTTTAATATCGCTTTTTAGTAAGAAATATCCGCTGGAATAAATAATTAGTCTGAACGTGGAGGCATTAAAAGTGCCACTGCCTCAATTTGATTGTTATTTAAGCAATAGCATGAGGATCATTCAATAGGTTAATAATAATATTAATAATAATAACACACAATGGCCCCGGTCTACGTATTTTATTTAACAGTATAGGCTCAATAAAAGGTGCAGAACAAGTCTAAGCTGGCCTACACAAGCATAGGCGGAGCGTGTGTAAGGCTAGGGTAGGCTTAGCCTTCCCCTGGCCAAGGGGACTTGGGAGAAAAATTCCACTAAATTGGACAAAAATGCCCCTCCTTAAACAAATTAAATCTATTACGTCTGTTGCCAACAAAGTAAAAACGAATAGACAGTGTTAATTATGACATTAAGATTGCTCACGTTGCACCATATATATTAGGCGATTTTTCAGTATTGCGCATATGGACGTTCATTTTAACCGCTTAATTTTTGAAAAATCATATACCCTGCCTTTAACCGACCGGCAAGAATTTTGATCTATTATACAATCAGTTATATATATATATGTATATATGTATATATATATGTGTATGTATATATATATATATATATATATATACACACACACACACACACACACACACACAATATTTTTAAAATCTATTTCATTAATTTATCTAATTATTTAAAAGGTTTGTTGCACGGTTAAAATATGTGACTCATATTTGTATTTTAGAGGAAATAAAATCTATAATAAACATTTAAACATAGGCTATTTTAATTTCTTCCCCTCCACAACAATTCCTTTCAATTTATCAGTATTTAAAAAAGAAATGTAAGAAGCTATAGCTATATAAATAACAAGCCAAAATGAATTATTTTAGGCTAAAACGAAACTGAAACTAACGTTGGGTCTCTCATTCCACACAAAATCAAACGTTCCCATATTTACTCTGTATTTGAATTGAATACTAAATTAATTGATTAGTGTAACGTTCAGCTTGATGTGGCAGCAAAGCTTTGTTTGCCACTCCAGCTTTTCTATGTAATGTGTTTTTTGCCTGTTTTCATTCCTGGACTCCATTCCCCAGAATGCACCTCTCCTCACAGCTGTTGCTAGTTTGGTTCAATCATTCAATCAGTTCCACCTGTATAAATACCAGTTTGTTTGTCTTGCTTGTCATGGTTCATTGTATATGTATATCGTCACCCGGTTCTCGTTTTTGACTTGTGTTTGTTTTCTACTATCTTATTATCTGGATTGCCCGTTGCCAAATCTCTGCCTGTTCCCGGACCTACGCAGTTTCTTCCTTCGGACTCTGTTTATCTGGTAATTGACCCTTGCTTTGGATTAACGTTACGATACTGTCTTTGCCTTTGCTGTTTCAGTCTGCCGGTGATTTGATTTTGTCTGTCCTGTCCCTGAGCCTGAATAAACTCATTTATTGCATTTGAACCCGAACACCTACTCTACTTAATCATGACATAATGAGCCATCATCCAGGGTTCAGCAACGTTGTATTTTAGGCTTGCTCAGATCTATGGTCAAATACAAGATGACGTTCACCGAGGGACTCATGGCACTTGTGCACAGAGACCCGCCGTTCGAGGTTTTTGTCTCTGAATTTTTCCCGCTGGCCGAACGTTCGGGTCTCGTGGACTCTATAATCACTGCTGTGTTTATGAGCACTGCACGCCAATTCAGCCCCGTGGAGCTGCCGGACATTACGGGGCTGGAGTGGAGATCGGCAGTCTTTCTCTGCCTGATGACGGTGCGGGTTCAGGATGGTCAGGCGTCAGCAGATAGCACTTTTTCTACGTCACAGCACGAGCACACCTTCTCGGATTCCGGTCCGCTTTTACGGTCCTCCGAGCCGTGTAATAAGGATTCGGCTTCAGTTTTGTTTTCACCGCCCGGAGAGCCGTGTAAAACCCCCGCTGATTCACATTCTCTCCACACTCGCAAGGACTATGGCAAGCCATTTCAACCTAAACCATTGAAATCAGGAGATCGGTTACACACCCAGTCAGTTCCAGTAATGCTTCCAGGTGAGCCATCTTCTATCTCTATGGTTCAGTCAGTGCCAGAGATGCAGCCAGAGCTGCTTTCAGCAAACCCTGTTTTTGATCCACAAGTAACGGGTCCCAGCCCCGTTTGACAGTGTGGCCATATAAAGCACAATCCATATAAAGCACTGTTGGTCCAGGTTTTTCAGCCAGAGAGGCTGTTTCAAGCTCTGTCTGTACCAGTTATACAGCCAGGAGTGCTGTATGATGTCCAGTTGGTCCAAGTCACACAGCCTGACGAGCCTTGAAGGCCCTCAAGAATTCCAACCATTTATTAACTGGTTCCAGCTCCGTGGCACAAGAGGGGTCTTGTTCAATCCAGCCAGTCCCGGTTGCACAGCCTGATAAGCTGTTGGAGGTCCTCGCAGTTCCTAGCCCGCATGTAACGGGTCTCAACCCCGTAGCACGGTACGAGGAGCCATGTATTGTCCAGTCAGTTCCGATTGTGCAGCCTGACGAGCTGCAGAAGGTCCTCGCGGTTCCTAGCCCACATGTAACGGGTCTCAACCCCATAGCACGGTACGAGGAGCCGTGTCCAATCATGTTGGTTTGCGATTTGGGTTACGAGAGGCCGGATCCGCCAGACTCTATCTGGGATTCCGATCCTGAGTGGCCGGATCCCCCAGACTCTGTCTGGGATCCCGATCCTGAGTGGCCGGATCCCCCAGACTCTGTCTGGGATCCCGATCCTGAGTGGCCGGATCCGCCAGACTCTGTCTGGGATCCCGATCCTGAGTGGCCGGATCCGCCCGACCCTGTCTGGGATCCCGATCCTGAGTGGAGAATCCCTTGCTTTGGATTTACGTTATGATACTGTCTTTGCCTTTGCTGTTTCAGTCTGCCGGTGATTTGATTTTGTCTGTTCTGACCCTGAGCCTGAATAAACTAATTTATTGCATTTGAACCCGAATGCCTACTCTACTCAATCATGACAATTAGGCTACTCGGCTATGTAGGCGACTTCACTCGCGTTCCAGTATTCCAGGGGCACCTGCATGATTTCTTCTTTTGCGGCCAGCGGCAGCGAGTTCAAAATAATTTAGCCTTCTCAAATGACCATGACTAAAAAAAATCTTTAGATATAAAACCGTTCAAGCATGTCACAATGTTAGTTTAAATGTTTAAGCTACATAAATGTGAGCTGTTAGAGGGACATCAACAGAAGCTGAAGTGTGCTCCTTTGGACACAGAGGCGCCAATGTCATCGCTTGCATATTATTTAAATCACTATTTTAAAACGAATTAACAAGGCTAATTGAACAAATTAATTGTTAACCACATCTCTATTTGACACAATATGTATTGACTTACGTAATTAATGACATGGCTGGTTCAGTACAATTTAGGGTACTGAATCTCTGACAGTCTGAGTGCTCATGGTACACACAGTACAGCCTGCAAGGCCACTGCCATTATCCACATAATCTCACGTAAACCCTTTTTTCTTCTAACATTAGAAACAAGGATAGGCTACTTCTTTTAAAGTTGAGGTCGCTTTCTGTTGTCTCCTTTCGTACAGCACAAAAATGAACTGAAAGAACAAAAGAAAAACTGCAATATGTAGCCTAGTATGCAAGGTTTCAGTTTTGGTTATTGATTTATTATTTAAGTAAAATTCTAATTCTGGTTGAGGCCTATATTTATCCTTTATAACGTTTTTTTTTCTTCTCTGCTCGCAGAAGCACTGTTTAATATTTGGCTCTTTTAGCCTTTCCCTGGAGTTGGTTCACGCTCCGCCCATGATCATAGCCAGTTAAGCGTAAAATTTGCTCTTCAAACACATTGTGTTTGTAGGCTATAGTGTTAATGACAATTGAAATGTAAGAGAAAATTGATTTTCCCTGATTGCGGTTTTAGAAAATTATTTAGCATTATTAAGAGTTTTTCACATACTTTTTCAATCATTGCACTACCGTTTCTCCAGCATGACACGGCATTCTAAATTCATCTCAAATTAATTTGCCACGTCTTAAGTTTTTCAAAGCAAAAACACGTTCTAACCTATGTGGTGTGTGTGAACGCCTTTTAGAAGGGCCTGGGCGGGGCCCTCCAAAGAGACGGGGCCCCCACGCACCACGGGGGCTGCGGGGGTGTCCAGTATGCCACTGACTAACCATGGCGTTTCATCAAGCTCACCCTGATAAACCGGCCCCTTGACCCAGTGGAAAACCCCGGCGCCGAGGAACTACTCGCTTTGGGAGCCCGCTCGCAGGGAAGGGGCTCTGTCACAGATCGCACCTCTGTGGCCCTCTCCAAACGGCAGCAGCGGGAACCCTCTCCCGAGTTTTAGTGCCACCTGGACCGTTTAGACCCACGCACCTCGGCGAGTTCCGCCTCTGAGAGATCATTACAAGTACACAGTTTCATAGAATTGTTAACAAAGAAAATAAGTTAAGATAAATGAGCCATAAAGAAGCACGTGACAAGGGAGAGCTGTGGTTGAATTCTCAGAGGGTGGATTTATTTATGAAACAAGGTGCTCGGGTGCATCGAGTGCTCTCTCTCTGGTGTTCCTTGGCCCAGGTCAAGAAAAGAAGAGAAGCAGGTGAGCATTTTAGGCTTCGGAAAAGTTTCTCACTTATTAAATGTTTAAGTCATGTTTTTTTGGCATGTTCTTATTAGCTTCAGCTGTGACCGATTGGCCAATGATGATAGTGTCCAGGTGTGCTGAGTTTGTTGCCAGGGCGACGCTGATCTCCATACGGGGAATATATACATGAAAAGAATTTATCAGTTACACTTATTGTTACTAGTCCACTTTAGACATTCTACTAACTATAAGTAACTTAGTAACTACATGGCAACTAATTCTCATTAATTTGCAACTACATGTCTAACTCTCAGAGGGGATAGGTTTAGAGTTAGTAGAATAAGTTGACATACATGCAGAGTTTATGATAGTGTTTTGATTGTTGTGGAGCCTTCACAATAAATATATTAGTCTACTAATACAATGCTAATAATGACTGCTCAGCTTAATCTCATGTTTAAACTTAGGCATTACTTTAATATGTAACATTTACAAGCATAAAATGTACATTTTTGTCAATTTTTACTGATGCTAAAACATACTATTTAGATGTATTTTAATGTTTTAAACATACAAATGGCTACATATTTTTTTTTTATTAATGTGCACAAATAAAATTGTTTCATTTTCAGAGAAAACCCCTTTTGAGGTCCATGGCAAGCTGGCAGCAGAAAACACACAGAAAGAATGAAATGTTATTTCAAAGTTTAATAATGCAGTTGCAAACAGGGTGATTGATACGACAACTAAAAAAAATATTCATCAGGATCTATGTTTAGGATTAGTCTATACGTCAGTTTTGTACATTTTAGTGCCTGTAAAAATGTAAGTAAATGAATATTTTATAGAACAAAATTTTTACGTAAAATGCATATGAATTATCATGAGATCACGTTGCACTGCTGTTGACATGTAGTTGCAAAGTTACTTACTGTTAGTACAATGTCTAAAGTGGACTACCGAAATAAATTCTTACCAATTTATCTTACTTTAATGAGGTTTTAAAATAACACACAACATAACAATGATTAAAGCGTGCAGTTCAGCTCCTCAGTTTATCTTGTGTGTTTATGTGAAAATGTCAAGATGATCCTGAGCTCTTGGCTGACCTTGTATTTATACACTTAAACTGAGCTAATGCAAATTATTTACATTATGAAATACACAACACACTGATTAATTATGAGGATACTTGCATATAAACCCATGCTTCAACATACTTACACAATTGAGAAAACACCAGCAGACAACTATTGCGATAAAGGGGTCAAATGGGGATGTCAGCCGTTCAATGAAATTCGGAATCAGGTTTTATAAGTGGGTTTATGATGCCGTGTAATGAGGTCTACTGAAGCTACAGTGGGATGCAGAGATAGTTAATATAGAGGAGCACAGGACAGAATGGCCCTCAGGGTAAATCAGCAGCTTTTATTTAGCCGCCAAAGCCCTGTTTCTTACATCTGTACAGTAGCAGTGTGTTCGCAAAGAGATTTTAAAATTGTACTGGGAGAATTTCACTAAAAGAAAAATTGTGTTCCTGATTACACAGTGAATGTATTTCTGAAAGACTGTGCCGGATTAATTGAGATACAAATGTATGCAGTTATCCTAAGTTAAATGAAGATACAGATTCAATTAATAGACAATTAATAGACTTTGATTAAAGACTTCAGGTGAATATTTACAACACGGTGCAAATGTGTTTAATTTATTTAATTGCTTATTTCTCAGTGAATTTAACATGATCAAATGTCTTGCTACACAATTTCATAATAATTTTACATTGAATTTTGACATTTATATATTTATTTATCCATATAAAATATGACAAATCAGCATATTTGGTAATAAAAAAATGTTGGTTCTTGAGCACATCGATATCTTATTTAAATATCTTATTATCTCCAAACTTTTCAAAGATGTAGTGTATGTAACCAGCAAAAAAAATTAGGTTACATATGAAAATGGAAAAAAGTAGTTAGTTGTAGGTTTTTGGTCTCCCTTGAACTACATGTGAGCCATTACTTGGTGAATATTTGCAGAAGTAGCCAGTTTGCCAAAATGTCTTCAAGGGCACAGCAGCACCTGATCCAGAAAGTTTCAAAAGATCTAAGAAAAACTTTGAGACCACTGCAAGTATTTCTAGCATCTAAGGTCAGTAGTCAACACAGATGCCTCCTCCATGGGTTGGGGTACTGTATGCAACAGGTAAGCAGCCTTGGGTCCCTGGACAGGCGCCTGACTGCTTTGGCACATCAACTGCCTGGAGTTGTTAGCCATTTTTCTGGCCCTGCGTCGCTTTCGACTGATGCTGCACCACAAGCACGTGCTGGTCCGGACAACAATACTGCAGCTGTAGCGTACATCAACCGACAAGGTGATCTATGCTCCCGCCGCATTTCACAACTCACCCGCCATCTGCTCCTGTGGAGTCAAACGTGGCTGAAAATGGTGCACGCTGTTCACATTCCAAGGACACTCAACCGTGCAACCGACTAGCTCTTACGGCAGTTCACACACTCTGGAGAATGGCGGCTCCACCCCCAGGTAGTCCAGCTGATTTGGAGCCACTTCGATGAGGCCAAGATAGTCCACTGCCAGCTGTATTACTCTCTCGACAAGGCACCCCTTGGCAGGGATGCACTGGCACACAGCTGGCCTCCAAGGCCCAAGTACACCTTTCCCCCAGTGAGCCTCCTTGCACAGATTCTGTGCAAGTTCAGGGAGGACGAGGAGCAGGTTCTGCTGGTAGCGCCACACTGGCCCTCGAGGACCTGGTTTGCCAACCTCATGCTCTTCGCAGCAGCCCCTCTCTGGAAAGTCCCTGTAATGATTCTTTCTTGGGGTATGGGCACGATTTGGCACCCACATCCTGATCTTTGGAACCTGCATATCTGGCTCCTGGACAGGAGGTGTCAGACCTCTCCGGCCTCTCTCTGGCCATGAGAAACACTAACACTCAGACAAGAGCTCCCTCTACGAGGCAGGCTTATGCACTGAGATGGTGTCTGTTCTTCGACTGGTTCTCCTGATTGTATTGGCCTCCATCAAGAGGCAAGAGGACCTACAAGCTCTGTCAACGATGTGTGACTAGAGTTTGGCCCAGCTGATTCTCATGTTATCCTGAGACCCCGGCTCGGCTACATGCCCAAGGTTCTTACCACGCCCTTCCGCAATAAGGTAGAGAACCTGCAAGCTCTGCCCCAGGAGGAGGCAGATCCGGCCTTAGAGTTGTTGTGTCCCGTATGCGCATTGTGCCTCTACGTAGGCACTCGGAGCTTCAGATGCTCCCTGCAGCTTTGTCTTCTATGGTGGCCAGCAGAAAGGGAATGATGTCTCCAAACAGAGGTTGGCCCATTGGGTGGTTGATGTCATCTCCCTGGCTTATCTATACCAGGGAGAGCCTTGCCCCTTAGGACTAAAAGCCCACTCCACACGACAAAAGATATAATTAAAATACTGCATCTGCCATCAGTGGTTTAATCTGAATGTTATGAAGCTACAAGAATACTTTTTGTATGTAATGAAAAAAAAACTTTGACAGTGTACTGTAATTTACTTGGCAGTTAATAGGACCGTCACAAGCCTTTTGGGGTCAATATCTAATTTCTTGTAAAACTTACTCCAGTAATCTGTCGCGTTAAAGAAGCGGGGAGTCGTCGGGATTCACATGCAGGCTAGTTTATTAAGAAAACACGTAGGAACAAGCAGATAGGATGATCAAATCAATAATCCAGAACAAGGCATGATAGGCAACAATAATCCAAGTGCTCTTACAAAACTGGAACAGGGAAATCTTCAGACAGACACTGCTAAACAATACAATGAACCGTACCAGTCAAAGACAGACTGAGACTTTAAATACACACATGAATTAGACTGCGGGGCGGAGAAACAAGTTAAACACTATAGCAACAAACAAATGAACTCATGTCTCCGTCCATGTCATGAAGTCCAGACATGAAAACAGAAACACAAAACACAGAGAGTCAATGGGGGGGCTGGAGCGCCATCCGGTGGCAAGAACTGGCGTCTCCACATAATCTAGTTTTATTTACAAGTTTGAAAATATTTGGTGAAATGGGGGCGCTTACTTTTTTTTTCTCAGGGATGATTTCTGCCTTCTTGATTAAAAAACTAAATAAAAGCTAAAATGCTTCCTTTTGTCCTTACTCAAGATCCCTTTGTACCATATATAATTTTCGAATTTTATAGCTCATGAGATAACTACTGAGAGAAAGAAAAAGCATTTTTTACAACATTTGGATTTTCATAAGTTCTTCATAATGATTTTCATAATGTTCAGTGTCAGTTTGAAGGTTTTTATACTATCAATTCTCAAAACACTAATTGCGTACTGCCTACTTGCCTGTACTATACCTCAGCCCATAAAATATAATGACAATTTATTGCCTTGCAAATAGTACAGCAAAAGCGGAACAGCATTTGAGTGCCTGTAAACACAGTATTGCACCCGAACGCATTATTCATACAATTTTAGCACCTGTGAAAGTTTTAATTTACACACAAAACACATGACGCCTTTGCGCACAACTTCTGAAGCAGGTTTTTGGCCGCTCTGTCCTCAGTTATCTCAGCAAATAATTAAACTGCCCTTCTAATTGCCTTTGCTATGCTGTTTACAAAGAGGCACAGGAGTCTGTGCCGGGAAAATGATTAATGTGGTGAACCGTCCCCTAATTCCCAATGTTCAGCCAATTCAAATTTAGAAACTACGTCATGCATTCTTGATAGCCCATTCTCTGATAGCCCATGACTGGCACACAAGAACCCATTTATGACACAACAGTCTAGTGATAAAGTGTTTGTTTTTGCTGTGCTAGGAATTCGTAGTAGGGGCCATGTTGAAGGGCCCTCACCCTACTAACGATTTAATGAGACAAACGCAGCAGATAAAGGGAGAGGAGGTAAATTAAACCGAAATGTCTGTCAGATGAAGACCTTTAAAGGGTAATTGTGTGGTTTATCAAAGATACAGTGTTTGTTTGATAGCGCAAAGCTCATTGAGGAGTATGTGTTCAGCAGCTGTGGATATTAAACACAACATTTAGAAGCCACTGCAACATGTTTGTTTAGTGCCTGCATATTAATTTCCTCCTTCAATCCTTTTCCTACTGATGCTATTTCTGGCCGACTAAAGGTCTGAGACATGAGTGGGCCCCCCCCCACACCAGTTGCAACTGCCATATTGTTCGCTGAGCAATCCAATAATGTCCTTCCCCCTGTCGCACTGCTGGATATCATGTAAATTCATAAGTGGCCCATTCATAACAACCAAGCATCACAGATTGCCCTTGTATTGTGTCTTGTCATTCACCAGGGTAAAGAATGAGCATTTGTATTTTGGGCTTTGAAATCGTCTGGGGAACTGTGGGAGCACAGGCTTAACTATCTGCATGATCAAGCCTCCTGCCAAACCTATGGAAGCTTGTTTGCGGCACTGAATAAACAATATAAAAAGAAATTAAGGCTTTTTCTCTTTTACATCTGTGATTTCTGGCTTTTTTCTTGACTTTTGTGATATAAACTTGCAATTGCACGAAAAGAAGTTAGATTTGTAATAAGCTTTGAAAAGAAGTCATTGCATGTTATAAAGGTATAATTGCGCGATACAAACATATAATTGCAAGTCTGAATTCCTAAATATTAGCTTACAATTTTGAGTTAAGAATTCAATTGCAAAATAAAAGTAAAAATTCAAATAATCAATTAAACACAAACATAAGACTGATAGTAATATACATATAATGAAATATATATATAAACTTACAACTTTGTTTCTCTAAATTGTATGATGATTAATATAATGATACAATTAGTTATCTAGTCAGAATTAGAATTTGTCATGTTCCATGTCTGTTTTTGTCTGTCTGTGTGTTTATTTTGGTCTGTTCCGTGTTCCCCCCTGTCTTTTGTA
>JAUMHI010000055.1:15531405-15566740 GCA_032359435.1 Enteromius unitaeniatus
TCTATGACGTCGGCCTATTTTCATTGGTCTGATTTTACACACATTCAGAGCCGTAAACGCTGGAGGCGTTCCCCATAGCGTCTGCTGGACGCGGCTCGAGTTCCTGAAGATGAACAACATTTTCATTGTAAATTATCAGAATTAATGGTCTTTATGCTTAATATTTTTTATGTATTTTCTGGATTTTTTTTTTATATCTTTTGTAGTAAATACTTTCACTCTCACTTTTGATACATTTAATCCATACTTTTTCGCAGTAAGACATTTTTCTTGTGCAGCAAATCAGCATATTATTATGAATAATGTGACAGGATCATGACACTGGAGTAATGATGCTAAAAAAAACTCAAAGGATTAGATTATGTCGATATGATTTTTAATTTATGGTCACATGGCAAAAATTCTGCATTTTTATGGATTAAGGGGGCGATGCATCTTACCCGCTGACATCTCGCCTGCAGTTTTAAGACCTTAGAGTTTATTGCATTAGCTGTGACAATTTTTGGACAGTGTTTCTGACCAAACCTGGTTTGATAAGTTTTTTTTTCTCTGTCTTGGTCAGTAGCAGTAATCCGGCTTGTGTAAGCCACACATGTATAGTTGTTTGACATGCAGGCAGCCTATGTCGACTTCTCTCTTCATCTCCCCTGCAGTTTGAAGCCACATGACCTGATTAGTCTTGTCAGCCTGTTTACTCAGAGATAGACAAGTTCTACTTCCAACTGCCAAGTCGTAACACAGCTAACAACCTCTGAGCCTAAAGATACTCAGACTCACACAGACCTTTCCATTCAAAGACACTTAGCTTATTGCTTGTATTGCACAATTTTAAATTATTTTAATGTTCTGTAATCAGCATTAGCCAACATAGCCTTGTGAAACTGCATTGGAAAAAAATTAACAACAACAAAAACATTTGTCCAGTTAAACCATCTTTACAAGAAACACTTTTCACACTTTTGTAAGATATTAAGACTAAACTTGGATACATATTGTCTTGGTTACATATATAACCCTCATTCCAACCCTCGGCAGCCCGAGCAAGCATAGCCACCAGTTTTGGATCCGTATCCGGCACAGTGGTTTGCCAATGGACGCCCCCCACTTCCATATCCTTCTGACTCACCTTCTGATGCAGCAATTGATATCCGATCATCAGGGGGAGTGCCAAAGGAAACTGCTGGTACCCCCTATGGAAGTCCAGACTGTCCCTGATGCAGCTCCACTGGCTGCGGAGTGCTGGAGGGAGTAGGAGACCTCATAGGGGAATTCCGCACCATCACCGTAAGACCAGTCCGTCCCCTGGTAGAAGTAGAGCTCGCCCAGCTAGATCTGGGCAGAGGAACGGGTACCCCACTATTTTGAAGGTAGCCGAATCTGGGCCGCAGCTCTGCGCTGGTCATCTTCCCACAATGAGAACATGACTCATCCACGAAAGCCACCACTACATGCTTCAACCCCAGGCATGAGAGGCAGCGATCGTGACCATCACCCAGCGCCAGGTAACGACCGCATCCAAGGGCATCGGTGGTAGGGCAACTTTAAAAAGATGGGTCTTTAAAAAGACGTTCCACCCGTGAGCTACTAATTTAGAAAGGCTCTTTTAGTGGGCTAAGGTGCACAGAGGAGATAGCCGCTTGCACACAAACAGGGAGGTAGTGCAACCTGATGGGGCAACCCACTCGACAGTTATGACTACAGCTGATGACGCCGTCACCCCAGCAACTAATCCTTAAAGCAGGAGAGGGAGCTGAATGTTGTGCATGCTCGGCTCCGAAGCGAAAAGCTAAACATGCGATGCACCAGCTGCTCATTTATACTCACTCTGTGATCAGCTGCAGCTGGATGCAATCAGTGCATGCCAGTGTTCTTTGGAGTGTTTTAATACACTCAAAGTGGATTGGTCTCTCAAAGCGAGATCCCAATTTCGCCTGTCACATCCGACATAACTCGGAGTGACCGACTGAAAGGGAACTATATATCTATATCTATGAAATATTTATATTTTCACTTTGTGTTGTCATGTTTGTTAGTTTTATATATTAGTTCTGTCAAATGATTAATGAATAATCACATCAAAAATTAAAGTTTTTCTTTACATAATGTATGTGTCACGCCACATGTCTGTTGTTTTCGTCTGTCACTGTTTAGCTTTGCTTTTGTTTTCATGTTTCCTGTTTTTCATTATGGTCTTGTTTCTGTTCTTGTTTAGTTGATCTACTTTACCCATTCCACCTGTGCTCCTCCCCTGTCTTGAGTTCTCCCTTAGTGTTTTCCCTGTTTATAAGCCCGTTGTGTTTCCTCCTGTCTTTTGTCGGTCTTCAATGGCTAAATGTAGATTATCAAAAGTGAAGTGACTTGTGGCCAGATATGGTGACCCACACTAAGAATTTATGCTCTGCATTTAACCCACCCAACATGAACACACACGGAGCATCAGGCAGCCCTTTTTTCCAGTCATGGTATTGAAGGTGGAGAGAACACTGCTTATTCACTCCAACCACTTACAATCCCTGCCAGACCTGGGACACAAACCCACAACCTTTGGGTTACAAGTCCAACTCCCTATCCATTAGACCACGACTGCCCCAATGTGTGTGTAATGTGATTCTGCCTCTGTGCTGAACACATGCATGTATATACTTAAGAAATATGTTGTGTTTATATTTTAAATATAGAAAATATAAGAATAGAAATATATAAATGTATATGTCTTGTTTTGGGGGTTCTTGGGTTGCTGAGAGTTTGAAAGTGGACCAGAGTCTCAGCAGATCACATTTTCCACCCTGACCTGTGTCACCTGAGGGTTCAGTTCCAGGGAAACATTTATACAGAATACAAATTAGTAAGTGGAGTCAGCAGCAGCAGTGTCACAATTGTGGTCCATTGTGTGTGAACAGCCGCACCTCTCAGCGAGGGCAGAGAGCAGAGGAGACGAGAGCTTCTAAATGCAAACTTTAATAATTCCAGAACACGAAAACAAAGGCTGACGAGGCAGCGAAACAAACAGCGACACAACGTAGAGCACGTAAGACTTTAACTACGGATAAATTGAAACTCAAAAACATCAGTATTTATACACAGGAACTCAAGAGCTAAAGTGAGGGCAGGTGAAAAGGACAGGTGGCCCAAATGAACTAATCAGGGAACATTGACGGACTAAACCAAAAAATACACGGACAGGGGGGAGAACAAGACTAGACAGACATGAGATGTAACAGGCAGCCGGTTCACTGAGATAACAAGTCTGGCAGTGTGTTTAGCTACTTTAAAGTCATCCCAATGTTTGCTCAATTTCAAGAGATGCTGGCGAGGATGTGGAAACTTGCATGTTGCTAATCTAAAAAAGCTGAGGTACTAAAGGATATTTTTTTAAAGAGAAAATTCATGTTTGTAGTTCAGGTGATAATTCTCTCTTTTCTGTTGAGTGTCCTGATGGCTTCGGGTGTTTTTGAGGCAGGTGTTCTTACAAATACAATGGAAAAAGATAATTTAAACTGCACATATTCAGTCTTCTCAAGTTTTCTCTAGTTTCTTTGATGTAAATTCAAATTCATTTGAAAACCTGCCAAGGCCTCATATATTTGATCAGTCATTGTTATTGAAGAGCCTGGTGGTTCATTTGGTTTAATGAACTTGACAAAGGTGTATAATAAAGGCACAAACACTGCGTGACCAGAGCTGGTGCCAAAAGTAAAGCTGGTGTAATTAGCTTGAGATCTCAATAGGTAGCGCTTGTTGTCTTTTAGATGGAGGATGTTTTTACAACATAAAGGGCTTTTGTGATAAACAAATGTAAATGTTCACTTGTAACAAAGCTCAGGGGCGCCAGGTCTGTCTGGTTAGCTTCAGCCACTACTTGTAAATCCTTCTCTTTTGACAGCACATATTCAAAAGTCACAGTGTATTCTAATTTTATTTCCCCCCAAGCAATGTAGATTTCAGATTATTTCTGTAGATGCTATCTTATTATGTTTTTTTTTTAAGGGCTTTTAAAGTGAAGCAGCAGCTGTCAATTTTGGAACATTGATGTATAAAAAAAATGGACAACAAACAAACAAACAAACAAAAAAACAAACACAATGAGTTGTGACATGTTTTCTTGAATGTTCAGTACATTGAGTATTTTGTTTACATTTTTAATAAAGCTGAATAAATTAGGTTTTATTTACTTGACACATTATAACTGATATTGTGCACTTGTCAATTTTGAACATTGCGCTTTAAACATGTTTATATTTGCTACAGAATGTGTAAAAATGCTACACCGACATGAAATTGGTAGTGAAATTTTCACTTTTTTCAGAAATTGCCAATCAGTTTCACAATTAATTATAAAGAAACCAAAAATAAAATGAAGCATCAAAAAGATCTTTTCTTAAAAAGAACATTATTTTGTGTATTTGGTGTAATGTAATGTGTTCATGTGGTTTAAGGTGCAAAAAACACATTATTTTCCACATACTGTACATTTTTGTTTCTTCTCTATGCCCTGCCTCTTGTGTTTTAATGGGCCGTTTTAGGGGGCGTGTATAAGTCACAATTATATAAAGTATATCTCTTTGGTTTTGAGACTTTAGTCTTTGAAACTTTAAAGATCTTTTTTATGCATCAAAAGGTTGTGACACTCTAAAAAGAAAAGCAAATTTGAAATCTCATTATATGAACCCCTTTAAACATATTGCAGTAATGTTTAATTTTCTTTCAGTGAGTGTAGAGTTTTAAGACCCTTAGTTGGGTCCAGTTCTCCTCTGGCTAGATGCCCAGCGCCTAATTTCCAGTTCAATTTTAAACACATGTTAGATTGTGTAAAGACTTATAGTGTGTGTAAGTGTGCATCTAATCTTTGTTAGTTGTTGTCTTTGTGTGTGTATATATATATATATATATGGCTTCTATTTGACATACTATTTCATTTAAAATGTTTTGTTGATTTAGTTTTCTATTTTGCATTATTGTATTGTTGTGTGTTACCATGATGATGGTGTTTTGTGTGTTATGTGTTTAACCCTGTGCCCCATCAATGTTCGAGTACTAACCATGCTTTATAACACCGAATCATCTTGTGGCTCTCTGTTCTACCACTTTTATTATTGTGGTGATGGTTATCAGTACATTTTAAGAGATGTTGGTAGTTAATCTAGATTGGTTTATCCACATAATACCACAGCCTTCTTTTTTTTCTTGAAGGAACAGTCATAAAACCATTTTCTGTTCTGAGAGCTGAATTATGATAAGGTTTGGTGTAATTCTCCTTCCTCTGCATAACATGCCATAACATTAGCATGCTCTTTCACCCACCTTTGCTCTTGCTTGCCTTATTAACTCACATTCCCACTACTATACTATTCATGAATGCACCTCAAGCACACGCTCTTCAGTCAGTGTGAAATCTATTACCTGGTCTCATGGCATAAGTGTACCTGGGTGCACTTTTTTTGCAAGACACCAAATACATACTAATAAATACATATCACTGCAGTTTCCAAAAGAAATAAATAGAGGCAGTACAGTTCAAAAACCTTAACCTTTCGATTAAAAAAATATACATTTCAGGGTACCTGAACCTGTGTTTTAGCGTGCAGTGAGGCACGTAAAAACGGTGTTGCACAAAAATTGCACAGAGGTACATATATTTTATGAGATCCGGTTGGATATCTGCCCTGTAAGGAGAGTATGAATGAGATGCTATAATGTTAAAATATGGCAACTATAGTCTTCACATTTGCTAACAGTTTCACAGACTCATCAGTGTGCAAGTTTCTCTCTGTCCTGACAGGCCTCTGTGGACTCTCTCCAGGCTTTTGTTGTGGATGTGAATTTGTCACATCTCTTTGTGTGTCTTTTGGCACAACTCCGCACTTGTTATATCAGCACAGTTGTTTGTCCACGCTTGATAAATGACACCCAATTAACTCACCAGAACAAAACACATTGTCTGCCGAATAATTTTATAGATAAAAATTTGTTCAACTATATTCCCTGTCAAGGTTGCGTTTTGTCATGCTGTACGGCTTCTATGTTGTCCGCAAATGTTATCTGTTTCGGTGGAAGTGAAAAACCAATTTAAAATCAGCAAGCTTTATGAGCGTCTGTGCTGACCCTGACCCGACTCATCTCACAAAGGATGATGAGAGGTTTGCTCTCAAAGAAAAGTGGATGGTTTCCTGTAGTTTCTTCCAAAGAGAACAAAACACACACATTGAATTTTCCTGGCAAATAAATAAATAAATAAAAAGGCTATAAGGGTTAATAATAAATTGAATATATAATAAAAACTATATAGCTGTAACAAATAAATATAATATAGCTTTTTTGTTTTTTAAGATATAAGACCATTGCATATAGATTTTGTTCTTGACATAAAATTTCTGCACATAATCACAATATTGTAGGTGCCTATATCACAATGATGTATAATGTGCAATTGCTACAATACATTAATGCTAATTACAATTAATTTAACATGAAATGTTTAGTCATAATTCACCCTCATGTTTTTTTAAAACTATAAGTCATATCTCCTATTGCTGAAAAAAGTTAATGTTAACCTGAAAATAATGTTAATTATGTAGGCTACTAAAATGCATTTTCAAGGGCAAACAATTTGATCTCCATGCACCAAGGTTTGTGCTGTATCCTGCGTCTCCCACTTTTTACAAAAAGGAAGGGAAGTGCTCGCAGGGATGCCAGAAGTATGGCAGGAGACACAGCGTCTCGTTCCCCTGGGGAACTAGGATTACATATGTAATCATGAGATGTTCCCCTTCTGAAACTCCAGCTGCATCGAATGTTTTGGAAATAAGTTTCCCATGCCACCAGACTTTCAAGTCCCCTGTGTAGTGTGTCTGCCAAGTGGCGGGCAGACCTCTCTTAGGAGGACCATACAAATAACTGGTCCGAACTTCTCTACATGGCAGCTCTGTGGACATAAACATATGCAATTTAGCTTCTGCTGAAAGAGAGAAGGACAGAATGCCTGGAGTACGACGGTCCATGGTACTGACGATGGCACATGCCCTGATCTAGGGCACAGGAAATCTCTGGCCATGTTGGGCACAAATTCAAGAAAGGAGGGGCCCCAGACAAGACCTGCAAGTCCCTGACTTTCTTCAGCTATGTAATAGCTAGCAAGAAGGCAGTCTTTATTGTCAGTACTCTATTCAAAAGGAGGTTAGCAGAGAGACTCCAAGACCACTGCCAGATCCCAGGTTGTAAGGGAGGCCTCAGCCTGGGGGTGTCTTCCTACAGATTGCGGGGGTGTGGTAAGTTGATATTCCTGCCACATACTGTACACCACCCATAAATGTTTCCCTTTGGGGAAAACCCTTTGGTCTTGAGCCACCAATGTAGAGTTCTCATGTACAGCAGGCCAAAAGGTGTCATCTTGGATGCAGCTCCAATCAGACCCAGCAGATTCAGTGTCGAACCACCTTCTGCTTCGATTAAGCTTAAATCAACCAATTCAGGATGAGGATGCTCTGGAGTCGCAGTGGAGCCAGAGCTGCATCCACAACCTTTGTTAAAGTGCAGGGGTGAGAGGGATGAAGGAAAGAACCCAAGACTGGTACACTTTGCCCCCGAAAGCAAACCTCAGGAGCTTCTTGTGATGAGGAAGGATGGAGATATGGATATATGCATATTTTAGATCCATTGTGACAAAAAGTCCTCTGACCTGATTTGAAACATGACCTGCTTGATTGTTAACATCTTGAAGTGGTTTAGCCAGCTCTTTTTTGAGGAAGGACCACCTGAGCAGATTATTTACTTCTTGTTCTAACGCCGGAGCCACTAGAGTGTTTTCACAGTTGTTTTACCTGTTTTTTAAATTATGCATTGCATTGTGTTTTAGGGTTACAGGAAGGAACTGTTCTGATAATGTCCCAGCAGAAAATTATCAGTACCTTTTTCTTGAGAACCACAGATAGAGCAAACAAAAGAAAATATACCTGTGGTCTTTAAAAGTGCATGTGGGGTGACTATAATTTCTCGAACAATTATGTAAACTCAATGTGCAGCTAACAGGCCTCATAAAGAGAAGGTATTTTTACAGATCTTACTCATTCTTGCACAGTTAGATCATTGAGTTAATTATCCTCATGCATTGCTGCCCACCAACAGAATGTGCCAGTGAAACGACTGGGAAAGCATTAGAGTCTGAGCAACTGCATTTCTATAGCTTGTACATTGTGTTCTAAGACATCTAAGCGGACGTGATGGCTTATTATTCGTATGGGATTGTTATTTCTTATTGAATGCATTGACCCACATGCTGTAATTGCAAGTAGCATTGCATGTATAAAAAAGAACCAGAGTTCTTCTGAGTTATAAGAGAAACTTAAATAACTGAAATATTTCAGTTTTGCAGACAGACTGTGACAGTCTCTATTTGTCACAGACTTCATAGCACACAATGCACAAGCTCTGCAGCTGCAGTGAATGAGTAATCAAGTATGTCACTCTCCACTCATATTAAACGTGCTGGGATTTTTGTCAGTTGTGCTGAATGAATGCAGAATATTATCATTTATTGGAGTACATTTTGTTGCCTTTCTCCCTAATCGACTGGCATCAAGAGGAAGTTAAAAATGAGACTGAGCTAGTTTCTGTCAGTGATTGATTGGCATTGTGAAAATCAAGAGACAGTGTTAAATCACGTCCTATAGAATATAAAACCTCTAGAAAGATATCTTTAATATCTGAGATGTTTCTCCCAGACAATTGTGAGATTGATGGAGAACAAATCAAAGTTTTGGTTAAACTAAATGATAAAAGCCAGGGTTATCTCACAGGATACATACTCTATACCAGCAGCTGTATTTTATATTTAGTTGTATATGAATATTTATTTCTCATATAATGCAGGAGTTCATTCATGAGAGTCAGTGGAATAGTTAGGAATATATATTAAAATAAATTCACAGAATTTACCATTATTACTGTTTTATGTATATTCTGTTTTATTATGCTGGTAACATTTTTAAATGTTGTTTTGTGTTTTCCTTTATTTATCTACAAATGTAAATTAGTAAATGCACGTGTATGTGTGTGTGCGTGTGTGGATGACTGTGAAGTTCAAAATATTATGTACACCAAGGCTGAATTTACTTACAGTAAAAATACAGTAATATTGTGAAATATTCAAAATATATATTTTCAGCATCATTACTCCAATCTTCAGTGTCACATGATCCTTCAGAAATCAATCTAATATGCTAATTTGCTTCTTTATAATTATTGTAATGGTAACACCTTTTTTTTAAATGTCCCTTTTGAACAAACTGTTGACAAAAAGTAGTTTTGCACCTACATGTCAACTAACTCTCATTAGAATATTAGTACACTCTCTAATTAATATCTGCTTACTCTTTATTGTGATGGTCTCCCAAAAGATGCTCTACTCATTATACTGTAAGTAACTTTGCAAGTACATATCAACTTATTCTAACCCTAACCCTATCAGTCTACTAATACTCTGCTAGCACTCTATTGAGAGTTAGTAGATATGTAAGTGCAATGTTACTTACAATCAACAGAATACGTTAAAGGGACCATCAAAATAAAGTGAAACCATTGAAACTAAGGATTAATAATGATTCTTCTTATTATCAATGTTTAAAACTTTTGTCAGGATTTTTTGACATTTCCAGATTTCTCTAATAGTGTGTTCACATTGAAAATACATTTGCATTGGTGCATCAGCATAAAAGTTAACAATGCAATGTATCAGTTTAAAAATGTGTGCACTGGATACAAGTTGGCATGATTTACCATTTCTAACATATTTGCATTGGTATAAAACAATTTATTTGTAATGACTGCTTCATATGTATCTTTAATGTATCGCATAATTAACTATGCATGGAGATGTGTTATGCATCTTCCTCAGTTATCGAGATGCACATCCCTAATATATATTTACAGTATATTTTGCACAGTGAGAGTGTTTTGTTTGCCACATTTTGCCTAGCAGAAGGTGTTTGAATAATGCAAAATAAATTACCTCTTGATCCTACATGCTGTGTGAAGTGTTTAGAGAAATAACATTTAGCCACATATGATTATAAAGGGATTAAATGTCATGATACAACCTCAATTCCCAGTTTACAAATCTCAATGTAATCTCTCTGTTACTATGGCACTGCAAGAAAGGACAGGCAGCTTGTTTCACTTGTGCCCTTCCTGCTGCATTTGCATAAATTATTTTGCATTTGAAACTTTAATTAAACCTCTACTTTTGCCTGCCAAGACCATACCTGACAACGGCAAACAGCAAAATATTATAACTCATTACAGCGGTCTGTCTGACTCCCCTGTATTTTGAGTGAATGACAAGTACAGTAATGTTAGTTCATCAAAAGCTTCATTTATATTCCCCTATCTATTTACTAAAAGGTCTGTTTGGCATCAGACTTGTATCAAACAAACACTGCATGTGCAATGACATCAATTTGGAATAGACGGACACACAAACAAAGATGTGTGGGTAGATGCTGAGAAGCTGAGGCTGGTTGTTAGATAGAGAAGCAGTTTTTTTTTCTTTTGTTATTTGTTTGATGTTGATCAGCTAACTTTGAAAGACCACAGATCTGGACGCAGACACAGCTGTGAACTTCAGGAGAAAAAAAGATGATCAAAGCCGACTAGACTGTCCGGCACAACAAACATACAAACATCCAGCATCAGAGTCCACGTCTGGCTTATCAAGCAGGCTTGTGTATGCTGTTATGAGTTTCATGGTTTATCCTTTCTGAGACGCACTGTGGGAATTCAGAGCTCTTGCATATCATTTACTGCTGGAAAAGAAACTTTGCCTCAATATTGCGTAAAGTATTCAGACCCCCTTAAACTTTTCACTCTTTGTTATATTGCAGCCATTTGCTAAAATCATTTAAGTTCATTTTTTCCGGCATTAATGTTGTGATGATCAAGCTGGATTTGCACTCCGGATTTACAGTATACTCTATCAGTATATACAGTATATCTCTGTTTTATGCTTGGACTTTCTTATCAATAAACTCTTGTCTCCACCCCCTTGTGTGTTGCCATAGCAGTTGATTCAATCTCCACCCACTGACCTAGTTTTTACATGTATTTAAGTTCCGGTTGTCTGTTTGTGAATTTGCTCGTCAATGTTGGATGTACCTGTATTTTCCCCGTTGTCAAGCCTACCGTGTTTCCCCGAGTTTCCCGTGTCTTCATTGTATTAGATGTATCGTTGCCAACCCCTGCCTTGTATCTGGATGATTATTATGCTGTTGTCTCTGATGCCACCGTTTGCCACTGTTGACTCCGTCTGTTGTTTTGACTCTGTGTAATGTAAATAGTCTGCACACGGATACAAATGTTTCCATTTTTGCAGATTTTGCAGGTTTCTGACTCTCAAAGACCTGTTATTTTTCTTTTAAATAGTCCAGCTGTAACATCCACACCAGGCTCCACCCTCACAGACATGCTGGGCTTCAGTCACAATCACCTGGATTACGTGCACCTGTCACCGTCACCTGAACCCAATCATTCAACCCAATCAAACCCACACCACAGTTCATTCAGGGTCCGAGCTCGTACACAGTCAAAGTGGACAATCTCAGCACGTTCAATGTGGACTCTAACCATTGTCTTTGCTTCTCTACTTACCTAGCTCCTACCTGTTTCCACACAGAAGGCTCCGTGATCCTCCGAGTTGTCTTCAGGTCCCACTGTGTCCTCTCCTATTGTTTATTTTTGGGTTAATGAAATCTTAAAGAGTAAGTGGACCCCGATGATGTCTGATAGCTGGGGTGCTGTTTTCCAACTTGTAGAGATTTCATCAAACCTTAAAGTCCATGCTCAGTAAATTTTGCGGCGAATCAAGAAAAGACTGGGATGAAGGTTTGCCCTTACTGCTGTTAGCTGTCCGTGAATCTGTTCAGGAGTCCCTGGGGTTCAGCCCAGCGGAGCTAGTCTTTGGACATACCGTGAGAGGTCCTCTTAAAATGCTGCAGGAGGGTTGAGAAATGAGAAAATGGAATGCAGTGTGTTGGATTATGTGAGTTCATTCCACGAGCAATTGCTCAGCGCATGTAAATTGGCTCAGATGACTCTGGAACACTCGTAAATGAAGATGAAAGAGCATTTTGATAAAAAGGCTGTTTTTCCTTCTTTCTGTGAAGGAGATAAAGTTTTGTTTTTTATTGCCGGTGCAGGGTGCTGCCTTGCAGGCTTGATTCTCTGGCCCATATGTCATTGACAAAACGGTAAGCGATATGAACTATGTTGTTTGAACTCCTGTCCGGCAAAAGGAAGACTCGTCTGTGTCATGTAAATAATTTTTTTTTTTTTTCCCAAATGAAGAATTCAAACCAACAAATTATGCACTGGTCGTTGTTTGCTCGGGATTTTAATCTTGATATTCGTTTTGGCAGATGCATTATCTAGGTCATATATCATTTTATATTGAATAATCTACCTGTGGTAGATTCTTTGTGTTTGGGAGTGTTACGAGAATAATTGTTCTCTTTGATATTTTCATGTCTTGTACTGTGTTTGCTTCTACTTTTTCCTTCTCCCCTGGCCCGTGGCCAAAGCAATGAATAGCACTAATGTGGCTAAAAGTTAGCTTTCCACCTCGTGGAACAGAGAAAAGGGGTGTCCTGCCTTTTTTCTTTTGTGTAATCTGTTGGGCTTTGTTTTTTGTTAGGTAAGTTGGTTGTGCGTTTTCTTTTCAACGTAATTAAGTTATTTAGTTTTGTTTTGTTTTCTTTTTTAGGTTCCTTTTGTTATGTTTGTCTCACATTTGATCATTAATAAACATCTTAAATTTTGTATCTAAATGTTGTGCTTGTTTGGTCCCTGACCGGAGTAAATTAGGAATCCAGCACCACAACCATTCTTTGTACAGGTCTTATGCCCTTAACGCACCCTAGACATGGGTGTAATACCTAGCCAGTCTCCAGACCTAAATTCAATTGAAAATCTTTGAATGGAGCTGAAACTCTGTGTTGCTCAGCGACAGCCCCGAAACCTGACAGATCTAGAGAAGATCTGCATGGAGGAGGAGTGGGCCAAAATCCCTCCTGCAGTGTGTGCTAACCTGAAGACTACAGGAAACGTTTGACCTCTGTAAGTGTTAACAAAGGCTTCTGTACCAAATATATATTTTTTTGACTCAAGTGATCAAATACTTATTTGACACAGTAATTTCCAAATAAATTGTTAATAAATTATACAATACAATCCAGATTTCCATATTTCTTTTTAGATTCTGTCTCTCACAGTGGAAATGCACCTATGCTGAAAATTGTAGACCCTTCCATTATTTCTAAGTAAGAGAACTTGCAAAATCACAGGATCAAATGCTTATTGACCTCACTGTATACATATATATATATATATATATATATATTAGGGATGTGCATCTTCATAACTGAGGCCAATGCGATACGCATCTCGATGCATAGCCAACGATACGATACATTAAAGATACATGAAGCAGCTAGTTAGCAATCCAATTCAACACGAGTCGATGCAGTATGAAACAAATATGCAGGTATTGGAAGCCCTCGTTCTCTGTGACGCTGTAAGGCCGAGTGTCTTTACAGATAAAAAAGGCGATTGCGTCAGTTATTGCTTTGGAATGAGCAGAACTGTTAGGCAGCTGCGACTGAGAAAAAGTTTTGATCATTTGCTCACCTGGGATCCCGCTAGCAGTAGCAGGTTCAGCTGAATCCAAGTGAGAGGAGGAGAAAGAGGAGACCGGAGTCTCCAAACTTACACCGTGTCGGTGCTTCAAGTGTGTTGTCAGATTCGTCGTGCTGCCTGTATATTTTATAGTGGCATGACATATTTTACAAATTCCACTAAATAATGAAAGTATAGTATGTCTACTAATAATTATAAAGAAATAAATTGGGTTTTACTGATGCAGATACGATAGAAACAATGCATCGCGATACAAATGCCAATTTGTATCCGATGCAGACATTTTCAACCGATGCATTGCATCGTTAACTTTTTAAGCCGATGCACTGAGCGAATCGGGCAATCTTCCCATACCTAATATATATTTAATGTAAATCATGCCTTTTGGTGTATTGTGTACATTTTTATTTAGTTTTATTGTGTTGATCTATCGTCAAAATAACCCAACTGCAGTTTGATTGAAATTAATTCAAATGCACAATACAAAAAAAAATAATAATTTCAGAATCTTTAAAAACAAAGGAAATGCTTGATAAAAATGTAATGACTTTAGTGGAGATAAGCTAAAAAACCGGTATCTCTTTGTCTAAATGCATTTGTCTGGGTGAGACATTAAATATCATTAAGAAAGTTCTACTTGGTCACTTAATAGTCTGGGAAAATGCACAAACACATTATCCCATTTGGTCTCCACTTTGTGCTCAGTGTGCATTATAAGCTAAGAGCTCGTAAAGTACAGTGAGTTGGAAAATGTTAGCCGTCCAAACAAGTTCAAGCACCTGAGCTTCAAATCTATCCTTGTTTGTCCCTGGTGCGAGGAGAACTTAAATCCAATATTATTGCACAGCATAACTTCTGAATCAGACTTGATTCCTCTGGGAACAGCAAACCCTCATGGTTCAGGAGGAATATTTGCTGCCTTAAGCATTGGCAGAAGCTTTCTCTGAAATCCTAGCCAGGTGTGGGTAATAGTGTGGAAGGGCAGAAGAGCCAGAGAAGTGTTTCTCAGCCTCATCTCTTCCTTTATACTCTTCGACCTTTCTTTCATTCTCTCTGGGGAGTTGCTAACTTCTCTCATCTCAAGCAAATCACAGGCCCCTGATTGTGTCCATCAAAGGCATTGCGCCGGACCAGACCATTGCGCTCTGACACCGGCCACTGCGAGGAAGGGCATGACCGAGCTGCCTGCCGTCAATATCGACATCTTTAACTCACAGTCAATAAAACATGTGGGTCAAGTGCTAAGTAGTGTCTGGAAGCAGCTGAAGATGAAGCCCTTTCTAAACTTCAGTCATTATTCATTATCCATTCAGAAGGTTGTTTGGAAATGACATTAGAAGACTAGAAGCTTGCATAACGACAGGGGTCATTGATCTGAACTTAATTTTAAAGGATCACTTAACAATAGGTACTGATAAACATTTGCTGTTATTCTTTAACACATTGCTACTCTACACTCAAAAGCTATCACTGGGGCAGTATCCTTTTTAAGCTTGGCTTTTGTATCTACCTTTTTGTACCCTTTTATAGTCAACTTTCAAAGTGGATCAAAACCTTTCTTCAAAGTTGTCCTAAAATCAAAAACAATACCTACTCTTGTCTTAGGACAACTTTGATGAAAGGTTTTGATCCACTTCGAATGTTGACTACTTTATCAGGTTAAAATACGTAACAATAGTATTAATATGTACCTTTAAGGTACCAAAATGGACCCTTTAGGTAAAAACATGTACCATTTGACAGTTTTTGTACCTTTATTTCTGAGAGTGTAGGGACATAAATGTTGAAGGGAACAACTCTTTCTAAGACTTAAGTGGATAGATGAAAAATAAAAACTTAAATTGAAAAAAAAAAACGAATTTTGAGATTTGCTAAAAAGATTTTACTGTGTGCAAAGTTAAAAATAATATTGGCCGTTATTAGATGTCAAATGCAAATGCTTCCAGAAGCACAATTTATGTAGGAATGCTCAAATTGAAGTAACATCTCAGTTACATGCGACTAACATTTGTTGCATCTGCATTCTGAATTTTTTACTTTGGAAGTTGCTGTTGTTGTAGCTGACCAAAAAAGAG
Source organism: Enteromius unitaeniatus (assembly GCA_032359435.1). Lineage (NCBI taxonomy): Eukaryota > Metazoa > Chordata > Actinopteri > Cypriniformes > Cyprinidae > Enteromius > Enteromius unitaeniatus. Next base: position 15,547,161 of record JAUMHI010000055.1, read on the forward strand.
AACTTGAGAAACTTAAGGTTTTTTCCTCTATACAGTGGTTGCTTAATTGTATAATTATCAACAATCTTCAAAATATCTTGTATTTCGCAGAAGAAAGAATGTCAAACAGGTTTGGAACGATATGAGGTAAATGAAGGTAAATGATGACAGAAGTATAATTATAATACATTTTTTATTTTGACATTTGCTAAATATTGCACTTAGAATGCACAGTTTAATAACTAATATTGACTGATATTACAAGTCTGTAAAAAAATATGATACAAATTTTTGCATCCCTACAGAAATAGGGTAGCTAAAAACATCTGTATTTGCATGAGATACTTCTGTTTCAGTTGGAGCTGGGGGGGGGTTGTACAGAAGAAACTTATATATAAACTTAGAATTATAATTTTTGAGTGAACTATTCCATATAACATATTTCATTAGATGCTAAAAAAAAAGCTATAAGGAATAGAACATTTGAAAATATGTGTCTTAAAGGCTCATGAAAATTAGATCTTCCATTTGCCATTTTATAGTGCACTTTGGTCAGTTGGGCTCTTTTTTATGATAATAACTGTTATAGCACCCGAAGCAATGTTAAGAATGGAGTATGCACTTACATTGTGGTATGAATTGCGGTCTGGCTTATTTTTGAAATCCATGACACATTAAAATATGAGGACATTAGATAGTTAGCACCACTGAATTTATTGAGACAGAAGTGCTAATAATCAGTTCATTACACTGTAAAAAAAAATTACTTTCTCATCACCACCTAGTTTATCAGTGTATTTAAAAGGTAAAAAACAGTACTTTAATAGGTTGGTATATTAACATTATATCAGTTAATTAAATGATGGTATTTAACTGTAAATTTTACTTTAAACCGTAAAACCTAAAATATTGTTACCGTATTTATTATGTTTGAATTCCGGCAACCACAGCTACTGTTTTTTTTGTTTTGTTTTTTTTTACTTATGTAACATACTTTTGTTACTGTTTAAATTCTGAAGTCAACATCAGATAAATAAACATACCATCGCATGGATGTTTCAGACCTTAAACTGGCATCAGTTTAACTGATTAATAAATTAAAACGGCTATCATATTTGTTTTGTCTGGTGGTATAAAGATAGCTCAAGAGCAAACTTTAAGGATATACTTCATGTCGGCACAAACAGGTGCACACACAATCATGAAAGATGTATGACTAACATTTGAATGTGCTGGCTGTTCATTCATCCTTTACACATACCTAGAGGGAAGCAGTCGACCTATTTTCTATAATGAAGAGAAATATCAGCCTTTGCAAATTTTTCTAGAAACGTAAATGACATTGTACCAGGATGCCGAATAGAAAAGTGACTGTTTTAAAGAGAAATCTTTTTCAATTTCTCTGCCATTCTGTTACAGGAGTGGGAGTGAGATTTCACAGGAACAATGAAGAGGTGCCTAAGTAATTTGGCTCTGCACATGACAGAGCAGAAAGCCCTGAATGTAAGAGAATGATATACTTTGTGCGGGAGGATATGTTACATATCTAAGGTGAAGGTTTACTCATAGTGCCGTTCATAATATATAGTGATCTGAAAGAGCTTGCTCGCTCTCACACACCAGCCTCTCTGTTTTTGTTGATTTAGTAAGAAGTGTTCTCCTGTTTATATATGGCAAGACAGAATACCAGAGGCATAATAATGGTTCTGTCTGACTGATGACTGGACCGGACAGCAATCTTGATTACAAAGAGAGAACACTGGAAAAAAGAAAAATGTGTATGGAAAAAAAATATGCTCTTAATGAAGTCTTTTCAAAAATATAATTTATTCCTTGGGGAGACCTCCGGTTCTGATGCCCCCTTGACTCTTTACCACCAAGACTGCGAGGGACCTTGGTGGTCCTGCTTTCCCGTAGTTCTACTTTCTGAATTTCATCGATTTTTTCTTATGAAAAGGTGCTCATTTCTTTCTTTGAAATAACTATAAATAAGAATTCCTGTGCTGGCTTAGTTTAAATTATGCTGGTTAAACACCCACAGTGAAGACAATAGCAAATCAGTATTCAAAGTGCAACATATGCTGGTCTGTTCATCAAGACTGGAACTGAGATTAATTTGTTATTACAGTTTTCTCTGCAAGATTTTATAACTTACTTCTGTCAGTATAATAAGAGTTGTTGGACCTGGCCTTTCAAGCTTGATATGCCTTATGTAAACCTGTGCATTTTTACGAAGCTATGTACAGCTTAGGGTTGTGAGACATGCGGATTAAAAAGGTTAGACACAGAGGATCAAGGGAGCGGAGCAAATCCATGTTTTACAGCAACAATAGAAACAAAAAATAATAAAATGACTGACATTTCTAGTTCCAGTTTCTGTTCAGATTTGTGCTGTTTTCAGTTCCCTTTTGCATGCCTTTGTCTTTCTTTCATGTAAAATTGTCATACAGCAGCAGTGAGGTCAAGTGGGCATCCGATTTTAATTGTATGTTTTATCACACTATTCAAATAGCAAGCTGCGTCCTATAGCAGATGTTTTAATCTTTAAATAGTTACTTATTATAGTCGCAGATCCTCTGTAGCAGCTTAGTTTCACACAAAAGATCACCAGTAAACGTTTATTTTATTCGCATGCATTGCACAGGGGAAAAGTTTGCAATGCGTTGTGATTGTTAAAACGCTACCCCGATAGTGTGGCGAGTATTGCGTGCCCAGTTGAGCTCGCGTGCCTCTTGCGTGTTAAAGGTACGCATGACAACGACACTGGACACGCGTTTCTTGAAAAGGGCAATAGACACATTGGATGTGGAAGTGGTGTGAAAGAGGAGGGACTTGAGACTTCAGTTTGCGTTTCACTGTGCAAACTGAAGGGCGCTCACGCTCGGCTCTCCTGGACTGACCGCCGAGGCACGGAACTAGTTTGCGCTGACGTTGCCGTCACACATTAAACTCCCACAACTGTGCCCACCGCCGACAGCGGACGTTCCGCGAGCCCGGTGAAGGCTAGAAGTTGTCCGTTTCTTCCTAAAGCGCCACTCTTCCATGCGAGGATGTGAATTTCCGCGGGAGGATTCAGAGTCGTGCCATGGTTTTGACCTGCGCGCTCCTCTCAGAAATGGTGAGTGATTCATTCATCATTAACGCGCTTTATAATTGCCCTGAAATCCTGAAAACTATTCATTAGTCTGTGGGCTTTCTGGGGTAGAGATGAATACACCGAAATGTTTGGACTGCTTCGAATCACACGGTGCATAAAAGAGAAAAGTATCCTTATATGGGAGTTATATATTAGATTATGCGCTCATTTGGTAGGAGCGCAGCCTTTTAGTCTTTTATACTAAATGCATGCAGGAATTGGATAAGAAATATGAAAGCGTCAAGAAATCATTTTATGCACTTCATTAATATTCTAATCAGAAGCTACTGAAACAAAGCAAAACTCAAAGCATACGCAAAACGCGTATTCATGGTTATTTTCTAAACAAGAAATTGTGTTTTTCAACAAGTGGCTTGGAATATAACAAGGTCTTTGCTAGTGCTTCCCGGATCATTTATTATTCATAAATATCATGTAGCAGACATAACTTCATATTTGACATTAAGTAATCTATGTTAAATGGCAGAGATGATCTGTGTACCTTGCCCAAAAGTGCAGGAAGCACTAGTGTGATTCTTAGATGCTTTTAATGTGGATTAATTAAAGCTTCCATTAAATATTGATGCATAATGTTATTTAAATATTAAGAGGCTGTAATGATACATCAGGCACTTGAATAGAGTCTCGTATCATAATTCTGCTGTTATTGTTTTTAGCTAAAGGTTGCATAGCAATGTCTGTTTCTTTTCTTTTTTTTTTTTTAAATAAGTCTTCATTTTCACCTTTCCGTTCAGTATTTTACTGTGGATTTTGTGGCTTACAATCAACATTTAAATAATCAGCTGTGCTGACTGGGTGCTGACAGTTCGGTAAGTTTAATGGCAAGGTAATTTCGTGATTGTCACGTTTGGAAAACGCTCTTTCACCATCACCAGGCAGTAATCCTTCTCCATGATTTGTAATTATGAAGTTCTCCAGTGACGCAGAAAGAGAGAGATGAGAGTGATGAACACTTTGCAGTTGTCTGTGTTTTTGATATATGAATGATTGTAAACCAGAGCGGTGGTAGAAAGTGTAGAACCCTTCTGAATAAACTGTAATCTCTTATGAATGTTACTTAATTTGTGAGCAAGTCACAGAGCATGTTTTTGTTCTCAAGAGCCGTAAATAGTATGTGTACCTGTAGAATAATCAGCACTGTGAAGAGGGTAATTTCAGTTGATGTTTCAATCAATGAGATGACAATCAGGTGCGAGTTTTAGCCGTTCCCCATAAAACAAACACAGACTTTGGCTGCTGCTATCTGAGAATATACTCCTAACTATATGTTTACAAAGTTGGTCATGTCACGATTAAATGAGACTTCCAGAAAAAGATTTGTCGATCTTAATATGGCTTACGAGACATTCTTAAGAATAAAGACTTTGACCTCCATAAACTCGCGGTCATCCAGATAGCATTCAAATGAGGAAATCCAACGGCATTGTTTCTCTTCCTATTAGTGTTGAGCTAACACGCAAAAACTAAACGCTTAAGGAGCTCTCAAAGAACAGAGAGCTTCTCAGAAGTTATGGTTATTTATTTTTTATTATGCATTTTTTGTTGTCTTATTTCTTATTTAAGCCTGTATTCGCAACTGAACCAAAAAAGGTCATATGCAGCCTTTTATGTCACAGTTCTTTTATTCTCATTATTAATAATATGTATATTTATTGTGAGATATAAACTCGGAATTGCGTGTTATAATGTCAGAATTGTGAGAAAAGATCTTGAAAAGATGCAAACTCGCAATTTGCAAGAAAAGGTCAGAATTGCATGACAAAATGTCGCAATTACCTTTTTTTTTCTTCATTCAGTGGTGGAAATGGACTTCCATAAGCAATCACGAATGCAAAAGGCCCAGATAAAAATTTGCAAATGAATCGCACTTTTGATACAGTTGGTCAATCGGATTTGCAACAATGTCTAAAACTGTTTGTGATTTATTTTTGATGAATTTGGACAGTTCACTCATCTGTACAGGATATTTCACAAGACAGAAAACAAAAATAGCCTGAATGAGGTGGATGTTTACCTACAATCCAATAGGAAACAAAACTTGCAAATGTCTTATACGTTATTGGCTTTTTATTGTGCCTCCACGCTGCTGGGTTGCTCAGTTATTCGGACCGTTAGCAGTGGGAGGAGTTCATCACTTATCCAAAGAGCTCCTAGGTTAATTCGCGTTTATGCAATAGGGAGAGCAGCAGTCAATATTGGCGTCCCAAGCATGGGACGAATGTGTTTTGATGGATGGCTTTGTAGGGAGCTCTGGCCGGAAGATCGATAAGCTCTTTTTAACATTGCATTAGATCACCACATAGAGCCTTAAAATAAAGGTGAACATGCTTTACATTTCCTGAAGCTTCCGAATCAATTTTCTCTTTTGTTTAATCGCTTTCTGGGCAGTAGGTGTAAATCCATTAAATAAAGCTTTCCGTTTTCAGTGGGAGCCATGTTAAACATGCTTCGATTGTGGAATAAATAAACTTTAGGATTAATGAGTTTGGGTCAGCGAAGTGATTGGGGTAATTTCATTCTCTGTGCCTTGCGTCGAACTGCTTGCAGTGGAAAGATCATTGGTTGGTCTAGACTAGAGAAAATACTTGAAGATCCAGTTCACTTCTGTCAATCACAGTGTGTTAGAGCAGTGTTAATGGTCTCAGTGTTTAAATTACTGCAGTATTAGAGAGACTTAGGAGGTTTTAATGAGGTGGCGGAACAATTTTCTCAGTGTAAACAAGGGGTTGTGTTTCATCTCACTCCACTGTCTGTTTGTCAGAATATATATATTTTTAAAAATAGTTCTGATCCACTCTAAAAAGTGATTTAAAATGTTTACAGAATGGTACCCAAATTGGTTTTATTTTTAATACAAATATTTAGCATCGCTGAATCTTATCACTCAAAACTTAAGTACATTAATTTATCTCAACAAAATTATTTTGAAGACATATTTTCCCCCAAAACTGAGGAATATGTTGTTATTTACTCACTCTCAAGTTGTTTTAAACCTTTATGAGTTTTTTTTTCCTCCTGATGAATACAAAAGAATATATTTTAATGCATGTTAGCCTTTGACTTCAATAGTATGGAGAAAAAAAGACACATACTTTTTTATATATATATATATATATATATATATATACCTATAAACCCTATTATTAAAATTTATTTAGCATTTTATTTCAAGAATTTAGATATAAATAAAATGATGTATTATTTTATTACTAATTAATTTAAACACTTTTAATTAAACTACAAATCATGTTCGTGAATTTCTCATTGCTTTTCTCACGACATTTAGAAAAACAGTAAAGTACTGTTTTAAAATGTAGTCATACAATTTGCTACTTATAGCGCACATTGTTCTTGAATTCACAGAGAACAGCATACAAATAAGGTTTCTAATAACAGCATATTCATGTGTCATGTTACATAGTAAAACTAAGGTTATTGCTAGTTGATTCTTTTTGCATCTTACACATTTAATATACATATACATGTAAATATTCATGTAATATTGATTTTCCTTAAGTTTTACAGCCTGTTTGTCCTTTGGGTTATTGATGTTCCTGAACAAGATTACAGTTTCACAGAGAGTCATTTACAGTAATGCAGCTTTGAAAAAATCCAGGGGCTCTAGCGCCTTAGTGTGAGATATCAGAGGACTGATGGCCACAGCATTAGAGAAGGGCTCTCAGGTGGGATGAACCCACAGAAACACCTGGAGTTCTCTTCATTACCCTTATGATGTCCAGCAGCAATACAGCGCATATCAGAGAAGATCACAGCAGCCCCTCTCCTGCAGCGCTGGAGCCACGAAAGCACCGTTATTAGGAGGGGGCCTAAAAGGCTCTAGTTAGCTATTTCTGAGAAAGTAAATTTTTACAGTGGCTCAGAGACATCAGCACTGGAGTGGTACGCACTGAACAGAGTTGTTTTATGGACACAATTACACCACTGCTGTAAATTGTTCTTGGTCTGAGTGTAGGAAGTCGTCATATGTTTTGAATTTTGGCTCCGCTCGCTCCAAGACGTTCACTCGGATCCCTCTGTGTACTGAAACGATAGGACATATTTGGTAGCATCTGGGCTATTTTCCAAAATAAAGGCTCTATTTTGTTTTGAACGTGTGCTTAATGGAAATCAATAGGAACAGAGATGCGAAACTATACAATTAAGGATTTGACATTGATTTCTAGCGTGCATAAATTCAGGAAACGCACCTAAGGTTTGTTTGTGAAACACTCTAGGAGTTGCAAAATGCTTTTTAAATTGTTTATCAAAAAACAAGCTTTAACTAAAGTCTCACTCGGTCTGTGCTCGCATGTTCTGCCGTGCATCAACGCTACTTAGGAGGAAAAACAAGCTTGCTGCTGTCAGCTCTCGCCTGCCGGTGGACAGAAAACAAACCCAGGAATGAAGCACTTACGGTTCCGCATGCTCTTCTGGCTTGCGTAAATGTTGCCGACCTTGATGCTGGTTTATCTCTGTCCGTTATATAGGAATGTTAAAACGTTTTTTGTATGCTTTACATCAGATCAATTTGTCTTGTCGTAAAAATGCAAGTGTAAATCTTGCTTTAATTTGCATGGTTAGAAGTATGCGAGATGACTTGTGGAGGCAGCAGCCAATGAGCTGGGTACTGACACAGTATTGTTCTGCATAATACCAATAGACCTTAATAATTATTAACCTGGTCTCATAAAAATATGTACCTTTCACCACAGTTTCAAAAAGAAATGTCCACTAAGTGGCATTAAAACACGGGTTCAATATGTGAACCCTGGCATATTTTATAGGTTTTTATTGCGGAGGTTCAGCATTGATATATTTAGGGACTGTCACTAAAAGATAATGTTCTATCATGCTGGAAATATGCCCTACACCAAATCCAGCATTCAACCTACCTGATAGTGTTAACAAATGCAAAACTGATATAAAAATGTACATTTATTCCATTAGACCAGATAATTACGCTAATAATGATAATTACTTATTACTGCAGTCGGGGCTCCATAAAGCCATGCCGTTTGTGCACTGTATAATCGATTGCTCTTTCTTGAAGGTTACCTCTTTTTTATTATTTTTTTCTATGAATTGTGCATCTGCGTTGTAATGCATGCAGAGCAGCGTGCCAACATTATCTCAGCTGATTCCAAGAAAAGTTATTATTTCGGGGTGATATGTAAATCCATCCTTCGGGGTGTTGTAGTTAGATTTAGGGAGCGTCTTGCCACCTGGCAGATAAATGCGGCACCTCCAGCTGCTTGTACCTGATCCGTGTTGTTTTACAGGGACGTGCAGCTCTGTTGCACATCTCTTTGCCTCTGCAACTCCCTCTTAACTGAAGCAGGCTGGCTTTAACCCTAACAAAAACAGCGCTCCGCAATCCATCCAAGTCCTCTCGTCGTGTCTGCTCTCCGCACGAGTTTGCACAGAGTCTGAATTCCAGGTCTGCTGCATTTTAAAAGCTCCACATCTGACACTTAGACTAGGAGTGCATGAAACCCAGACAGCAAACTGTGAAGTATTTACCTCTGAAAAAAGGCAAGAGAGAAATCATTGTAGTTTACCCTGGCAGAAGTGCGCCAGCTTTATAACCCCTATATGAGATGCCACCACGTCCTCCTTACCCGCTGACTCCAGAAAATAAACACTTAGAGCTACAGCCCACTTCACGACGTGTAAATGGATTCCCTGAGCCTTTTCCCCCCTCTGGGCTTCATCTATTAAATCCATTTGGATGTGCAGCACAAATAGGGTTTGCAGACTGGCCTATTTTGTCAAGGTTTTTCGCTTTGTGCAAATTCTTTTAAACAAACTTGATTTAATGAATGGATCCCTCTGAAATGGATAATGGGTGAATGATTTGTTTCACAATGAAGATGGAATAAAATACTCCAAGTGGCCCAAAGGATGCTTTTGCATTTCCTTACTGAATCATTGTGATTCATAAAAATGTATTGAAATCTTTCTGTGTAAACTCTTGAAAGCATTGCTATGGAAGCCTGTTTTGACCACAGAATAAAAAAAATCAAGAGAGAACAAGTCAGAATTGCACAATGTGACTTTTTCTTTGAATTCCGAGTTTGGATGTTACAACTCTTTTTTTGTTTGTTCGCTTTTACCACAGAATAAAAAAAAATAAATATATATATATATATATATATATAATAAATAATAAAAAAGTTAATCACTAGTGTATTAGAGTTTACGTATCACAGTTCTTTTTTGTGTTTCTTTGTTTCCACCACAGAGTAAAATCTAGTCTCGTGTAGCCTGGAATTCATAGCCGCTTTCTTTGGTCAATGCCCACCCATAAGTCCATTTGACCGACATGTCAAACAACCAATCACAGTTCGTTTCGTTCAGCGTCACGTTTTGGGGCGTGGAAATGTCCCCACAACAACAGAACAACAGTCAGTGCAACAGTCAATCAGCATAGAAAATCCCGATGAAACAATTGCAGTAAACATATGTTTGAACCACGTCTCTCCACTTTTTAACACCCACAAGCAATTCTGGAGAACCAAACACAATACTGAATCGGCCAGCTGCGATGCCAGTGTTGATATCCCCTTCTCAGTTAGGTAACATTACTTAACTTGATCTTCCATAATAGGGGACACACAACTAGTAAAATTGCATCGCATACTTTTGAGAATCCAACATTTAACTTAATAAATGGTTATTGTTACTCAATAACCAATCACTTGATGACATCGACATTCCTGAAGGGTTTCCAGTTTTAATGAACCATATGCATTTAGCCAACGTTCCGTGGGCGTGACGTCTGCGGTTGAGACTAGGGTAAAACAATCAAAAATGTAAAAAAAAAAAGGAAAAATATATATTTTATATATATATGGTAAAAAATATATATAATTGCGATTTTGTTTTTCTTCTTACAAATCTGAATTTTATTTTAGAATGATCAAGTTTACATATCACAGTTGCTTTTATTTGTTTATTTCCACCATAGAAACACAAACAGTTAAAAATAAAATAATTAACAAGCTGTGAAGGAGAGGTGCATTCTGGGGAATGGAGTCCAAGTAAGAAAACTGACACAAAACACAGAGTACATAGAAAGCTGGGTTTGCTGGGCGTGACACTTTGCGTCTATTTGATTTTTTTTTTAAAGGAAACAAAAGAGAATTCTGTGAATTGTTATATAATATTTTCTGGTCTAACATGTAGAAATAATAAAGCTTTTGATTGTTTTAACCTTCATTGAGAAGATGAATGCATAGCCCTATGACTGCTAATATAATAAATTAATTAGCTACATCCATACAAATTATTTCTGAACTAAAAAAACAGAATAATTTGTCTTAAACTCTTTCCTGCTGACATTCATGCGTTTAGTCACTTAGCACATTTACGTAAGCAAAGAGCCACAACACAATCGCTGCTTGGCGTGACGAGTCATTTTCAGACTGTACTTTTAAAGATGCCAATTCTCAGTCAAAAAACATAGCAGGTAGACTCGAGCAGACAATAGAGCGCCTACAGCAGTCGCCCACTTTTGCAGCTGTCTTTGTTCTGAAAGTATTTTCCCATTCATATTCTCCATTTCAGCAAGTTCTTCAGGAAACCGTTTCAAGCCATGAACCAAACCAACCAGCTCAGAGATGAATCACATCACTAACTTTGTTTTGAAGAAAGTCGTGAAAGGAAGTCAGAACAAGGACATCATTTGCAGTGCTTCTTAGAAGCTGATGAGCTCTTTTGCCGTGATTTGCATTTCCGTGCTAACAGCAACTTTTCTGGCCACGCTCAGTTAAGGATTATGGGTTTAGAAGGATATATATTCATGTAACCTCAGAGCTCCACGACACAAACTATTCTCTTTTCTAAACATATGCAGTAGTACTACTGAGCACATTTAAATGGAATGGATTTTAAAATATATATGTAGAACTAAAATATATATAGATATATATCTAGGCTAGCTAGAGCCATATCTGTCCTGACGTCAGTGGTTCGTCGCGTTCACTGATGAAACTGGCAGCAGCACCTTCAATTGCAAATTGAGATCTCTGCTCAGTGGATAGGCGAGCTGAGAAACATGGCTGCTATTATTAAACCCTCCATGAATTGAAATGAAATGACTGAAAATTACAAAAGACATCATGATAATTGCAGTTATTGGGAAGAAGAATAAAGAATTGCTTAAACTTTTTTATAAGGACACATAAATAGTCAACCCTCAAAGCCATGCTAATTTGCTGGATCGGTGTGAATGACTGCGAGCCTAATTTGCAAATTGTTCTGTGTTACGCAGTACATCGCTTTTTGTCTTTTTCAGCTGTGGGCACTTGTAAACCAATTTACCAAAACAGATTTATCCCTTTTTTTACCTTATACCATTTAAATCTGTCTTGTTATAAATCTCATATTGAAATATTATGAAAATTCCTTAAAGAGATAGTTCATGCACCCAAAAAATTTAAATTTGATTTTTATCTGCTTATACCCAAGGGCATCCAAGATGTAGGTGACTTTGTTTATCTGATCCTTTTTTGTGGCATCATTACCACCACAACTAACAATTGTGCCTCAGTAACAGTTTCAGTGTCATTCAAGTTCAAGTTTAGGATGATTTATTAAACTACAGCACTACTATAAAAAAAAAAACAAGTCTTTAAATCAAATCTTAAGTATGTGTATGTTTGTTATCTCTGACTGTTCGTTGGCTGCAATAAGTTGTGTATTACACCACCTGGCAACCCAGGGTGTTGAAATACTAAAGGGTCAACTAGCAGTGGGAGGGGTCACACAGACCAAAATGAAAACGGTCGTTCTGTCACTGAATGCACATTCAAAGTCAAATGAATGACTATAGCATTGATTTTCAGAGAAACATGTATGTGAAATTAACATGTTTAGGATTTTTTGTGCTTAAATAGTACAACAAATGCACCTTTAATTATATTTTTAATTATATCATGTTTTGGGAGTATCCAACAACAGGTTGACATGCATGCAAGTTCAAAAACACTTTGATTGTTTGTTCAAATGCATTTATTTTTACCTTGTTTGCTCAACAACTCCTAAACAATTTGTTTAACGATTCCTTTGTGTGTAACTAATCTTTGGGGATTGGTTGATCGGTCTCATTTTCACCTCATCATGCCTGTAATGCCTGATAAAGCACTGTTTGGGAGCACAGTGCTGCTTAGTGTACAACGTTACAGAGGCAACAGCTATTTTTAATGCTCCAAAAGTGGCACCTAGTGATGAAGAATTAATTCGCATTTTCATTCAGACCAACGCACAAAGACCTACAAGTGCAATAGCAATATGCTAATGTTTTATGTTGACGTCAACATGATTCATTTTCAAAATGACTCAATAATTCAATCTTTCAGTCGACTCTTTCTTTTGAAAGAAAAAAAACAATAGAACCCTGCCCAAACCACAATAGAAAATGTAGTGTGTTTACTGGTTATAATAAGAATTGTATTGGTTTTAATAGAAAATATAATTATGGATATGATAGATTCTATTGGTCGGATGTTAGATCCTAATCGAAAGTAATTAAATAACAGTAATATTGTAATGGTTTTACTGGAAAAAGGCCTTTTAATGAAAACCATTAGCATTTCTGTGATAGTTTCTATTGGGCTATTTAGCTGAGTATTTATTACAGCTGTGTTACTCACTGCATGAAAGCTAATTTTCAAAAATCTATAATAGGGGCATCACCTTTATTAATTATAACAATATATCCATACTGCTACTTTTCCATTTCCTGTCAACCCTAGACAAAGCAGTGTGCAAATGAGAACTGCAAACATTCTGAAGTTAATTTCATCCAGTTCTATGAATTACATTACTTGAACCTTGCTTTCACACTTTACTGCAAATAATAAGTGGATCAAATAACAGATGAGCTCCCTCGTGGACAGTCTCGGTTGGTTAACAGAATATGAAAATGAGTGTGTTCTCAGAGGAAATTTGTTGACTGCACAGACACTAATTCATTCTCACATTTTGCAAGGTCATAATCTGGCCAGAGGACATTGAGAGAGCATTGCTTTTTTGGTACACCTTATCCATTTTATCCGTTTAAGATGCAAGACAATCAGCATGCTCATTTCAAATCAGCATTTCATTTTCTCTGTTCACCCGAGGCAGCATTGGAACAATCCCATTTGTCTGTGCTTATAATTTTATTTTATTATTGAGGCTTTTACTTTTGGGTCTGTTTGAGGAATATAACCTGTGAAAGCATTTACTTTAGTTCAGCGTATATGTAAGTGGGTGCAGATCAAAATAAACAGCTTGCCTTGAGTTCAAACATGAGAAAGTGAATTTATCACAGCAAGCACTCCCTTGCGTTGACCAACTGAACCATAAAGTAACTGCAAGATGCAAAGTAACACGTTTCTATTTCTAAAATACCTTTCACTGGGCTTTTGAGGACAGGATGACAGTCCATCTTGAGTTAAAACCCACTGAGAAGACATGCTTTCAGAAAGACTTGCCGCTGTGATGAATAATTCGTCACCTAGAGTCTCTAGTTTTTCTTTGCTCTGGATCTTGTCATGTTCATACAGTTCAGATTCCCTGCAGTCAGGGGCTGTGTTTGAAAGCTCATTCAGTTTCCAGCTAAGCAGCATTTTTTGGGAATCATAACATTCTGTTTATCCCACAAAAATGCTGATTGAGATATGGTCAGTGACTGAAGTGGCTAAGCTATGATGCCCAAAAATGACTACTTCGGTATACTTAGGTAGCCCAATAGGCTTAAACAGGGCACTTTTAATTAACTTAATTATAACTTTATTTCAGATGATGTTTTTCCATTTATGTTTTTCTGTACTTTGGTTAGAAACTTTTACTTTCAATTTTAGTATTTAAAAAAACTCATTAAATGCATACATAACAACAATTTATTAAAGGTTTAAAAAAAATTATTAGGACCCTATAAAATTAATTATATATATATATTTCCAAATTCCATTTAATTTTTATTTATTTATTTATTATTATTCTTTTATTTATTTATTTATTTTACAAATTCTTTTATTAAATGTATTTTAAAATTTTTACTAGAATTAATTTTAATTAAATTTGAATAATCAATCAGCTGAATAAATTGAATCAAGTCTAATTAATGAAACTTTAAAACTTTAACAACATAATCTTTAAAAAAAATATCTATTATTATTATTCAGCCCTCTGAATGTTTTATTTTCCAGATTTCTTTCATAATTTATGATTTGTTAAAGCGTTAACATTTAAACATAATTATTATAATTATTTTTTATTATTATTATTATTAAAAGAGGTACATACTACTTCACAATAGCAAATGTTGTGAAGTTCCTGTGTGCAATGTTTAAAATAATGATTTCTCAAATGAAATGATGCCCATGAAGTGACTCTCAGATCAGCTTGTAGATATGAAGTTTATGAACTGTATTCATAAATGGTGAGACACCAGACACTGAAAACTGCCACATGTGACAGTCACAGTATGTGTACTTCGCATTTACTCATCTAAAATTTGCAAAATTATGTGACAATTTACATCTTAAACAACAATTAATTATATTTTTATGACTGGAATCCATGATTCTGCCTTACTTGACTGCTTCAAAGTGCCTATAATGTGCAAAAATGGTGTCAATTCAAATATTTCTTTAATGCTCATGCATGTTCTCTAGGTAGGTTGTATTTTGAATTGCAGCCAGAGGTTGTGTTTTTGATAATCTCGTGGCCTACAGTAGAGTGTGTGGTCGGTGGCGGTGGTTTGCGTAAAGGAAACACTACACAGTACAGGAGTCCTTGGACTCTGCTCTCAGCCTCTGACACATCAAGGAACCCAGACGGGCGGTAATTGGTCGTAAAATACCAGGGGGGTGTTAAGACTGTAAAACCATGGCATCCACTATTGAATTAGACATGGTGACTATATTTCTCTATATTCTCAGAGAAATGACTTGGTTTCAACGCAAGACAGGTCTATTTAGAGGCCTCTCTAGAAAACAGTAGGATCTGTGAAATCACCAGAGTTGCCGCTGGATAATTTATCAAGACTGCATGCTGAATATCTCATAAAAGACTTAAATCAGAGCTATGTGCTTGATCTGGACTGTACTAGGAGGATAGGACGAAGCTGTACTTAATCCCAGCCTGAAGAAATTACCTTGTTCACTGTAAAGTTCAGCTGGGCTACTGTTTGCTTTTGAGAGGCTGTTTTTTAACTAATAGTTGCCCTGAACATAATGTCCTTATTTTAGCATATGCAGTCTCATTCTGTTGGTTTATCATATGTTTTGCTATAATATGAAAGCTTAATATTTCAAATTTGGGGTTAAATCAGAAAATAAATTTTTATTTCCCATCAGCAGGAAGTTAAATACAGCTTTGGCCCGGATAGAGAATTTAACTCACTTGAAGTTATTTACATACATTTCTAAAATCCAAATGAAGTGTTCCAATTCATCTAGGTCAAATTTTTTGTGGATGAGTCATATAATACTCCCAGTCATAGCTTATAGAAGCTCTTACAGAACATTTATTGCTCTTTTAAAAATTATGTGTACACAAATTACAAATTATGTGTACACAGGGATAACGTACAGTGTACAAAACAATTTGTCTAGCAACAAGACAGCCCTTTTAGTCAGTTAGCTTTTAGCAGCAAAACAAACACTTTTAATATACCTGGTCTCATGGCATAATGTTCTTTGGTGCACTTTTTCGCGAGACATGAAAAACGTACCAACAAGTACATATTACTGCAGTTTCCAAAATTAATGAACACTAGAGGCAGTAAAACTCAGACCTTTTATTCCTTTTCACAAATGTACAGTTTTGATTAATAAAGTGAAATTTTTGCACAATTACTTATGACTTCAAAACAATATTAATATGCTGTGAGATTTGAAAACGGATGCTTTTGAATGTTAGTTTCACACATATCCAGCTTCATATCTATGTGTTTTCGTAGCTGGCAGGTTTGTTCGGTAGCTCACAGAGTACAGAGAAGTACTTGAGAGGCGAGGAGCTCTGATTTGAATCCTGTGTATCTACAGTTTGGCAAAACAGTTTAGATCTGTGTAAGTTGAAACACGGTTGCATCAACAAATGTGTTTTTTTTTATTAGTTTTGCATTTGTTAACACTGTCTGATAGGTTTAGGGTTGGATTTGGTGTAGGGCATATTTCCAACATGATAGAGCATTAACTTTTAGCAACAGTCCACAGATATTTGATTTCTGAACTGCCAAAATACGTACATATATGCAAACTGGACATTTCTCTTTGAAACTGGCAAAACGTGAAGTAAGGCATGTAAAAATGTTGTGGCACAAAAAGTGACCAGGTTGCTTTTAACAATACTTCCTCAAGTGTACTATTATCAGTAAAAGATGGTTTCATTTTACAGTACATACAGTAAATAACAGAGGCACAAGATGATGTAGTTGCATTTGAATGAAACAAGTGTGTGTCATTCATTCATTGACATAATGATGATGACGCTTTCCCAGATTAGTATGTGTACCTTAATTTGTTTCACATATCAAATATGCGAATTTAGGTAAGAAGAACCGTTTGCTGTGAATTTGATTTCGCTAGCATCAAGATAAAATAATTGAGATATTAAAGTGGTCTCATGTCTCTTTTTTTTTCCCTCCATTTTCTACTATTCATAGAACTGGCAATCACTGCTCAATAATTGTCATGATCAGCTGGATGTGCCAGCCTGCGAATGGCAATCCAGCTCCCTGCAAACTGTGTGTGTGATTTATGTCTGTTTTCATTCAAGGACTCTCTTCAATGAACTCATGTCTCCGCCCACTCGTTTGTTGTCTAGGTGCTTCATTGTTTGTCTCCACCCCCCTTGTTGGTTGTTTTGGTGTTTGATTGTTGGCTCCATCCCCTGACTTAGTTATCACTGTATAAAGCCTCCCTATGTTTGCGGATTGAGGATTATGTCGAAGTCTTTATTTCTATCAGTCACCGTGTCAATGCCGAGGAACATTTTATTAAGGACTGCTTCATATGTGGCTTGGACTTTGACATACTTAATCAAGTACACTTTGAGGACCCGAGCTGGTCACTTGAGCAGCTCATAGATCATGTTCTGTCTATCTGTGGTTCCTCTATCACCGTTGGGGAGGTGCAATGCGTATGCGGCTCGGGACAGAGTGATCACCGCATCGCGGGCACCAAGGTTAACCCATGGCTCTCGTATGGCCATACGGTGGACGGCGCCCTTGCGCAAGATGGACGCTGATCGCGAGGCGCATCGCAAAATGGCCAAGAGGGGCGCTGTTCGCGGGAGGCCACGCAAAATGTCGACCGATCGCGAGACACAGCACAAAATGTGCTCAGCTACAATCCGCTCCGCCCTGGAAGATAGCCATGCTGTCCGTTTCGCCCAGGTGGGTGTTCCCGCCACCTGATCCGCCCTGGAAGGCGTTCCAGTCGTCAGCGCCGCCCAGAGGGACATCTCCGCCGTCTGTTCCACCCCGTTGGACCTCTCTGCTGCCTGCTCCGCCCCGGTGGTCGTCACCGCCACCTGCTCCGCCCCGGTAGGCTCCTAAGCCTGGGGCGTCTGGAAGCCGCCCCTTAGAGGGGGGGCTATGTCATGATCAGCTGGATGTGCCAGCCTGCGTGAGCTCGCATGCCTCCTGTACTCTCTTTTGTAACAGTAATTGGAGTGCTTTAATATGTCTCTTGTAAAGAGCGACAGCATGCTGAGTGTTTTTTGAGTGCAGTTTAAGTTGTACCTGCATTTGTGGGAAATTTATCTCCCATCATGTATTTCCCGTTAAAGGTCTCAACACTATTGACCGTCTTCAAAAAGCCATTACATAGCAATCCCAAACAGATACAGCTTCGTTTTAACAAAACATTAGGTAACACTTTAGAATAGGGAACACTTATTCACTATTAACTAAGACTTTTCCTTCAATAAATTCCCGATTTGCTAGTTAGTGCGGTAGTTGTAAAGTTTAGGTAGGACTAGGGATATAGAGGTCATGTAGAATAAAGCATTAACGGGTGCTTAATTAGAACGAATAAATGGCTAATATTCTAGTAATACGCATGCTAATATGAGCAACTAGTTAAAATACCCTAAAATAAAGTGTTACCAAAACTGATTCTTATTCAGCATGTGATGTAAAACGTAACAAGCTATTTAATCGGCTTTTATCCAAAACATTTGTAAATGTTAAATGTCCGATTAGTAATTTACACAGCAGTTCAGATAAAAAATGAAATTATAGAACAACTCGCCTTAATCTGAGCAAACCAATGACAAATGAATGGCACTAAAAATGTGTTTCAGAGAATCGGCAGATGTGAGAGTTTAAAAGAGTAGATGCCCCAGATCATCATTAAGCCCAAAATTTGCATTTAAATGAAATGTGAAATTCCTCGGAGCGTTACACTGCCTCAAGCATAACGATGAGTCTCATTTGGAAAGAGAGCTTTTCTCTGCACTCGTTTCTCTCGCCATTACTCACGGAGCACTGTGCTGGGAGAAGCTCAGGTGCTGGAGACCCTCCACACATCTGGGAGACGGTCTCCAGCATTAATTCAATCTGCCCACTGGAGAGGGCTGACTCAGCGAGGTCTGTTTTATTGAGATGAAGTTTGAAAGTCCCTCTAAGTTTTCAGCGGGTGGCTGAGTCGGCGCCTCAAATTCAAAAGATCCTTAAATTTTGAGCCAGGAGATTGAGTTTACCTGAGAGGAGTTGTGTATCTGTCATCTACGTGTGTCGCTCTGATTAGTTTCTTGTGCTATATTTATTTTATGTATATACTTCCTTATACTGCCTTTACAAGTTCATTTTATTGGTGCATGTTGTTCCAAAAATAAATATATAAATAAATAA
Source organism: Enteromius unitaeniatus (assembly GCA_032359435.1). Lineage (NCBI taxonomy): Eukaryota > Metazoa > Chordata > Actinopteri > Cypriniformes > Cyprinidae > Enteromius > Enteromius unitaeniatus. The sequence continues at coordinate 15,566,147 of JAUMHI010000055.1, forward strand.
ATCATCATTTATTAAAATGCAATGCTTTGCTCTGTCTCCAAAATAACTTTCCTTTTAGACTGACTGTCACGGGATGGTATGGTACAGACTGCATGACGAGGAGGAGTACCAAAATTAGTCTTAATAAATCCACAAGGAGAATTCCAAAAACACACATCAACAACAAAGTAGACTGGACGACGTACACTGATGAAGGAGGAACTTATAAAGGGAGGGATACATGGGGATAATTAATGAAACACACCTGAACTAAATGACACGATTAAACAGAACTAGATCACAGGGAAAAACACAGAGCACATGGGGAATGACAACAGAACACACATCCATACATATAACACTGACGTGAAACTCTTACTTACAGTTACGTTTCATGACCCTGTCGATTCCTGAAAAAAATAAATAAAAATCGAGTGATTATTTTCTGTTGACAATCTTGTTTCACTTGGAAAAATAGAAGTGAAAGGTCTTGTTTCATACTGACTTCAGATCATGCAGCCATTGTTAAGAACGAGACGGGGAGCGTGCGAATCCAAATGCAGGGTATTTATTAAAAGGGTAAACTCACGGGACAAAACAGGCAATGGTCAGAGA
>JAUMHI010000055.1:15571017-15589036 GCA_032359435.1 Enteromius unitaeniatus
AATAAACACAAAACACACATAGTCTGCTGGGCCCTGGAGTGCCATCCAGTGGCCTGAGCTGGCACCTCCAGCTGATCGTGACATAGCCCCCCCTCTAAGGAGCGGCTTTCAGATGATGGCGGAGAAGTCCACCTGAGTGATGCTGGCGGAGAAGACGTCCACCAGGGAGGCGCAGATGCCCACCAGGGTGGAACAGGCGGTGGAGAAGCCCAACGGAGGTGAACAGGCAGCAGGGACGTCCCTCTCACTGAGCAATGAGAACGGCGCCCTCTGTGGGTGACTTGGGTACCACTGATGTGGCAGACAGCTCCCCTAGCTGTCTCTCGGTGACTGGTTGGGTAGCCGGGGCGAACTGGACATCACACAGCCCCTCGTGCTGAATGATGAGGTCAGGGCCCATAGATAACATTTCGGGGTTCACATAAATGGGAGACAGCTCCATGAGCTGCGAAACTGGGACCAACTGGGCATGGTACAGCACCCCTGGCTGTGTTATGGGAGCTGACCATACAGGAAACAGTTTCTTGGGCTGAGGAATCGGGACCAACAGTGCTTTATATGGCTTAAATGGCTTGCCATACTGTAAAACCAGGCTGAAATGAGAACCACAGAACTCCAACACAAAGTCAATAAGTTTGGCCAGTGGCCAATTGGGATCAATGATCAGAATGATCAGAAATAAAGTCACTCCCGTACTCATTGATGTGGCGTCCGTGCTGATAAAGAGAGATCAGATATGTCAGATTATAATCCTGCCCGCGAGGAGAAAAAAAGTCTTTGTCCTCATGTCGAACGAAACACTCGCTGAATTCTGGTTGACGGTCCATTCTGTTACCATGTGGAGAGATGACGACAAGGCGTGCGAATTCAAATGCAGAGTGTTTATTGACAACAGGGCAAACACAGACAAGCTGGGTCATCACCGGCATTCAACAATGGCAGAGGCAAAGAGAGAGAGTAGTCAGTGTCCAGGCGTGGATTGAAAACGAATGGCAAACAGAGTCCAAAAAGGGCAAGGCAAAAGCAATAGTCCAAACAAGAGCAGGGGTCAGTAACAATAAATCCAGACAGGGAAACCAGGACACGAAAGTACACAAATGAAAATACAGGACAGGTTGACAGTGCAATGGACCGTGGGGACAGACAAACATTTCTGGGTTTTATACACATGTAACTAGGTCAAGGGGTGGAGCAAACAATCAAACACCTAGACAACCAACGAGTGGGCGGAGACATGAGTTTGTGGCAATGAGTCCAAAATAAACACAAAACACACATAGTCTGCTGGGCCCTGGAGTGCCATCCAGTGGCCTGAGCTGGCACCTCCAGCTGATCATGACAACAGGTTTGTTTGCTGATAGTAATCTTTCTTTGTTTTTCTATTTATTTATTATCTTTAGATAGGTTTTAACTTAGTAAAGGGTATAAAATTAGATCTCTTTTTGTATGGTTAAATATTGTAATGTGATTAATAATATTGTTTTTGTAATTACTTAGAATAAAATAACTCTGAATTAAAATCTGGTCAGTACAAAACTTTGGACTTATTCACAATTAATACAATTAATTACAAATGAGACAATAATTTTATATCTAGTGTTCAGGTTAATGTATGCAAATGTGTGTAAATTATTCAAGTAGACAATTCATAATTTGCATATGCTAACATAACATTCCACAAAACTAAATTTGTTTGCAGTTCTTAACATAATCAATCAACTGGAGGAGTATGGTGGCATTTTGTTTGTTGCTTCTTCTTTTTAACAAGTTTACCCAAGGTGTTTTGTCATATTAGTACATTTTATCACATCTTTGAATCTTACTGTGTTTATTTTATTCAAATAAAGGCTGTTCATCAGAGTCAGAGCCTAAACTGTTCATTGGAAGTGTAATGTTGTCTCAAGCCTGCTTTTTGTGCACTGCGATTGCTTTCATCCTTTTAGATAGCACTTGCAGGTGTCACGTAGAGAAATCAATACGCTGCTTGAACACGTACAAAGAAGTGTCTCTGTTACATCCATTTAAAGTACATTACATTATGACAGGGCCGTGGTTGGCATAAGCACCAATAGGCGGTGGTAATTTGTTATCACTGTCTAATATCAGCGAAATATAAGGGCCAAATCCCTGCGGACATCTTAGGCATGTGATGATTTTAATGAGCATCCTACATATTGTACTTTATGCACTAAAGCAATTGCTGTAATTGTGTCATCTCATTTTAATTATGTTTCGTTTTATTAACGCTGGCTGAAGTAAATGCATTCAGAACAATGAGAAGCATTAGACCCATTATGCTTACGTGTAGCCTAAGTTATACTGTCCCAATTCAGCTGTTTAGAGAAATGGGAATACTCTAAGAGAGTGCATGACCTTTATTGTGGGACAACTTGATCCAATTAAAAACAGGCACTATGTAATTAAAAAAAGCTGGTATGTACAATCTTGAAAGTTGTCTTAAGCCCTATTCGGACGGGACTAGTTTTACAGACGTACTTTGTGATTTTAATCCCGTCCGAATCTGCCATGTTCGTCTTTCTCTCACACAACCTCTGTAAAAATTCCAGAGCAAATTACCTAATGTTTTTCAGCAAACTCGGCCGTCCTCTGAGAAATCTAATCCCATCTGAATGCGAATGTCTGTGATTGCTGAAAATATTTTTTTTTTCTTTTGTCTTTTAAATATATGTTTATTACTTTTTTAATTATTATTATAACTTGTAAAAAATATTTAAACACTTAACACTTAATTTAACACTTAAAGTTAGGATTGTCCACGTATCATGGACATGTGGTCTTGTCCAACGCCCACATGTAAAACACAGACACTCCTACCTCCTAAAATTAATAATTTTATTTAGGATGGAATGCATTAAAATGATCAAAACTGACAGGGAAGACATTTATATGAGGGTGAGTAATTCATGACAGAGTTTAAATAGCAAATAAAACAGGAATAAATTACATTTTAACATACATTCAAATAAAATTTTCAAATTTAAAATGTTTCATTTCAAAAAAACATTTAAAAAAGCTTACTGACCACAAACTTTTTAACACAAACTTTTTAACAGTAAAACATAGATCCTTAAAACTCCATTTACTGACCCAACTTTAAAAAATGGCCAAATATGCAAGAGTCCAGAGCTGGACTGCAGAGTCGTCTGACACAAGCTGTGAATGATTTAAGACTGTGAGTAATGCTTGCTCAGTGCTTCTGACCCGCTAACAAATGCTTCCTCTCACTGCTGCGAACCTCCTAAGTCCTAACCTTTCCAAATTTGTTACAGAAGAGTGATATGTGAGTTCCATTCAAACGCCCCCATATAAAGAGTCAATAAATTGCATCAGGATGTTATTTGGGGACCTAACGTAGGCATTTTTGTGGCGTTATGTTGTCAATTACACACAGCAGATGACTCAGAACACCTGTTGCATTTCTAGCAAGCTGAATTGTGTCATTTTTGCACCACCAAATGGAATTATAAAAACAGGATTTCAGTGTTTGGACGTACATTGATGCCTTCAAGCACAATAAAACACAAACTCTGACCTGTAGGGGCAGAGGCCATATTGATGCTGGGGGTAGAGCATGTTGTAGCTCTAAACATGCTGTGGTGAACACATGGTTGGGTTAGCAGACTCCATGGCCGGAGACATGCATGTAAACAGGAACCTCAACACACACACACACGTAGATCGAAGCTTTGACACATCTGGGTTAAAGAGAGAGAGAAAAAAAAGACCTGTCCCGTTTAGTCAAAGGGATTGTGAGTAAAATCTGTCTTCTGTGGCTTTTTCTCTCAGTCTTTGAGATAGCAGACCTCTCCAAACACGCGTCCTTGACAGCCACAAGGCACAAAATGTTCATCCGAGGCTCAGCTCATGACGAGCAGTAGATGGCAAAGTGTAAGGTTTAAAACGTGATGGGAAGTGAAAGGCAAAAGGTTGTGTAAGGGGTAAAGACCTTTCAGGGCATGGTTCTTAAATCTTCAGGTCTTCAACAAGTCAGAGACTGTTTCTATCAAGCAGTTTAACTTTTGAGCTTTTTTGTTTTAGAAGTTGCTAACTATTTAAAGAATTACCCTTATACCCTTTATAGCAGGGTTTTTGTTGCGCAATTAGATTTGTATGCACTTTTATGACACTTACGTCTCCAAGTTATGTATATATATATATATATATGCTATATATAAGTGCAGGTCTCACTTAACGGTCTGAGGTCGGCTCTCCCGCCGGCGGGAGCGCGTGGCTTTTTTTCAGATGTCAGAGAATAAAACTGAAACTGCTCTGTCATATATGATCGCACATATAAGAGTAATGCAGCATTTAAATCTGTAAAGAGTCTATTTTTTTTAAATACACTCACAATATCAACAAAACATTCTGCTTTTGATAAATAAAGAAAATGAACAGGATACTGCATAAACTAAACATATACCACAAAATCAGTATAAAAATATTAATTGCAACAGCATGCATTTAAAAAGAATATAAAGAATATTTTTCCTCTCAAATTGAGAGTAATCTTTGTTAACTGAGAGCCATTTATTTAACAGTCACACATTTTGTTTTTTTATTAATCAGTCATCTTATTCAATCTTAATTGCGTTCCTTGTCAAAGACTGTACAAAATACACTATTACTTAGAAGTGTACGTTTAATATATTTAAAACAAATAAGTAAATTCTGGACAGGTCTGGTTATGCTGGTGTATATATATATCTCCCTTTTCAAATGTATACCATTTGATTGCAGATAAATGTTTGTGGATCATGCTAAGTTTCTCTTTCTTTCAATGCTTGTTTCTCTAAAAATCAAAGCTACAGCCAGTTACCCTACGTTAAAAATATCTGTTTTTGTGTTGGTCTGTGTGACTCTGACCACTGCTAGTTTACCCAGTATTATTCCATCACTCTGGGTTGCCAATCGGTGGAAAACACTGCAAAAAGCCTAAACCTAAAAAACCTTGCCATCCATCTAAAAAGATCTATGACCAGAGGAATATTAAAAAATGGATAAATCAACACATTACATCACAGTGTAAGGCTCATTGCTTTCAACTGTCAGTTGCAGGTGTTCCTGTTGCGTGTCTTTAAACTGACAACCCACGTGAGCGTCCAGTCTTAAGGGGAGAGACCAGAGAAACAATATTTCCAATATTTTGAAGTTGGACTTCAGTATACATTTCAGCTAGTAGCTGTCACACTTACACAGTGCACCTTCAGTGTCATTTTACCAAAAACCTTGAGCTGATTTGAAAAGCAGATCAGAAAGGTTAAAAAGCAGCTTGACAGAGCTAAGTTTCCCAGATGCACGATAGGATGACATTTTGTCAGTCAGGGCCACAGTTTTTCAAGGTTGTTGTCTTTCACATGCATATTGAAAATACATTTTCCAAGAAAGCATAAAGCTGTGGTTGCATTTTAATAATTTTAGCCACATTTATGTACAATTAACAATGTTTATACACAGTTATTTCATCTTAATTATTTTGTATGTACTATATGGCTAGAGAAATGAATAGTATTCAACATGCTATTTCTTTACCTTCCCCTGCAGGTATTATGCTATCTGTTGCCAGCCACTGGTTTACAGGAATAAGATGACACCGCTGAGAGTGGCTCTAATGATCGGAGGATGCTGGATAATCCCAACCGTTATTTCCTTCCTACCCATAATGCAAGGCTGGAACAGTATTGGAATAAATGATTTGGTGAGTCACATCCATCACATGGTCGATTATTTGTGCTGATAATATTTGCAAAGGCAGTCTGACTTTGATTCTTGTAATAATGATGTTTCTTTGATTCTCTAACCTTGCAATCAGGGCTAGCATAGATTCTTAAAACGCCCTATAAAATGTGCAGGGAGTGATTATAGGGAAACTTGTGATGCATGCATCTTCTCTGCTTTCTATGCGTTTTACAAAAGGCAATTATGCATCCGCGCATAGAAGCCAAGTCAATGCGCATGCTTCTAGGAGAGCATTTGCAGTATGTAAAGACCAGCTTGATGATTAAGGAGAAAATGGGAATGTAATCCATTGCTAACAAAAATGGCCCTGGGTGGAGCCTGATGCACCGTAATTAAGTCACACTGGAGAAAGGAAATGTTTTTCTGTATGGTTTCCTCGTGCTTGTTATAAATGTAGTGTTTCATGAGCTTCATGTGACACCATATCGGTTTTCAGTCTTTGGTTACTAGCCAGATGTATGTAATACAGGCTTTCCCAGTTTTGTGAGCTGATGAAAAGCTAGGAATGAATGAGTTCAAAGTTAAAATAAACAGATGTGGCTATGTAATTAGTTGAAATTAAACTGAAGTCAAATTACTCATTTGTATCCTTTAACCTTTCTGTGAATAGAAGTTTACAGCATTTCAACAGTATTTCACTAAAATAACACAAATCTATAAACATTTGAAAATGGATATTAACATAATAGTTTGTAGCTTCCTTTAAACTAAAATTTCAAGAACAAAAACTATAAAAGAATGAATTAGTGTTCTATTTAAATAGTTGTCATTCTGCCTCTTCACAGGCATTACATTAAAGGAATAATTCACCCAAAAATTACAGAAAAACTGTATGTTCCTCATAGTAGTGCTAAACCTGTATGAATTTCTTTGTTTTGCCGAACACAGAGAAAGGTATTTTGAAGAAAGTTTGTAAACAGGCTGTTTTGGTCACCGTTGGCTTCCATAGTAGGGAAAACAACAACTATGGAAGTCAGTGGTGAACCAAAATAGTCTGGTTACAAAGTTTTTAATTATGTAAATGATGAAATAATTTTTATTTTTGGGTGAACTATTCCTTTAATGGCTACCTATACTTCACGTTTCACAGATGTAATGAGTCATGCTTCCCGTTTCTCCAAAAGCTCTTCTCAAAGGAACTAATTAACGTGTGATATTGAATATCTATGATAGCATGAGCCAAAGTCCAGCTTATATAAAAAAAGCCTTATACTGATGTGAAATATGTTTGCAGTTGATGAGTTTTTGTATTATTGATGGTGTTGGTGTTGGGTTTCAAGCTTGGAGGGCTCAGTGTTATGATTTGAGAGTGTTGGGAGGAGCAGACAAAAGAGAGAGAGATGCATGAACAGTGATTAATAGCTCTTATCATGATTCTTCCCTCTGTGGATCAAATCAGTACTAGGCTGTTTGTAAAAAAAAGTGTTTGTTTAATTTATGATTCTCACTGCTCTAGATCAGATAAAAAATATATCTGTGTTCATTTCTCTCATCAAGCTCTCTTTGCTTACAATGTCTAGTTATTTAGTCTTAGCTATTGTTCATGTTAATTGTGGGATTAACCACTGTTTTTTTGTAATGTACTTCACTAATTGCACATTAATTAAATACAATAACATTTCTAACTGGAACATCGTTTGATGGGATAACAGTCTGGCATTATTTTAATTGGCTTATCCAGCAAAAAATCACAAGATCTGTAAAGCATGCTCTTTATATAAAGATGTCTATATAAGTTTGGGGTCAGTAGAATTTATGTTTATGTTTTTTAAAAGTCACTAAATGCTCACTAAATGACAAAATACAGTAAAAACAGTAACACTTTATTTTGATAATCCAGTTTAGACATTCTACGAAAAGTGAGTAACTTTGTATCTACATGCTTACTATCAATCTGCTTAATATCTTCTTTTAAGATCTTATTTCGATGGCTGTAACAGACAAACAGACTACAAAAACTTTGCAACTTATTCTACTAAACCTACCTCGACAGTCTACTCTGGGAGTTAGTAGACATGTAGTTGCAAATTAGTGAAAATTAGTTGACGTAGTTACAAAGTTACTTATAGGTTGCCTGTACTTATAATTTACTAGTTAGTAGAATGTTTAAAGTGCACTATTAAATTAAATTAAAAGTTTATTTGTATAGTCCTTTTGATGCTACAAATCATTGGAAAGCAGCTTTACGGGAACTTTATGAGACTATCAATATAAAGTGTAGCCAGCTTTTTTATTGTAGTATATTTTAAAATGTAATGTATTCCTGTGAGGCAAAGCTGAATTTTCAACATCGTTACTCCAGTCTGCATTGTCACATGATCCTGTAGAATAATATGCTGATTTGCTGCTCAGCAAATGTCTTCCACTTGTGGAATCAATTTAACGCATACTTGCTTAATAAAAAATTAAAACAAAATCTGCCCCCAGACTTGTCCTAAATCAAAGCTGCAGCTTTTTAGAGCTGATATATGCTAGAGACAGACAGACTGCAAATGAGTCAAGACACTTACCTCTGTTTCTGTGATTTTCCTCAGACAGGTTGTCAGTGTCCAAGAGAAAGTGATGCCATTTTCTGTTCACACTATATGAATTTAAGTTGAATGTGCATGTTACTCCCCAAAATAACCAAAGAGCTGTCAATGAAAATTGAGAACTGAAAATTCTGTCATTAATTACTTACATCATCCAAACTCATTTGTTCATCTTCGGAACACAAATTAAGATATTTTTAATGAAATCAGAAAAACATCTGACCCACAAGACGCAAGTCAGGGGAGAATAATGGTTTGAGTAAATTGTGGTATTTTTGTTTGCTTTGTGCAAAAAAAAATATTCTCATAGCATTTGCACAATTGAAGTTGAGCCACTGATGTCACATGGACTGTTTTACCAATGTTTTTGCCACGTTTCTAGACCTGGGATTATTTCAGTTGTATTGCTGTCTATGGAGGGTCAGATGGCTCTCTGATATAATCAAAAATATCTTAATTTTTGTTCTGATGATGAACAAAGATTTTATGGGTTTGGAACGACATGAGGGTGAATTTATGGGTGAACTAACCCTTTAAACATGTACAGTGACAACAGTTTGTCAACAATTGCCTTATAGATATGTAAAGATCAAAGGTCATCACACATGATGGTTTGAATGTATCTTCACACCCTAATGACTTTTCAAAGTCTTTCCAAACTAGAGGACGTCATGCATCATGAGGCTAAATTTAATTTAAGAGGAGTGTAATTAATTTACTAGTTACAAAATGAATGTACCATAGCGCCACACGTCACAGGATTTGAATGTCAAACATTTTTTATTAATAACGAGTGCTGAGGGTCCTTAAATAGTGTATTTTGGGAGTGAGATATTTACAGACTCATGCCCTCTAGCCGAGGTCTCTTCCACACCTGAATGTGCTTGTGTTTGACCAGATGAAGTATTGTAAGTAATCACCTCTGCTCTTAAAACGTCTCCTCAAATGACTGCTCCCTGAAGCCACACAATGAGTTGAATATTAATGAACGGACACAGACGAAGAAGCTGCTGAGCACTGAAAACTAGTGAAAGGACTTTGTACACTTTTAAAAATGAAAGTTCCTTATTGCAATATATAATAGAATCTTTAATATTCCATTTTTCAAAAGGTTCTTTATGGTGGATTTTTTTCAGGTCACCTTTATTTACAGTGGGTACAGAAAGTATTCAGAGCCCATTACATTTTTCACTCTTTGTTAAATTGCAGCCATTTGCTAAAATCACGTAAAAATTTTTCTCTCATTAATGTACACACAGCACTCCATATTGGCAGAAAAAAATAATTGTTGACATTTTTGCAGATTTATTAAAAAGGAAAAACGGAAATATCACATGGTCCTATGTATTTGCTCAGTATTTAGTAGAAGCACCCTTTTGATCTAATACAGCCATGAGCCTTTTTAGGAAAGATGCAACAAGGACAGGTGATGGCCAGTGCCTGGTTTTCTCCACACATACCACTAAGAATTAAGTCCAAAAAGTTCTATTTTGGTCTCATCAGACCAGAGAATCTAATTTCTCACCATCTTGGAGTCCTTCAGGTGTTTTTTTAGCAAACTCTAGCAGGCTTTCATGTGTGAGTTAAATATATGAGTGTCACAGCAATGAATACTTAGGACCATGTGATATTTCAGTTTTTCTTTTTTAATAAATCTGCAAAACTGTCAACAATTCTGTGCTTTTCTGTCAATATGGAGTGCTGTGTGTACATTAATCAGGAAAATTTCAATGTAGGGAATAATTAAATTGTAGAACCGCCACTGAATACACTGGTGAGAAGTCACATGATGACAATCACACGCATCTTTTAAACTTGAACATAAATAAAAGATGTCAGTGTCATTCACACAAACACTAAACACCATCATGATGAGACACTGTCTCATATTTAAACTGAAATATGCAATAAACATTAATTTAACAACATCACCCTAATAAACAAAACTAACAAGAACCATTAAAATTAAAACGAAATTTGAAATGCAATGCAGGCACTTCTGGGAATGTCAGATTATGAATTGAAAACAAAACAAAACAACCTCACAACATGTACTGCAATAGGATAACTGAGACTTGTCATAGTGTTTCTGTGTTGTTGCTCTTTTTTTGATTTTGACTGCTTCTATTGTCCTCATTTTTAAGTCCCTTTAGATAAAAGCATCTGCTAAATGACTAAAATGGAAATGGATTGTTTATTATTGAGAGTCTACATATGTGTGTGTGTGTAATCTGAATGTGTCAACATGCCCCTCTTCACAGATAGAGAAGCGGAAGTTCTCTGGCAACTCCACGGTGTGTGTGTTTATGGTGAACAAGCCATATGCGCTGACCTGCTCGGTCGTGGCCTTCTACTTACCGTTGATCCTGATGGTGCTGGCGTACCAGCGCATCTACGTCACAGCGCGGGAACACGCTCGACAGATCAGCATGCTGCAGCGGGCTGGAGGAGCGGGAAATGCAGACAGCGCGGACCACCAGCGTAACCACCGCATGCGTACCGAGACCAAGGCGGCCAAGACTCTGTGCATCATAATGGGCTGCTTCTGCCTGTGCTGGGCCCCTTTCTTCATCACAAACGTGGTGGACCCCTTCATAGACTACAGTGTTCCTGAGCAGCTGTGGGCGGCCTGCCTCTGGCTGGGCTACATCAACTCCATGCTCAACCCCATCCTCTACGCCTTCCTCAACAAGTCTTTTCGTCGTGCCTTCCTCATCATTCTCTGCTGTGGACACAAGCGCTACCGCCGACCTTCCATCCTGGGCCCAGGAACGACCTGCACGGCCACGCAGATTAATGGCTCCACACACGTCCTGAAGTAAGTGTGACTAGCATTTTATTTATCAGTGTGGTTCTGATGCAGTTGCAATTAAAATGAGAACAGATTGGTCAGAAACCGTAGAATTGTTCACCAACCCATGCTCATTGAAAATATGTGGTCCTGGAGCGCAAAGTGAGTAATAAAGGGTTTAGGGTTGGATTTGTTGTAGGGCATATTTCCATGGCTATTTGAGTTCTGAACCATCACAATACATACCTATATCAACGTGCTAAAATGTATTGATCCTGTGTTTTAGCGCCACTCAGTGAACATTTCTCTTTGAAACTGCGGCGAAACATGCAGTAAGGTACATAAAAAACAGGGTTGCACAATAAGTGTGCAGAGGTACATATTTTATGAGACCATGTTGCTATAAATATACCTGTGCTACTTATGTCTGGTTTTGTGGTCCAGGGTCAATAGCAGTTAATGTGTTAATAGCAGCCTTCTTACAACACTGATAGTACGTAACCTACCATATTGCATGTTTTACAGCAGTTTGAAATTGAGAGTGGCGCTAAAATGTGCATTCAGTACATGACCGTGGCCATGTGTTTATTACGCCATTACAGGCTCATATTACAGTGCTTTTGTTATGTTGGTTCAGGTACAGCAGTTCATAATTCAAATGTCCAGGGATAGTCGCTAAAAGATTAATGCTCTATCTATTGTTGGAAAATAACACACCCCCTACACCAGACCTACCCGATAGTATTAACAAAAGCAAGAGTTTGAGTTTTTTTGTCCAACTTTAGCTTTACTGTATTTGTACTGGAGTGCTTCTGCTTACAAGTGCAACAGGCTACCGGGCAAACCTTAGAAAACATGAATCTGTATTGTTGATGCTAATTTTCAGATGTAACGTTTTTTAAATTTCACAGCTGTTAAAAATTGAGATGTTAAAATTGTCATAACTTAATATTGTGCAAAGTAAGGCTTTTCTAAAACTCTGGCCCTATAATACTTTGTGTGAAAAATTAATAAACGTTTTACTGCCTCTATTGTTCATTTCAACTGAAAACTGGAGCGATTCGTACATACAGAACAGTATATGAACATTTTTGAGAAGCTTGGGCTGTATTTTAAATTAGCCTGGGTAGAGCCAGTACAGATTTAACTAAAAGCTTCATGAATAATTTTACCACTGATGTATGGTTTGTTCAAATAGGCGCAACTTTAAGATGAGATACAAATATTTAAAATTCTGGAATCTGAGGGTGCAAAAAATTCAGTGTTTATCCTGCATTTTTTTTCTCTTTTTCAATAGTCCATTATGCTATTATTACAATCCATCTTTAATTTACAATGCTTTCAAACTAGCGCTTTTGGTGTTACCTGTGTTTGTTTAGATGATGTGAATGTTGTTTTTTCTGATGATGCAATTTGGCTTAAAAAAAAAACTGGGAGCAGGAAGAGCAAAAAACCTGAAACTAATGTGAAACTAATGTGAAAACACTTTCAGCAATGTTAACAGTAACTTTAAGATGCTTTGCTTGCTTTGTACACCTTTTACATCCACTGTCAGGTGTAATTTTCTTCCTTTGTACTACTTGATCTGACCTTTCTAGATTGCTCACCTCTATGACCTAACAGCATTTACTCAGAAAAGAGCACACCATGAACATCTGTGTGTTCTGAAGCTTCTGACTGCATGTCTGCTAAAACTCTCAAAACTCTTCAACAACCATCTGCTTTATTTTTAAACTTTTCTCAGAAACATCTTGACAAAGGAATAGTTTTTCAGTCCAGATTTCTCAAAAGTGTCGTCCGTGCTGTCTGAATATTCAATATAATTATGGTCGTCACTACTATTTTACAAGAGTCCATTTATGATGTCTTTGGAGTCAAAAATAGTATTTTATGTCCATTTTCACTGTCTTACTGGCCCTAGAAGTAAACAAGCCCTTTTCAAAGGAAAATAAAATGTGCAGAAAAATTTCACCCTCAGGACATTCAAGATATAGATTGGTAAGTTTCGTATGGGAATAGGTTTGGAGAAATGTAGCATTATGTAAGTTGCTCAGCAATGGATCTTCTGCAGTGAATGGGTGCTGTCAGAATGATCTAAACAGCTGATGAAAACAATATCAAAATCACAATAATCCACATCACTCCAGTCCATCAGTTAACATCTTGTGAAGAGGAAAGCTTCATGTTTGTAAGAAACAAATCCATTACAGAGGCATTTTAACTTTAAATTGTAGATTCCAGCTAAACCGTGCATCCCTTATCCATAAAAAGGGTTGTTCCCATCGGAAAACTCCATCCTCTGTTATCCTCTCATTTCAAAATCCACTCAAATACTTGAATTATTAGAACTTTTCTTTTGTGCTCTTTTTGCTTATAAACAGTGCATATTTCTCTCCTGATTCAGTCAAGGTAATTTTGTTCACTGGAAAATTAGCTGAAACTTTAAAATATGTTATGGAGAAGTTTGGGTAATTTTGATAGTATGCCACTTGCCCATGTAAAACTACCGTACCTGACTTGGGGTTTAGTTTCAAAGTATTATTTCGTTACAAAATTAAAAGTTGAATCTGTCACAATTTGACCTTCCTGTACTGATGTAGGCTGCAATGTCAGTGGCAGCTCTGATGGAGGAGGTGTAGATCAGAGGGTCAGTGGAGGAGAGCTCTCTCAGGCTCTTAGCACAAAATCTAGCATGTTATTTTTGATTCAGCAAAGATTAAAGATTTAAGCCAGCTGGTCAAGTCCCTCAAGGGAAATCTAGAATGCAAGGCAATGGATGTTGTTATTAATGCAACCAGACATGGAAAAAAGACGTACTATATGCTGAGTGAAGGGCGTATATAAGAAACATTAATATGATGTAGCATATTGTGTTGTTGATGGGCATACATAGTGGCAGTGTGCGAGCAACTGAACATTTTTCATTTCAAATATATATGTTTCTAAAGATTATTCTTTTTTATGGCAGAGCTAGCAAACATTCATTTGTTTTTTCAAGCAACATGGAAAACATTATATAAGGCTGATGTATTGCTAACTTTGCTCTTCATATCCTAATCATTTAATTCAGCTAATAGAATTGCAATACTTCAGAAACATGCTCCTGATCATTCATGTGTTTGTTGTCATCAGATATGTCATTGTTTTTATTTCTAATGTAGAACTCAAGCCTTAGTAAGTTCAAGCAAGCAAAAGCTGTTATCAATAATTAATGAGTGGTTTATTTTTTCTATAATTTATGGTTGGAGTGTGGCATTTAAAGAAAGTAAGAGTACTTATATGCATGGTTTGTTGGTGACATTTAGGGGTAGTCCTGCTGGGAGAAGAAAAACTATGTCAGCAGCTTAACTTTGTTGAACATTACTGGAGTTTCTCTTAGACTTCTGGAAACTAGAAAACATTGCCATTTCTGCAAAATAAGAAACAGGGAGGGGGTCATTTCAAAAACTTTAAATGTAGTATTTGACAGATTTTTACGAAAATAAGGATGCCGAAAATTGGCCAGATTTGCCAGAGTCTGTTTGCTTTTTGGCCTCTTGCTAAGTTCTGATGGTTTCTTTAGCGGTGGTAATAATGAGCACACTTAATATATTGGTGTGCTGGTTCTTCTCATTCTAATGTTACAAGTCCTTTAAATCGCTTTCTCAAAAGAGATCTGTGGATTCTGTTTCCATGGAAACACCAATAGAATACCTCCATTTAGACAATGTCTTTGTATTTGGCCATCTCACTGTACACTGCGGTCTTAATGCGTTTGTTAATCTAGCATTTAGTTTTTGCATTTTAAAGAGGACGAGTGAAATGGAAGTAGTTCCCAGAAGTGATGGTAATGAGTTTCTAGACACACGGTTGAAACATGATAGTGATAGAATCATGTTTCGTATTTTATTTAACTTAAAGAAATGAATCTATTAAGCTATTTTTAGGTTTTGGTTGTATCTTGACCTTATTTTCATGACAATTAAGTGCATTTGCATATGTAATTGGCATACTCTGATGCATAAAAATCTCATTCTCTTTAATTTGCCAAACATGCAATACATGTTTAAATTGTAAAGTATGATTGTAATATTGTTTTGGCTCATGAATATAAATATGATTTTGATACCAAAGGTTTAGGGCCATAATCCTCACCAAGGCTGGGTTTATTAGATCATAAATACAATAAAACCTTAATATTATGAAATATTGTCGCAATTTCTTTATTTGAACATATTTTATGTTATTTATATTGTTACTCCAGTCACTAATAAGTACACTTATCATTCTAATAAACCGATCTGCTGCTCAAGAAACATTTCTAAATAGTATCAATGTTGAAAACTGTTGTGATAAAATATTTGTGAAATTCTTTTCCGAATTTTTGAAGAAAATAAAATTCTAAAGGAACAGCGTTTTTCAGGCATCCTTAAATAATAAATTATTTTATATAATTGTATTAATGTAAATAAAATTCCTGACCTCAAATCTTTAAATGACAGTTTACATCACAGTATTTTTGGCTGTACTGAATTTAAAAGCTTATTTTATTATAATTATTTTTAATGTTATGTATATAATGTCACAATGCAAATAATCGTAATAGTCCTAAAACAGCCCTAATTGTAATTTTGAAGATTTTTTTGAGGCAAAGCGTGACCTCAACATTTCTTTCTGAGATTCACCCACACAGTTTGTATGTCCAGAAAAGTCCCTTGCCATTTCACTTATCTGTGACACCTTAGGTTGACATGGTCATAATAATGTGTTTTGACATTGTCCAGTGTTCTTTCTGCTCCAGGTCTCTCCATGGGCACTCAGACCAAATGATTCATGGGAATGAGACACACTGCACTGTCAACAGTGTGAGTCTTAGAGGAGCAGCAATTACTGAGTAGCGTGTCACTGTCATTTACATGTCACTGGCGTCATGTCGCAATTTACTGCTGTTTTTTCCTCCAACTCATTTTTTTCCATTTCCAGACTCAATAAATTAAGGGTACAAGTTTTACATGCACTAGCATTCAAAAGTTTGGAATCTGTAAGATTTTTGAAAGAAGTCTCTTATATTCACCAAGGCTGCAGTTATTTGATCAAATATACAGTAATATCATGAAATAGTATTATAAATAGTTTTATAATAATAGTTTTATTATATAGTTTCCAGCATTGATATCAGAATATTAACATTATTCAAAACACTAAAGACTGGAGAAATTATGATAAAAAAGTCAGTTATATTTCAAAGTATATTAAAATAGGAAACTTTTATTTTACTGTGTAATAATATTTTACAATATTACTGTTTTTACTGTATTTTAATGAAATAAATGCAGCCTTGAGCGCTGTCTTTAAAAAATATTACAAATCTTACAGATCCCAAACTTTCAAATGGTAGTGTAGTCCCAGTGAGAAATATCATTAAAACAATTCACATATTTCTTCTAGACAAAAAAAAGACCGTTTTGGACATATCTTTGGATTCTTTGGATTTAATCAGATGCATCTTCATGTAAAAGCAGCTGTTTCAATTGCTTCATCAGCTAAAAACAATGCAAACAGGATGTTTGCTGAAAGTGCTGGAGACTGCTGCTCTGCTACGAGACGTGTGAACAGCATATATTGTTCCTCTGAGCACAATTGTCTTTTGTTATAAACCAAAATCATTAAAGCACCTTAAACTAAACAAGCATGTTGTTCATCCAATGTCAAATCAACTGCATTGACAACTGCATTTTTTCATACTTGACACAGCAGGAACGCTTCTCCTCGTGAACTGTTCTCCATCATGTTAAAACAAGAAGATATCACAAACACACACTCAGAGACACTGGCTTGAACAAGGAACCCCGTAGATACTTGAACATCTTCAAAGGCCTCTCCACCACAGAAGTTGTTGTCTAAACATGTCCCACTGAAAACGGGTCCAGATCGAGCTGTGCAAATGACCGTAAAGGCTCTCCAGTTTGTCCTACTGCTCTTTGTTTTTCACAGCCCTTTGGAAAGCTGCCCGGGATATAAATCGTGGAACTGTTTCCAAATGGCGGGGCTGTCAACATGTTAATCTGGCTGATAAACATTGGAGTGAAGTATGCTGGGATCTCAGGGGCAGCTGCTTTGGAGAGCTGGGGCTCTGCCGGAGACGCTGGAGGCAGGCGATTGAGTTTTGGGATCCAGGCAGATTAACACAGATGACACACAGGCCTGCTGTCTTCCGTCTTAATTATTCAGTAATTCACTAGCTCAACATGGAGATGTTCAACTCATCTGGTTATCGAAGGCTCCTCTGGGTTCTGTCTCAGTGAGTAAAATTAGCTCATCAAACGTGGATTCAGGTCTTGTCTAAAAATGCTTGCTGTAAGGTACATGATTCAATGACGTAATAGAAAGGAATCCATGAATGAAAACAGACACAAAACATACACACACAGTTTGCAGGGTGCTGGATTGCCATCAGCAGGCTGGCACATCCAGCTGATCATGACAATCATAACATTAATTAGATTAAACAAATATAATTACAATTATTTTTATTATTAAAATTATCAACCTCAAAAAAAACTTTGATCTTTAGGAATTAAAAAAAGACATATCCAGTATGGCAGAACAGTACATTTAAGAAAGTGTGAGACTAAATATTATTTGCTTTGACACTTGAGTGGAAAGCTGGCTGAATGGTCTTAAAAAAATTTTAAAACTTTTTTTTTTTTGACAAAAATAAAAATACAAATAAAAGTAACAGGAATACAAAGAATATATTTTAACTTGACAAATGTAGTTTCAACTAGATTCTCCTATTATTATGGATTAAAATCTGAATATCCTTCAAGCATAGACTGAAAAATCGAAATCTATTATACTGTATATAACAACTATTATTATTGTACTATATATATATATATATATATATATATAGATATGTGTATACATCGAGTACGGAAAGTGTTCAGACCCCCTTACA
>JAUMHI010000055.1:15597343-15608800 GCA_032359435.1 Enteromius unitaeniatus
GATTGATTGATTCTGTGGACAGGTGTCTTTTATACAGGTGACTAGTTAAGACAGGTGTCTTTAATGAGGGTGACTAAAAGAGTAGGAGTGTCTAACCACTCTGTGGGAGCCAGAACTCTTAAGGGTTGGTAGGGGTTCAAATACTTATTTCCCTCAATGAAATGCAAATGAGTTTCTATCTTTTATTTAAAGTTATTTTTTAAATGTTCCTTTTGATGTGCTGTCTGTCACTGTTAAAATAAACCTACCATTAAAATTATACTGTTCTGAGACTCTTCATTTCTTTGTCATTGGACAAATTTACAAAATCAGGGAGGGGACAAATAATTAATTCCTCCACTGTATATTATATGTCTTTATCAAGGGATGTCTTAAAATACAGTGACAACAATTATTAAAATAAAGATAATATGATAATATATATTATATCAGCAACGAGTTCCAGGTGCTGTGGCTGTGTTGCCAGGCCAACGCTGATTCCTTCCCGCCACAATATATATATATATATATATATATGTGTGTGTGTGTGTGTGTGTGTGTGTGTTATTTTTAAGCATTTAAATGAAGTAAAGACCTTTTGCATTTTTAACAATTTTAAGTATTTTATATAATATTAAGAAATATATATTTTTACTGTATAAAAATAGGATTAATTTCTTTCCCTTTTCTTACTTGAGCCCTACACTACCCGAATATGTTTAAATTAAATGCTGAAGGCATGTAAACATGTTTCCATGTTCAGCTCATATCCAGATGCCACAAAAGTGCTGCTGAGTGTTGTTTCTGAGGACTGTCACAGTTAAGGCCTGTTCTTCTGTCACTGAACGAGAGCTGCAATGCGTCAGGCGCTGCTGAGATTGGACTCATTTTGCAGTGCCCTGCCTGACCTGACGTGAACTGGAATATTTCTGAATAGATAAGTTGGTAATAGATTGCCTAGCCGCTCTTCTTGTGAAGTGGTCTGGAATTGCAGATGCTATCAGACCCCAAAGAAAGTTATCTTGCCCTGTCTTTACTTGTTAATCGTGAACAGTTCAGCGAGGGGAGATTTTCCTGGATTGCCTCCTCTCTCCCACTGAATTGATCGTTGTGTTGAGAATTAGGGGAAATTGGGCTTTGTTTTCCCTCCTATATATATTTCTGTGAAACAAGAAACCATGGCTGGATAATTTCATGTCCATAATCATCCTGGAGTGCTCAAAATTGTGAATATGAATGGGAATATACTTCAGAGATATTTTACCCATAAAAAATTTTAGGGGTGTCAATAATTGTGATCAACAAGTATTGGAGAAAAACATTTATTTCATCACAAAAAATTCTCCCTATTTTCAATTGTTTTAATTCAATAATAGGTTAGAATTGTGTGAAATGTTTTTGAATGAAAGATCAAAAGGATAAACAATGCAGATTTATTTTCACAGCCACTTTTGCTCAGATTTACCAAGGGTGCCAATATTAGTGATATTAGTGTAAAAAAACACAATAAAAACATTTTTGAATTGAGTTTCGCAAATAAACTCTTTGTATGTGTGCACCTGGTATTTATCACCTTATGGGGACCAGTTGTCCCCACAAAGATAGGAATACCAGTAGATTTTGACCTTGTGGGGACATTTGTTAGGTCCCCATGAGGAAACAAGCTTATAAATCACACAGAATTAAGTTTTTTGAAAATCTAAAAGTGCACACAGTTTCCAGGGGTAGGTTTAGGTGTAGGATCAGTGTAGGACAATACCACATACATACCACAGTCTGTACAGTATAAACATCATTACGCCTATGGAATGTCCCCATAAAACATGTAAACCCAACATGTGTGTGTGTGTGTGTGTGTGTGCAATAGAAGGTACATTATCTGGTAATATCAAGCTTTTGAAAACTTATGATTTAACTAATTAAAATAATCAAAAGCCTCCCTTCAGTGTGGCGCCAGACACAACATGACTGACTGAATTAGACAAAAACAGAGATATAAACATTGAATTATCCCTGCAAACAAAATTATTCAGTAAAGAGACATGTCAGTCCTCATTCTGGCAGGCCATCATTAAACCTCTTTGAAGGGATTGAAAAGTTAATTTTTCTTTCTTTCTTCCTTTTTTTTTGCTTATTATAATTTGGTCCATTGCATTCATTAAAGCCCAGAATGAGGTATAAAAAACAATAATTGGAATATTTATTACATTAAAATTAAATTAATAAAATGATAAATAACATGATGCAATATTGTTTTGATCATAACAGCGAACCCAGTACTTCTCTAAGCAATAGCTGCAGCAATTTTTTGTCAGTTCTGTTGACACTTTATTTCATTTCTTATAATGGGTCATATTTCTGCAGCACTACAGTATTTGATGCTTTGCACTTTTGCTTTTCTGCACTCCAGATGGCCATGGATTGGTGTGACTGTGACATTCTGACTTTAATGATGTTAGGAAACAGTGAAATAGAAGTGAGAATTAACAAATATCTCTCTCTTTCTCTCGAGTGTAGATTTGGAGTGGGCAGTTGGGACCAATGTTCCCTCTAGTTTCGTTCTTGCTAAGCAAATAGTTTTCTTGTGGGTATGGGTATTTATTTTTATTTTGATCGGTTACCACAGCCAGGCCAGGCAGGTTTACTTATATAGCGCATTTCATGGTAATTCAAAGAGCTTTAAATCATGAAAAAAGTCACAATGATAAAAGCAAGGAACTACAATTTTAAACTGATTCAGAAAATAATTTAAAATGAATTCTAACAGTTAAGAAGTATAACAGTTACCAGATTCTATCAGGTGATAGCTTGAACTTGTTCAGAATTTCTGCTCGTGTTCAGATTGATTCAGATGATTTAGTGTTTACACTGCAGCTCCAAAGTTTGGGGATGTTTTTGAAAGATGTCTTTTCTGCTTACCAAGGCTGCATTTGTTTGATCAAAAATACAGTTAAATTCTGAAATATTTTTACAATTTAAAATACTCATTTCTATGTGAATGTATTTGAAAAATACATTTATTATTGTGATGCAAAGCTGCATTTTCAGCATCATTACTCCAGTCTTGAATGCCACAATGCCTCAGAAATCAGTCTGACATGCTGATCTGCTTCTCAATAAACTTTTTCCATATATTTCTGTAACAGCAAGACATTTTTTTTTTAATTCTTGGATTTATTTTTTAACTCTTTAGTAACAGTATAAATGTCTTTATTGTCACTTTTAATGAATTTAATATGTTCTTGCTGAATAAATGTATTAATTTCTTTCTTGAATGTTAGTGCATATAGTCACTATTTAAAATCTGTAAATTCCTAATTTGCTGCTAATTGATAGTTAGTGAGGAAGATTTTAAGTTTAGGTATTGGGTATGAAGAATAAGGCATTAATATGTGCTTAATTACCACTGAAAAATGGCTAATATTTAATATGCATGCTAATATAAGCAACTAGTTAAGAGACCCTAAAATAAAGTGTTACCAGAGTTTCTGACGTAGAGCCCTTAATTTCTTCATTAGGCTATTTATCATTAGGCTGTTATTCTGTGTTTATTGTTGCTGTGAACTTGTGCAGCACAAATCAGCTCTGCATATTTCTGTGTGTGACATTTCTGACAGATTCAGTCCCATACTAAAAATCGATGCACTTGGAAACAAACTCCAGTTGAAATGTCATCTATTTGTTCAGGAAATTAAGGGTCGAGGATATGTAGTTTTTTTCTTTTTTTTTCCTTCAGTTTTCCGTCAGGCCTGCAGCAGTATGAGAAGCATGGAAACAGTGAATCCTGCACATATCACTGTCACAAAATCCTCTATTTGTGATCAACTTGAGCATATTTTGTCACCGTTGGTTAGTTATTTCTTTGCTCTGGTTGCTCCAGAGCTAATGGTACGGCTCCAATCTGAATTTGTAGGCGTTTAAGGTAAGCTGCTGGCAATTTCTCCCATCAGTGAGTGTGGAGAAGCAGCGATGCCTGGGAAGTCTTGGACCGTCTGGACCTGCGAGGCTGTCTGTCACATTTACTGATCACATTGTTATTGCACTTATCAGAAATCCTGCTCCAGATGTTTACTGCTTGATGAAGTCTAGGTGCAAATCCCATGGCTCGGGAACTAGGAGAACTTGGTGTCTCCTGGCTAATATCCAAATATTGTGTAAATTAAAACATCATATAAATAATGCACACGGCATGCATGCATTAATTAGGAGATTTATTGCTTAATAAATAGGAGCAAGACCATCAAAGCAGCAGTGCAGATGGCACAACAGGGAAACAGGTGTTTTTTTGTAATGGTTTTATCTGTTATGAAATTAGATTTCAAAGGCATATCATTAACATTTCAAATGAAGTATCACAAATTAGGTTCATATTAGGTTATGTCACGTTGTTTGTCTGGTTTAGTTTTAGTTTTGTTTTCATTACTTCCTGTGTTTCCTTATTTGGTCTTGTTCCTGTTCTCGTTTTGTTAATCAGTTTACCCGCCTCCACCTGTGCTCCTCACCTGTCTTCAGTTTTCCCTATGTGTTTTGCTATGTTTAAAAACCCGTTGTGTTTCGCCTTGTCCTGGTCGCTCTTTAATGTCTTAATGCTGTAATGTTGAAGTGTATGTGTACCTGCCTTGTCTGCCCAGTGGCCTTGAGTTAGATTAAAAGGATTGTTATTTCCTGCTACTTTGAGTTTACCTTCGTGCTTCATCATACATACAGAGTGACAGGTTAGGGTAAATATTAATAAATTAGGTTAAATATTAATTTGTTATAGGTTAATATTCAGTTTGTCACATAAACCAAATACAACAAGAAAAACACAAAATAAATGTTTTAATAAACCACAATGCAATATATGGTGGCCTTTATGAGAATAAACATATATTTCTATTATATACATATGTATATTACTGTCATAAAGTTTCATAAGACTAAATGTAATACTTTTTTCCAGCAATGATGCTTTTAATGGATCAGAAGTGATGTAGTTACGTTACAGAAATTTCAGTTTTAGATAAATTATTTGAATTTAAGTGTTATAATTATCCAAAAAATAATAGTAGTAGCACATTATTGATTAAAAAAAAAATTAATGATTGTTAAATGTCGCGTAACAGGAATAAATTATAAATTAAAATATGTTCAAATGAAAAACAGGTATTTTGTATTAACATTTAAAGGATTCATACAAAGCCAATTTTCCACTAGCTTATATTATTCTTTAGGGACTTAATGGAAAGTTTGAAATATTGTTTATTTTAAAATTTCTCAAAGATAATGTCAAAAAAATTATTTTACCCTGTCAAAAACTGCTCTTTAGAAAATAAATCTACACGAGCTCCATTGACCCCGCCCCTCTTTTCAGAGGCACTCTCTGAGGATCTTTTTTTAGCCATATTCATAGTGAAAATTGCTTATTAGCACATTATTAGGAAAGACGATTTGCAAAGATTCATTAAAAGACATTATACTCACTGCTTCTGTAGGTGAGGCTGGATCATGAATGATTTGCGTGAACATAAACACATTTCGGTTGATCAAGGATGCATTTCCTTCAGAACCAAACATAACATTAATCCTCTGCATCTTCAGTCATTCAGATGTCAGGAGTAAAAGGCTACTGCTATGTTCATTAATACTGATGACGGCTCACTCAGGGCAGCTTGTAAAAGTGCATGTGGCACCGGATGATCCCTTTAACACTATTGTTGTTTATCAAATAATTTTTAAATGTAAAAAAAAATTTCTTAAAAATCTTACAAATTTATATGTAAAGTTGCAGCAGTTATACAGTTTTTTTTTACATTCTTGCTTATCAATTACAACAATATTAATAGGTAGATGACAAATAAACGTCCCAGTTCTTACCTGATGAAACATTTGATCGTATCAAAGGTCTTGTGTGAAATTAATATTGTTTTAGCTTTCTGGGAAGTCATTTAGAAAAGTAAAGGCAACTGTAGGCCTCAGTTTAAGTGTTTATTTCGTAGTGAAAGCAAATGAACAGCACTACTTCCTGAAATACTTCATATGGGTTAAATCAAACCCTTCAAATCCCATCAGTCTTCAGGCTCTGTTTAGTCACTAGCGCTGCAGTTCCCTGATGTCCGGCACACATAATTGAGAAAGAAGTTGTCAGACTGAGTGATGTAGATCCTCTCTGTGTGTGTGTGTGTGTGTAACCCAAAGCTCATGTTCATGTAAATTAATGAGCTCTGCCTCTAATCCGGCCAGCTAATGTCTAGACTGGATGTACCAGCATGATCAAGACATTATTACTGCAGTGTATTGGGGACTATAGCATGTTTGCACTAGATCATGTTAATTTGACAGAAGTCTCAGGCTTTGCGGGGCTGACAGTACATTTATAAAGCGACAATGTGGCAGCAATTTTGGGCTTTGCTTCATTGAAAAGCCTGTTGCATGTTTCCTTTCTGAATCCCGGAACATCATTGCTTTTTTTTTTGTATGTTTTTCTTTTTCTTGAGGTAAATTTCATGCCCAATTGCTCTGCGGGAATTGCCTTTAGTTTGCTTTTTTATGAGATTGTAAGGATTTTTTATTTTTTTGGTCTGGAAGAGAAGGATGTTCATGGCTGGTGTGGATACAAAGAAAAGAAGCAATCGCAGGGTAATGTGTTCTGGTTTAGGACTTTAACACAGCAAGAGATGTACTGTAGCCTATACTGTAAGTCAGGGGTGGGCAACTTCCGTCCTGGAGGGCTGGTGTCCTGCAAAGTTTAGCTCCAACCCTAGTCCAACACACCTGCCTGTAACGTTCTAGTGATCTTGAAGACATTGATTAGCTTCTTCAGGTGTATTTGATTAGGGTTGGAGCTAAACGCTGCAGGACACCAGCCCTCCAGGACCAAAGTTTCCCAGCCCTGGTCTAGATGCTCGTATATATTCAGGTTGTTCTCTTTCAATCATTCACTATGACGTTACGTCATTGACTGACGTCATGGGGATCCCACCTCAGTCGACTCTTATGTTTGAAGAAAACGCCAATGAGAATTGGCCAGTGGCTTTTGCATGCCTAGCCACTCCCCTGTACATACGGGGACATAAGATGGCGGTGTGCCCACTGTCCCCTGAGTGTTCAAGGCGGGACGATTGGTCTCAGAGCTCTGTGCGTGATTCACTGTCACGCTCGGCTTCACTGCCTTTCTTCCGGAGGTTCAAAGACGTGGTATCCTCCATCAACACAGTCTCTCTCCAACGCGTCACATTTTGACGTTTTGTCAAAACACTTTTGCGTCACTTTTTGAGGCTCAAGGTACCCCTTTTCAACGTAAATGGTCCTCCATTGTTTTAAATAAGAAACCCTTAGTGTCAATATGCCACCGCAATATTTTTTGTTGCGTATTATTTTAGCATCAAAATTAAAAGATATTGGGTAAAAACATTGGCATTATTGCATATATGTAGGGGTGTGATTTTTCAATGTAAACAGTTTTATTTAAAATTATATTATTTACACATTTATGAGCACGTAACCCAAACCCTGCCCCTAAACCTACCATCTGTCAATAAAACACAAGATATAGCTGGCAGATACAACCACCGTCATCATTTATTTGAAAGATATTAATATTCCAAGTCTTCTAAAGCGAAATGATTGATTTGTGAGAGGAATAGACGCGGTCACTATCTCCGTCTTCCGTGTACTTCCTGTGCGCTGCTGCAGTCTGTGTGCGATTTAAAAAATGCAGCTTAATGAATCCTTACGTCAACATTAGTTGTGAAATGTCATTGGCTTTAGTTGGCTGGGTTTAGTATTATATAATAAATGTATACATGAATGCAAACCATTACATTAAGCCAAACACCTGAAAACAATGGAGGACCCCTCATGTTAAAAAGTCACTGAAAAGGGGTACCTTGAGCCTCAAAAAGCAACGCAAATCTGTTTTGACCAAGTGTCGAAATGTGACGAGTTAGAGTGAGACTGTGTTGCCTCTGTTTGCCTCTGTAAACACATCTGAGCTCTTCCCTTCTCACTACTCTTGATGTAGAGTGGCCAAGAGACGTGCAGGGAATTCCCTGGGTGGAGTGTTCGAATCGCCCACATCTCCCGTCCAAAGCCTGTAGGCTGTCGTCAGCTCTCACTGAGAGTTTGAGAGTTCTCTCAAAGTTATCAAAAACCACCTTGCATAATATTAGTACAGCATTTCCATAACATTATCTGCAATTGATAAACATTTTAAAAATGTTAGCATTAGAAACATTACCAATGAGTTATTAATGGAACATTCAAAAACCATTAGGATAAAAATGTTATCACTGCATTATTCGTTTTAAATTACGTTCTTAGAACATTAATTTAACAAGAGACTAAAACGTTCTAAAAATGTTTTAAATAACATTCCTATAACTAAACAAGAATGTTATTACAATGTCTAACTGGATAACGGCATAACGTATTTATAATTTAATGAGAACGTTAGGAAAACGTTCTTAGAACATTAATATAAATGGAATGTTTTAATAACGTTTTAAATAACGTTCTTAGATTACATTATTGCATTGTTGCAACAAGAGACTACACATTCTAAGAATGTACAAACAATAACTTAATGGGAACATTACAGGAACGTTTTTATCACATAAAATTGTTAGCTGGGGAACACTTAAAATGTACTTTTAAAGTACCGGTACTGTAATATTCTATTTAGTGGTAAATAAGTTGTACCTCTTTGCTTTTGTTGTTTTGGATACTTCCTTTGTACTTTTTTTTCTGGGAGTGAAGAATGTAGATATCTGTAAAAGTTTGTTTTACATGAAAGCAGTTTTTTTTCATGTTAAAGTAGGAAGTTGGGTCTGGACATAGTGCTTTACCCCCTTCCTGTTCCTGCATTTTCATGCATCTGCATTTGAAGTGCATCTCATGAATCTGAAGTGAATTTACGGTACACATGTTATCAGTTCTTACATTTCCTGGGAATCTACCCTTTGACCACAGTGTTGCCATAAAGATGACCTCAATTTTGATATCAACCTGTGATGTTTTTGCCACTCACTTGTACCAGGTACTATAAATATTGTGCAATTACTAAAAAAAGCTTAGCAAAAAGCATTTTCATACTTGTGAAAAGGCCAACAATAACTCTCCTGCCAAATCAAGTGTTCACATCAGAAGGTTTTTTTTCAGCACTGTACACTCTCAGAATAAAAGGTGGAAAAGCTGTCACTAGGGCAGTACCTTTTCAAAAGGTACTCTTTTGTACCTATTAGGTTAAAATATGTACACTTTAAGTACTGATATGTATCTTAAAGGTACCAAAATGGATCCTTTAGGTACAAACATGTACCTTTTCAAAGGTACCGCCCCAGCGACAGCTTTTGTACCTTTATTTCTGAGAGTGCATGGTTTATATGATTCTGAATTCATATTGGATCTTAAAGTTAGCAAAGATATGAGAATGAAATTGTGGCAGTATCATTGAATCAGTGTTTTTTTTTTTTTGTCCTTCCAGGTATTCAGTTCTTCACAATGGAAACCACACAGAACAGGAGAAACTGTCAATACAGAATGACACAGAGTCCCAGGAGTCATGTTTCTGACACAGACCAGCCTCTAATGAGGAGCATCACTGGAAGGTGCCATTTCTCACCGCCCTGCCTGCAGCTCAGAGCCTTTCACGAGTCGAGGACAGGGAGCTGGACTGAACTGTTTGCTCAAAGAGCTGCTGAACAATGAGGGAAAGAACGATGTTGCCAAAGGTATCTGGTCTGTATTTTAGGATACCAATTTCCATTGCAAAGGAATGTTGGTAAGGGTTTTCCCAATGTGTTCGTTTCCTTTTTTGGTTCTCCCGGGAATACTATTTCCAAACCAAAAACAAGTCATTCAAGCTTTATCGGGAAAGACTTTTATTAGCAGGAGAGTCAGGATAACTCTTCCTGAAAGCTACGGCACAAGTGCTGAACAGCTAAGATGACACTCTGTTAAAGAAAGATTTATTTTTATTCTATAAAGGAAAAAGTAGATTCACACCACAGTATTAAGAGTTAGAGCTGAGAGCATTGCTGAGCGATTTCTCCAATTTCTATTTTTTAATAGTTCCAATAATTAATTCTCAAATCAGCAAATATAATGTAGCACTGTCAAATGAGCTTAAATTTAAAAAGTTAAAAACAGCAGACCTGTTTTGAAAATAAATGGAAGCCTGTTTCCGACACTGAATTAAAAAAGCTAATTGCAACTCTTTATATCACTATTTAAGCAATTTAAGTCAGAATTGCATGATAGAAACTCATTTGTTAAAAAATAGAAATTATGTGATATAAACATGCAATTTTGAGAAGTAAAGTTATAATTACAAGATATAAACTGTCAACTGTCCAAAAAATAGGTATCACTTTTTTTTAAGGGTCTAGAATAATGTGTTAGTTAAGCATTAATTAATAGTTAATTTGTTCACAATTAAGCATTAGTTTAGCAAAAACACACTATTAGATAATGATTTACCTAACATTTTAACCCAACATTAGTTAAGCATAAATAAACTAGTAATTTACGATTAACTTGTTCACAATTATGCATCAGTTAAGCATGAACACGTATATAACTAATGATTAACTGAACATATAGTAAGGGCATATTAGCCATTATTTACAATCCATTAGTCATTTTAAAGTCAAACATTTATGCTTTAAATATAAAATAATAAAATAAGCTAGTGATTAATAATTAACTGAATGTACAGTAACCACATTTTTTCCATTATTAACAACTTAAGACACACACACGCTTTCTACGTGTATATCCTTATTTTGTGACCAACACATGGGTCATTTCACTATGATCTATTTCTATTTTATTACACTGTATGTTATTTTTAAAATTCTACATAAGCAGTAAAAAAACAGTGTTACTCTATAGTGATTACTGGAAATTACTTTAGAATAGGGAATCAAATTTCCTTTATTAGAACTAAATTAGTGGCAGTTTAGCTTTAATTATTACCTTATAGTCTATAAATAGGTGCCATAATTAATATGAATTTAAGTTTCATTTTAGAATATGGGGTCAAATTCCATTTATTAGCACTGTATTAATGATAGTTGAGCGTTAATTGTTAGCTTATCCTAATCAATAAACTTGAATATCACTCAATAAGTGGCATAATGTAGATTTAGGGGTTAAATAGTTTTTAGGACAATATTTTAGCCATATATAATTGCAAATTGCATCAGTAAAAAACATAACAAAATAATAATAAAAAAATATATATAATATATATATATATATATATATATATATATATATGTGTGTGTGTGTGAGTTTTTTCATGAATGCATTTTTTGAACATTTGTTTGTTTGAATCAAATTTAAACCACATAATGTATATTTTGTTGTTTTATGGATGATTTCATCAAACGTCTTCATTCATACATATATGAATTAATTTTAATTTAATTTAATTTAATATAAATAAGGAAATATAAATAAGAAAGGGAAATTAAATTACACAAGCTGTTCATTCTA
>JAUMHI010000055.1:15608900-15622703 GCA_032359435.1 Enteromius unitaeniatus
GTGTGTGTGTGTATGTGTCTTAATACCTTGTTAATAATGGATACAATTTGATTTCTATACATTCAGTAACCACATTCAGTTAATTTAATTATTAATTACATATTATAAATTACTAATTACTATTTATGTGTATAGCATAAATGTGTTTATAGTTTTTTTGTTTATAGTAAAAAAAACGAATGACTAATGAATTGTAAATAACGTATAATATGCCCTTACTATATGAACAGATAAACATTAATTATACACGTGTTCATGCTTAACTAATACTGTTAATCATAAATTACTAGTTTATTTGTGCTTAACTAATGCATAATTCGGGCCATTAAAATGTTAGGTTAGTCATTAATTACTAGTGGGTTTTTTTTGCTCAACTAATGCTTAATTTTGAACAAATTAACCATTAATTAATGCTTAACTAATGCATTATTCTGGCCCCCTATTCTGAAGTGTTACCAAAAAACATGATTTATGTGATATAAACTTGCATATTCTGAGAAATAAAGTTAGAATTGCAAGATATAAACTCCCAATTGTGACTTTTTTTTCTCATAACTGCAACTTCATTTGTGAGATATAAACTTGCAACTGTTAGAAAATATAAGTCTTTTTTCCCCTCAGAGTTTATAATTACAAATTTATATCTTACAATTCTGAGAAAAAAGTCAGAATTACAAGTTCTTATCTCACATTTCTGACTTCATTTCTCAGGATTGCAATTTTATATCTTACAGTTGTATAACACGCAGATGTGAATTTATATTTCCCAGTTCTGAGAAAAAAAGTCAATTCCTTTTTTTTATTCATTGTCGTAAAACAGGCTTCCATAAAAATATGCCCCAAGATTCTTCAAAATGATTTAATAAAAACACTGCTTTTTAGACTTCTTAAATGAATCATCTTTATACAAAGGATTCTGACAGGAAATTAACTTTAGTTTTCTTCTAGCAATGAAATCTGGCTTGAGGAAAAGTTCAAATCTCCATTTTCTTGTGAACTGAAGTCCTCATGTATGTACTATAAGACTTCAGAGGTTCTTTGGGAAATTAAATGTAGTACTCGCAGACTGGTTGATGTAATTTGGCTTCTTGTAAACCTCTCTGTAAATCCACAGGTGACCGTTCTCAGTCGGGTCAGATCTGCGCTTCACATGCATCACGAAATGCATTAATTTGCACGATAGTTTCCGCTGCAAGGATCTCCTCTTATGTGATACACCGGCATAAACAGTGCAGTGTTTTTTACTTAAAGTGCTAAAACTACATGATGCCTCCTGACTGAGAATGTGTCAGGTCTCTCCAAACAAAACCTCCTCTGACAGCAACCAGGGCCAGTTCTCCCAGACACTGTCTTAAAATGTTTTAGCCTTACTGAAGATGAGCATCGGTTACTGCAAAACTGGAAAGTTTGAAAAGAAGTTGTCCTTGCAGAAGTTCTTAAAGGCATATAGTTAATTCAACAATGACAATTTACTATTTATTCACACTCGTGTTATTTTAAACTTGGTTGGTTTCTTCTGTAAAACAAAATGCCATTTATATTCAAAATAGTAATTTTGTAGTCACATTTTTAATTGTTAATTTAAATATGAATCCATGCAATTGAGAATTTCATACATAAAGTTAAAAGATTTAGCAGGTAGATTTCACATTAGGTTCAAGGTGGTCAAGTGAATTTGCTGTATTGACCAATCATCTGCCTGCTTTGAAAATGACTTCTGTGTGAGATGTGCTTCATACATTTCTACACTGTTGGTGTTAATAGGCAATACAGCTTTTAAAAATTTTAAAATTTAGCCAAAATTTCTCTATGGCAATATTGTATGTGTGTGTGTGTGTGTGTGTGTGTGTGTGTGCGCGGGTTTATGTGGTTTATGAGGACACAAATTTGTTTAATGACATGGGTATGACATGGGTATTACAATATGTAGGTGTTTTATGAGGACATTTTCAATGTCCCCGTAATTCAATAGGCTTTAAAAACATACTAAACAGTGTTTTTTTGAAAATCTAAAAGTGTGTGTAGTTTCCTGTAAGAGGTATGTTTAGGTGTAGGGTCAGTGTAGGACAATACCACATACAGTCTGTATAGTATAAAAACCATTACGCCTATGGAGAGTCCCCATAAATCACAAAAACCAACGTGTGTGTGTGTTGAGTATAATTAACTTATACAAGCTAATCTGTTATTACTCATGCATAAAAATTACATGCAATACAATACTGAGCTAACAACAATAGTTTAACATTAACAGTCAGATGATTTCTGTCTTTTATGACTAGTTCCAAAATGTTCTGAAATGTTCCAGAAAGCACAGTAATATTCCAGAATGTTCCGGAAACTTCTAGAATTTTCCCTTTCTTGCAAAACACACATATATACCCATGTTTCATAGTAATGAAAAAAAAAATCTACAATTTACCTGATCTAAATTTTTACCAAAATATTGACGCTACATGAAAATAAGTAGTACAGCACTGTAAAAAATCCTGTCGAAATTACAGTATTACTGGCTAAATTTGATAAATATACATTTACAGTAAGGTACTGGAATTCAGCTTACATAATTACATAAATTGCGATATTTTTCTTCCATTTTCCACTAAAGAAATAAAAACCATACAGGTCTGGAACAATGTGAGGGTGAGTAAATAATAACAGAATTTTCATTTCTGGGTGAACTATTCCTTTAAGAATCTCATGCGATTGATATGAGGAAAGGAAATGCAGCTGCTTGAGAAAACAAACTAAATGGAAAAACCATGCAGATGAATTTTCGTTCCTTGACATTTCTAAACTAAAATGTCTCAAAGCAATGATGTGCCATAATGAAGCTCGCTTCGAGAGCTGAGGACCCCAATAAACACGCTCCTCTGAGAGCCTGGATATAGCAGAACTGACCCAGACAATCCTCATCCCTCATTCCAGCACTTGCCCGTCTGCTGAAGCGTGCCCCTGCCTCAAATCAATTACCTTTGGGAACACCAATTGTTTGAATTGATCTAAGAGATGTAAATATTTTTTCTGTTTTCTGTGTCAGCCATCAGAAATATTCTTATTTGCTGTTTTGCAGGGATGTACTGACAGCGCCACACCAGAAATATCAAACATGTACAGCTCAGCACTGTCCTCATGCGTCGGTTTCCTGATTTTAAAAACAAAAACCTCTCCTGCAAATAAAGCACTTGTAGCACTTTTATAACATGAAGATTAATGCATTCACAATTCGTTCAGTATTCTGGTCACCAATATGTTATCCCAGACCAAACTAATATGGAAGCTGATCAGCTTTGATAAATGTAATAATTTGATATAGTAGGAACAAAGAAGATTTGAGGAAGAGTCTATGGCTTTATTTGTTCCGATACAGAGCTAGCTCCAGGGAATGCCCACTTTAGCTTTCTTTTCTCATCTTTACATGTTTTTAATAAACCGATATTTAATTTCTAAAGGTAGAGCTTAGTTTCATTTTATTGTACATAGGAATATATTTTTATGCAAACGATTTTGGACTGTGTGTTCCTTTACATGCTTTAGTCGAACGCGTTTCTTCTTCCAGTCTGGTGTATCTGACCATGAATCTAGCGTGTCATTGGAATAAGCTGTATGCCAGGCTACTTGTTTTTTACAATCAAACATGTACATGGTCGTGCCTTCACAGCCATCTTATTACGGATGTACAGAGCATTGTGAAACTGTGCAAGTTCATGCTTGTAGTGGTTGAAAATGTTTCCTTTTAACAGGTTGTCATGTACAATCAAAGACAAACCAGCCACCCGCAGGGCTCTGATGAGTTTTATCGTCCAAATTATCCATCTTCTTTTTTCATTTGTACAATTCAAATGATGTAGCACCTTTTAATTCCGAGGTACTTAGCCGTTATTTAACAGTAAGTGGTTTTGTCGGTCCAACATCTTGCACAAATTTCTATTTGTGTTCTTTGGATGTCACTATGTTGTTTAAAGATGGAGATTTTGCAATGGTTGACGGGTAGGAAACAAGAAATACATGAGCGCCGAAGTATTTTGGGGAATGCTGGTACTCCATAGTCATGAACCAAAAACACTCCTATATAAGCACAGAGTTATTGCTTGGAGGAGATTTGCGTCAGAAATAACTCTCCACCGAACCTTCTTGGACCTTCAGGGTAGTCGTTACCGTCAGGATTTCATGCGACATGATTAGGCTCACATTTGAAGCATGTTCGAGGCCCTGAAGGCAGAAGTTCTAAGCATGAATGTGTTGTAAATCTCCCAACGAGTTGTAGAACTTTTGTAAACTCAGTATTTATTTTGGTGGATTAAGATTGATATTTTCATGTAAGGCTTCTCTTTCAGGGAGCTATGTGTATTACTTTTTCTGTTGCTATGTGACAGCTCTAAAAAAAATATTAATTAAAGACTACGAGATGTTATTAATCCTTGTGTGTTTGATGTTTTATCAAAATGTCATGCCAGATCTGCACACTAACACATTATCAATCAAACTGAATTCTGCAACACATTCTTGTATATTCTAAGGACAGATGATGTATAGACAGATCTTAATGCAGCAGAATGATATTTTTGGGTAGATCTGTAAAATCTGACAATGATTATGAAACGAGTAAAACTATTTTCCACATGGTCTTTTTTTTTTTGCAGATGTTGACAGATATGATCCACTTGTATGGGAAACATGTTATTTTCCACATGTGCACAGTAGACTAATTAGATTTTTAGACTAGATTTTTTTAATATGATACTGATTAGAAGCAGCTGATAAAAGAAATATCTATGTTCTTTAATTAAAAACAATAGCCATGTTCAGAATGTATTTCTGGTTTTATATGGACTGCAAATTTTTACATTAAACATTTAACACCCAATTAATTAAGTATGGTTTTATCAAGTTTTATCATAGTTTCAAATTTCATTTATGAACAAAATGTGTGATGGTATATAAAAATGTGTTTCATAAAAACAAACATGAAATGTTATTTTTTGCACAACTGAATGTCTTGTCAAAGTCATGGTAAGGCAAGGTAAGTGTATTTCTGCTCTGTTATTTAGGTCTTTAGTCATTAGGTGATTTATAAATGAGTAAATGTACTTTAAAATCAATCTTACATGTAACTGTGTAACTATGTAACACCTCAGTGTAAGGACCTGAGGTCTGGTGGGATGTGCACAGATTTTATGGTTTTAGTCAGAGTCCTGGCAGCAGTGTTCTGGATGAGCTGCAGCTGTCTAATGATCTTCTTGAAGTGACTATTACAATAATCCACCCTGTTGGTGATAAAAGGCATGAACAAGTTTCTCCAATTCTTGATTGGAAACAAAACAACTAATTCTTCCAGTGTTTTTGAGAGGTTAGCATGCTGATTTATCTACTGCTTTGAAACTAAGGTCTGTCTCCAGAATCAGCCCTATAGAGTAAAGGTACGCATTCACCTTCAGAACTTTATCTTTGTTTCCAAATGCAATAGCATCAGTTTTCTCCTTGTTTAACTCAAGAAAGTACATCTAACTGTATCTAATTTGGAGATAAGGCTGCATAGCTGTGATAGTCATTTGGTTCAGTTCATTCTTATTATTTGATTTTAGTGGGAGCATACACAGGCTAAACAAGAGGGGTGCAAGAATTGAATCTTGTGTGACTCCGCATGTCATAGACATCCACTTAGACTAATGCTCTTCTAAACTCACATTATAACTTCTCCCATCTAAGTATGACCTGAACCATTTGAGTACCAACCCAGAAAGCCAGACCCAGTTTTCCAGTCTTTTTAGTAGTATGTTATGATCGACAGGTAACAAGATGTACTGTGGATGTAATGTACATCCAACACACATATGGATGTACATTACAATATATATTTTCCGTGTAATTATGTAAATACATTGCATGTACAAGTTCTCCATATAAATGTGAATATATATAGTACATTTAAATATATTTATGCACACAGTACCATACTTCACATTCACATCTATATATAATAAAGTGTATTCAGCATACAATTACATACAGTACTTCACAATATAAAAGTAGATGTATTATTATATTGCAATGCAATATAATATATTGTAATGTACATACATACTGTTTATTTACACCTTATTACAAAAAAAAACCTTTATTAAGCAAGATTAGATATTAAATGTAACAGTAAACATTTTACAATGTTAAATTTTTTTTTAAATAAATTCTGTTCTTTTGAACTTAAAATTTCTGCCAATAATTTGGAAAAAACATTGACAATGATAATAATAATAATGTCAATGAGCAGCAAATCAGCATATTAAAAATTGATTCTGAAGGATCATGTGGCACTAAAGATGTTGAACATTTACAGGAATAAATTACATTTTAAAATATATGCAATATGTGAAAATGGATAAAAGATACTTAGTTATCAACCTTTTTTGCTTGAGAAGTGTTTGTGCAAAATTCCATGCTACTCTGTTATATTACAATGTCTTCTTTCTGTCCTTTGCTCATGTGACTTATCAGATGTTTACATTCTCCACTTGTGTACCTTTTCTCTTGTTGAGAGGAAGCCCAGCACCTTAATTATTCATGGGTGTGAAATACAGCAGACTGGCGGTGAGCCGTGCAGTAATGAGCTCACCTTTGCCGGTGCCAGAGCTCATTTCGCTTTACCAATTTGATGGACCATAAACTGCTTTAAAAGCTCTCCCAATAACCTCCTGAGTTGCCTTCCCTGAACTCTCACCTCGGCATTATGGTGTCTATTGATATTCTCGAGCGTGTGCGTCAACGTTTTTGAGTCGGTGTGCTGTCAGGTTTGAATAGCATGGAAAGTTTCATTCTGAATTGAAGAACGGGCTGTTTTTATCAGACTTTGACAGATAATAACGATGCAGTCTAGTTGCGTGGTCTGATTAACATCACTGGGGCTGTTACCACTACATCTGAGTTAACCGAGAGCCCATTTGGGCTTTGCGGTTGATCACAGGAAGTGTTATCTGAAGGGCTGAGGAATGTCTTTTCCCCTGATTGCATTTTGGAGTGACTTGCTGAGTTAAGTGCTCCCTCATCAGCCCAGGAGAACAGACTTTGGCGGTTTTTTGGGAGAAATTCTCAAAATGCTTCATTTACACAACTCAAATGTCAAGTGTGATAATGGCCTTTGTGCTCGGTGAGCTCTTGCTTAATCAAAGTCTGAGAGTCTGAATGGAGCGTCAGCCGGCCAGTGGGAAATCGAACATAGCAATTAGCACTCGAACACACAGGCTAGCAGTTCCATGTGAAGCTCTCTCTGTTTGCTTTGCAGCTCTTTAATTTTTTATGCAACTTAGCGCGGAGGTTATTTTGCTTATTTTCCCATCTCTTAATGTGCTTTTGGGATCTCTGCTCATTCGCGTTGGCCTTTTTGCATATTTGAAGTTTTCATGTTCCTCGTGGGATGCTAATAATGAATCTAACCTTTAAATGTGGGGAGAATTTAGGCCTTAAGCCTGAGTCTTAACTCTGACGTCAAACGCCGACTGAAGAGTTGAGAAAGTCACTGGTGGTAGATGGAGGTGTGTGGAGAAAGCCTGTAATGAGATGATTTCAAGGGCATATCAGCCTCATTTTGGACACAGCCCATGCCGTTTGCCCTTTGTTCTGGACTCGTAATGAGTCGAATGAGTATTGTTTGAGATGTTGTCCTCTGTTCAGTGCTTTCTGAATAAATGTGGTAGTTTTCCGGGAAGAGTAAGTTCGCAGCATGGCAATGGAAACCAAATAGGCAGTTGTTATCCTCTCAAAGGTTTATAGCTTTGACCTGAGCTTGAAAAGCTTTCAGAGTCTGTGACACACAGCAGTTTTTCTTCATATCTTACTTTTGTCTTTTTATGGGGCTGCTGTTTGATACATCAGATAGGGCTTTACTTTTCTGTCGGCCAAGGCCACATCAGTTCACTCTGCACATTTTCAGTATGGGGAAAACTGCTCACAAACAAGTGAACATCTTAAACGTCTGTGGTGAGAATGACAGAGGGAGAGAAAAAGGGAAAACACTTCTGAATGTGCCCACATTTATCTTGAAATATGTCTGAAATGGAATCCATTGTTTTTTCTTGGGAAGTGGCGTTTGAAGATTTTCTCACGCTGCTTTCGAACCTATACAATAGTTAACTAACTGATTTTACATGAGTGAGAATCAAGTTACTTACTGTGGATCGGGCCTGAAGGATGCTGGGTAATACAAATAAAAGCAGGATAAAATGTTCAAGACTGGATGGACAAAAATTGAAAAATTTAAGAACTGGACACGGAGAAGCCTGTGTTGACAGACTTCTGTTCTGGCTGGACAGGGGTTTCCTTATAAAAATTAAAATATATAGAAAAATTGTGGAAATTATAATGCAATTTATTAGATAATAGATTTCCATAATAAGTATAGGAATTAAAAAAAATCACACATTTTTACATGCAACTTCTTTAAACATTTTTTAAACATAAAATTAATTCATTTCTCTATTATAATTTAAAGCATGGGTTTACATAATAAAAAAATATGTAGACATTTTATTTAACTTTATTTTGATCTATTTATTTTATTTTTATTTTTCAGTTTTTGGACAATTGGACGCCTTGGTAAAGTCATGATAACCTATTGTTACCAATAGAGAGTACGCGAGGCGTGCGAGTTCAAATGCAAACAGTATTTTAATAAAGGCTCGAGGTCAGGACAATAATAATCAAATGCCGGCAAACAATGTTAGCAGAGACATAGGCAGAGGCAGAGTCGTAAACAAAGCAAAAGGTCAAATACCGATAAACAGGGTCCTTGGGGAGAGACAGAGAGAAAGTCCAAATCCAGGCGGGAATCGTCAACAGATAGTCCAACAGGCGAGATACAAAGAACACGAATGAACGATAACATAAACACAAAACACACATAGTCTGCTGGGCGCTGGAGTGCTATCCAGTGGCCTGAGCTGCCACCTCCAGCTGATTGTGACATAGCCCCCCCCTCTAAGGAGCGACTTCCAGATGTTCCCGACTTCGGAGCTAGAGGGAATGCCCGCCAGGGCGGGGCCAATGGCAGAGAAGTCCACCTGAGTGATGCCGGCAGAGGAGACGTCCAACAGGGAGGCACAGATGCCCACCAGGGTGGAGCAGGCGGTGGAGAAGCCCACCGGGGCGGAACAGGCGGCGGAGATCTCCCTCTGGGCGGAACAGGCGGCGGAGATCTCCCTCTGGGTGGAGCAGGCGGCGGAGACGTCCACCGGGGCAGACCTGACGGTGGGAACACCTTCCAGGGCGGGGCAGACGGCGGAGTGACCCACCTGGTCTCACCAGTCGGCAAGGACGACCTCCAGGGCTGAGCAGGATGCAACAGTGCCCTCTTGAGCTGAACAAACAGACTTTGCGCCCTTGGGGAACACACAGACAGTGTACGCACCCTCCTGCAACCAACAGTCAGTGATATCGCCCTCCTAGACCGACTAGACTGACACTGCGCCCTTAGTGACCAAACAGTCAGTGATATCGCCCTCCAAGACCAACCAGACACTGACATTGCCCTCTGACACCGAGCTGACAGTGAATATGCCCTCCATGACCAACCGAACCATGATTCAGAGACTCGTCAACAGATAATCCAACAGGCAGAGTAGCGAGATACAAAGAACACAAATTAATGGTAACATAAACACAAAACACACAGTCTGCTGGGTGCTGGAGTGCCATCCAGTGGCCTGAGCTGGCAC
Organism: Enteromius unitaeniatus; assembly: GCA_032359435.1. Classification (NCBI taxonomy): domain Eukaryota; kingdom Metazoa; phylum Chordata; class Actinopteri; order Cypriniformes; family Cyprinidae; genus Enteromius; species Enteromius unitaeniatus. Next base: position 15,618,608 of record JAUMHI010000055.1, read on the forward strand.
CTCCAACTGATTGTGACACCTATACACAGACAGAGAGAAATATGGATGGATATTACAATATATTTCCCTCATAACTGTGTACATATATTGCATATACAATTTCCCATATAAAAGCGAACATACTGTTTTAATATATTCATACACACAGAACCAGATATATAAGTTATCACATATTTTTTTTAAACTATGAAAAACTATGAAAAAATGTCCTTATGTACTATTCGATAACACAATATATTATTCTTTATATTTTCAATATAGACATTAAATAAATACACTATTAAATCATTTAATACACTATTATATTCGTTGCATAAAGGTTGTCACTTCCTTTTTGTGGGAATTTATACAAACTTGTGAAGATATAAATTGCATTAATTATTGCAATGCTACTAACTGTTACTTATGATGTGCTGAGTGCATAACATAAATGCATTCAGTACAGCATAACAAGTGTGTGCTAAGTGCATGTCATTTGCAAAGTAGAGTCAAAAACTGTATAAACGTGCATTAAAATATCCATAATTATAATATATTTATTACATTATATTTATATTATTGCATTAAACCAATATTTACATTATTTTAAAACACTATTTGGTTATGTTTTACATATTTTAATCATTGGTTTGTTTGTTTAGGCTGTTCAGTAATTCTATATATGGCCTTTATGTTTGTCTTTCTTTTTAATATTATTTTAGTTAAGAGTAAGTCAAGAATCACAGTCGGTATAAATAGCTTAAAGTTGACAGTGCATTGAAATGGAAATGTGAGATGAACTACTGGGAGACGGATCTTTGCGGCACAATCAGAAATAATGTTTAATGAATGAATGGAGATGATCTATGTGAATATGCATATAAACACGCAATCAGATAAACATGCACAAAAAAATATAAAGGAGGCAGAGAGATGATGTATGTCCCAGATTTACAGAAAGAAGCAGTATGAAGGATGGGATCTTTGGCACTCTTCATTTTATCTCCACAAAGGTGCTGATGAGAAGAACCTTTTGCCTGTCAAATTAACCCTCATGTGACTGCTTTTCAAAAAGAATTGCAAAGCAATAGATAAATAACGATAGAATATCCATTTGTGATATTGTGCCAAACACACTTTTATTCTATATGTGCATGTTTTTATGTGTTTTAGAGATTCAAGAGATTTAGAATTCAAATCAAATATTCAAGTTACTTCCCTAAATATTTCGGAATAGGATGTCTACTTCATAAATATTTTTTTTACAAATATGGAAAATATGGTTCGTAGCACTCAAGCAATAAATGGAAATCAAGAGCGCCTATATATCACCTAGTGGAAAAGTTTGGTTCTGCATCCACAAAATCTCAGAAAAATCTTTTGAGATATCAACCTAAAATCTGACACACAACTTGTTCAGATGATTGGCTTTGATTTTCTTGACGATTTTGTGGCAAACATGCTTTGTAAATTTGCTTTTTATATATATAAAATACAAAAATATATATTAATGTTTTATATTTTCTTACATTTAAACTTCTATAACTTTCCAAATTTACTTTATAACAGTTTTGGTAAATTCTACAATAATCTGTGAGGTTTCACTTTTAAAACGATACCAACTTTGCATCTGTGCGTCTGTATTATAAAAAGTATTCACATTTTATAAAATTTTATGTCTACGCTCAAAACTGGGACTTTCAGTTGAAAGGCTAAACAGTTTGATCTTCACAAATTTGACATTAAAAAGTTGTTAAACTCGTCAAGAAACTAACAGTAGAAACATTTCAGGACTTTGAGGAGCTCTGACATTCAACAAAGAAATTTGTTGTTATTTTCTGTGTATTTTAGTTACTTTTGATTAGATCCCAATTGGATCCCAACATCACAAGCGTATACAAATTTCTGTATGCATATTTCACAACACATTAGCATTTGGAAACTTTGCATGCATGTTTATGACCCTAAATGAGGAAAAGTCACAAAATTTCAAGAAAAGAAAAAACAGGTTAATAGGTTAATTAGTATTTAAAATAGATTGAAAAAAGAAATGATAGCCCAAAGTATTTATTTGTATTGAAATGATTGGGAAAATGCTACATTTTCTTTGCTTCATAGGATAGTTAAAAACTTAAATAATGAGATACAACCCAGATATGTTGTTATTTTGGGTCTTTAGAATATAAAAATATGCGGGTCAATTTGACCGTGGAACTGTTACACCTACACCAGGCTCCACCCTCATTTCCACACAACGATCCTTTTCCCCTCAGTACTGACCTGCCACACCTGTGCCACCACCACCATTTAGGGACCACTCACCTCCTTAGTCAACGTCCGAGCTCGTTGATCGTAAGTGGACTCAACGCATTCTGACTATTATACTTACCCGTATCTCTTGCCTGTTGTTCTTCAGTGTCCTCCGTGAATCTCCTCGTCCCATCGTCTCCTCGTCTTCGTCTCCTGGAATTGTGGTGTGTGGTTGTGGTCTTCTGTGCATGTGCTTCCCCTCGGATCCCAGTCTGTTACAGAAGAAAAGAGACTTTTCAGTTATCCTTTGAAGAACTCTAAGTTACTGATTATTATTTCCGTTTTTTGAACCAACCTGATTTCAGTTCTCTTATTCATCCTGTAAAATAAAGATATTGTCAACTCTTACCTCTGTCTCTGTCCGCTTCATAACAGGAACAGTACGAATGTAACTATTTTGTTTTAGACACTTCAAAACACAAATATGGAATAAATACAAATTAGGAAAAATAAAAAAGATTCAAGAAAAAATACATAAGTTAACTGATATTTCCAACAGCTCAAAAATTAAAAAAAGGTCAAATTGACCCGGAACAGTACATTAATAGCACACACAACAGGGCATGGTCATAAAGGATTTTACAAATCATCAGGGAATTATTTTAAAGTTTATTTTAAAGTTTAAAGAAAACAATTTGCCCATTAATGTTTTTAGACACACTATTTCTTTGAAACCTTAATAAAGGAAAAAAAGTGACATTTACAATATCATATGGCAATTTATTTTAATTGGGGTGGGGGGGTTGGGGGATTTGCAGCATCTTCAGTGGTCCTCTGGCACAACCTCTTCATGGTTTTCTGTTTTTTAAGTGGAGGTAGCTGATCCACATCTACACTGTCCTGTTGAAAGAACAGTCATCATCACTTAATGCACAACTTAAACAGTTTTAATGAGTGCCTCTTTGTCATGTTCCATGTCTGTTTTTGTCTGTCTGTGTGTTTATTTTGGTCTGTTCCGTGTTACCCCCTGTCTTTTGTAGAGTGTTGTTCTAGTCCATGTCCTTGTTTGGTCTTTCCGGTTGTCTCGTAAATCAGTTCATTCCTTGCACCTGTGTGTCCTTAGATGTTCCCACCCCTATCATTTAGTATTGTGTATTTATAGCCCTTGTGTTCAGTTACCTGGTGTCCGATGTTGAAGTTACATGTGTCGAGTTTCGCTCGTGTTTGTTTTGTGTTTGCTGCCTCGTCAGCTCTTTTGTTTTCTCCGTGTACTCAATAAATGTTTAAAGCCGAAGCTCCGTGTCCTTCCGCTCCTTGCCCGGCTGAGAAGCGCACACACACAGCATTCAGCGCACCGCCTCACGTTACACTCTTAGACCAAATGTAAAAACATATAACTTCTACCAAAATTTAAAACTAAGAACATTTTATTAATAAATCTGAGCAGTAAAAATTTTATATATGAAGGACTTACCAAAGCTCCAGTGTTCCATGGATGAAGCCTTTTTCAAGTTACTCCCCCCGTTGGGGTGCAGTGGGTTTGGGTTCTTTCTTGATGGACCTTGATGGACAAGGGGACTTGTTGGATCCAAGAGCTCCTTTAGAGGACCTGGCTGGAGAAGGAGCTTTCTTGGAGGAAGCAGCAGGGACAGGTGCTCCCTTAGAAGACCTCAGCAGAAAAGGTGCACCCTCAGGGGATTTGTGTGTTTCTTCAGGGAATGAGGAAAGAACAGGTGTTCCTTCGGGGGACCCAACTGCAGCAGGTGCTTCCTGATGGAACACAGTGGGAACAGGTACTCCCCCAGGGGAAGTGGAGGGAGCAGGTACTCCTTTTGGGGCCCTGGCTGATGGAGGTGGTCCCTTTGGA
>JAUMHI010000055.1:15622803-15644208 GCA_032359435.1 Enteromius unitaeniatus
GCAGGTGCCTTTGGAGGCCTCAAGGGCAAAGGTGTTAAAATTACATCCCTTGTCAGATACAGCCTCATATTTGCAGGCATTGTTACTTTTCTCCTCAGAGTGGCCCTAGCTGGATAAGGTGCATGAGAAGATTTTTCCTCAGGGGACGCAGTGAGCACAAGTGCTCCCTCAAGGGTCCTGGCCAGAGCAGGGGCTTCATCAGGGATCTTGGTCAGAGCAGGGGCTTCATCAGGGGTCCTGCCCAGAGCAGGGGCTTCATCAGGGATCTTGGCCAGAGCAGGGGCTTCATCAGGGGACATGGCCAGAGCAGGGGCTTCATCAGGGGTCCTGGCCAGAGCAGGGGCTTTATCAGGGGACATGGACAGAGCAGGGGCTTCATCAGGGGTCCTGGCTAGAGCAGGGGCTCCATCAGGGGACATGGCCAGAGCAGGTGCCTTTGGAGGCCTCAAGGGCAAAGGTGTTAAAATTACATCCCTTGTCAGATACAGCCTCATATTTGCAGGTATTGTTACTTTTCTCCTCAGAGCGGCCCTAGCTGGATAAGGTGCAAGAGCAGGTGTTCCCTCAGGGGGCGGAGTGAGCACAGATGCTTCCTCAGGGGTCCTGGCCATAGCAGGGGCTCCATCGGGGGTACTGGCCAGAGCAAGTGTTCTCTCAGGTGGCGCAGATGATTCGTCAGGGGACATGGCCAGAGCAGGTGCTTCCTCGTGGAATACAGTAGACACAGGTGCTTCCTCTGCTATTCCACACCACTGGCCTGAAGGGAGTTGCTCACACTCACCCTTTTTAGATAAGGAGCGTAAAAGATCTTCAACCTCCATTATCGCCCACCATCGCCCCGCAAGGAGGGCTGTAATGAGCTCATTGTGCTCATTATTGGACATGAAGAGTTCTGTATGCATGGTTGACATACTTAGATTTTTGGATACGCAATGAAAAATGTAAATGATAATAAAATATGCTATCCAAAACAAGATGTATAATTTTGAACAGTTGTTTGCAACAATAACAATCTGTGACAGTCTGCAGGAGGAAGAAAATGAGAAATGAGTTGAGTAAACACATGAAATTCTAAATGCTGAATGCTGGCATACGGTTTTTGTTATATTTTAAACATAATAAAGTTAGTCTAGTGCGTAATTACAAACTTATAGGTTTCTGTAAAAAGGCCTGGACGAATTAGAGAAAAACGTTGTGTTGGTTGTATTGGTGATAACGTATTATTAATAAACTATTTTAAGATGTCCGATGATATCACTTGTGTAGTAAAAAATATCTGTCAGCAAATATTCAATTCATACCCGATTGATTTATGGTAGTAGCAAACTTCAAACGGACTATGAATGCATATTTATTTTCTCTTGCAAAGTCTATAATATATAATAATAAGTCTATAAATGCTATCAAAGTGTTTATAAGCGCAGCTTCGTTTACAGCGGTAACCAATGAAATAGGCTTTCGGGCAGAGAGTGAATTTTAATTTTTGGCACAATTTGCAAAAGTCAGACATTCTGTTCGCTTGAAACTTTACGATCAAAATAATAAAAATAATAATAAAAAAGAAAAAAAATGCTCATGCCTATTTGTTTGCGCTGTGATTAAAATGTGGTGGTTAGATTTGAGCACAAAACAGCACAATTTTTATTTCTACACACATTTTATAATTCTAATGAGATTTAACATTTTATAAAATACAAAAAAAAAAACAGATGCAGCAGTTTAAACCTCCGAATCCTGTCTCTGTGGGCAAAAATTCCAGGATGCCCCTAATGAAGCTGTTTGAGTGAATGAATGAATGTGAGAGCTGTGTGAGATGACTAAACACGAATGGTATGACAATATGAAGTGTTATTCTGCCCTCTGCTGGTTCACTTCCCATGATGACTAACATTTCAATAAAAGGCCATGTTTATAAATATGTATACTACAGTGTATAAATGTATATTTTTTCCTTACTCAGGTGATTTTAAGATCACAATGCTAACCTAAAGGATCTTGGAATAATACAATATAATTATTTATTTAATAATTGTTAGGATGTATGGTTGGGGCATTTCTTGAAGGAAATCATCTCGAACCATGTGATGTGGAGGTGTTTTTATTTTTAAGGATGCACTTATTCACATGCATGCATCAATTATTTCATTTAATATTTTCGTTTCAGTATTTTCATTTATTTGTCTTACGGTCTTGTACTTTAGACATTCATATTGGGACAATTTGTCCTTATGGTTTAGGTCAATAATTTAAAGGTCAGAAGAACAAAAACTACAAAGCTGAAAGGTCAGGAAAAGAGTGAAAGGTTTAACTGAATAAAGCACATGCTGACAAAGTTCAAGAAACATTTTAAACAGACAAAAGAGTTATTAATAATGTCTGTGTTGTGTAATGCTGCGTATAGTGTAAAGTGCTTGAAATATGTTCTTTTATTTCATTTATTTGCAAAAGTAACATTTGCATTTTTTTATTACAATTATTTTTCATTTCTATAAATTTAAAACAAAATAAATATTAAAAGAAACAATAAGTATAAAAATTACATAAAATGCAAAAAAAGAAAACCTTGCCTTGAAGAAAAGTGTCTGCTAAATGCTATGTAAATAAGAAATGTCAGGGCCTGTAAATTGATCGTGCCATTTAGAAACCTTCTGCATTCTTCTAATATTGAATGCTTGTTAATAAGGGCATATTTCATAACCTGTCTTTAATCAGTTTGTAGTTTACCGCTGAGAACCAGATCTTTGCATTTTAGAACTATATTTAGACTTACGTCCGGAAAAGTGGGACATCAGACAAAGTGGGTCAAATCCATTTTCACGCTTTACACACCTCTCTTATTCTCACAGTCATGAATAATTACTCTGTTACACCGTTCTCATTTGCCTGACATCACTGAGGTGGGCGTGGTCACGCTTCAACACCACCGATCACAAGCAGCACATGGTGAGTGCTAGAAAAAATACTGCCTTTCATTTGAAATTAAATTAGTAATCATTCATTCAAAAAATCATTTGAAAAAAATATTTTAATGTGCAAATTTTTACTCAAAAATGTAAAATTGTGTGTGTGCCTTTGTAAGGATATTTAAAGTAATGTCCCAAATAGCTTAGCTAAACGTGCTAGGTAAAGTGGGACAGGAGCTATCTGTTAATGTGGGACACTACACTATTCTGATTAAGTATGATTATTCATCATTTTATATAATCTATCATATCATGGAACACGTCAGAAGCCTGATGTTTACTAATAATCCCACTGACTGTAACTGGAACTGAATTTAGCTGTGCTAAACTGGATACTAATGTAACATGTAGATATTATATCTACATATAAGATCTATTATAACTACATATAAGCCATTATATATATATATATATATATATATATATATATATATAGATGACTATTTTATTCAGTAAGTGTTTGATTAACTGATTTTAAATAAATGTGGTAGTACATTTTAGTAAAATTTTACAATATTACTGTTTTTTTCTGTATTTTTAATCAGATAAATACAGCGTTGGTGGGGAATAGAGACTGCTTTAAAAATCATTAAAAATTGTAATGATCCCAAACTTGGCAGTGTATATAGCAAATTATAACTTAATAAATAACTGATTTCTAGTTCAAGCTGGAAGGTGTATACTGTATGTGCAAAATATAATAATATTAGCTAAGTAATAGGGATGCCAGAATATTAGGCCTGATTCTACAACATTCTGACTTTTATTTTTTAAAGGAAAAATGGAAACGCAAAGCGAATGTAAAGGAAGAAAAGGTCTGAAGATGAATCAGTGGAGTGAGGAGCGGATGAAAGCTGCGATAGAGGAGTATAAAGCGCAGGCTGAGTCGGGGCACAAGCCTGCGCTACGATTGCTGGCAAGGAAGTGGAACGTGCCAAAAACGACTCTTCAGAGACGCGTGAAAGGGCTCGTGGAGGGATCCGAGCATGCGTCTGGAAGAAAGCCATTCATCCCTGTTGAATCTGAGCGGGAGTTAGCGCGCCTTCTCACCTTGCATTCAGAGAGAGGCTTCTCTTTGAGGAAGATTGATGTTCAGTCTCTCGCTTTCGAGTTTGCCAAGTTAAATGGCATTCGAGGGTTTTCAGAAGAGAAGCAAAAGGCAGGCTATTACTGGTTCGAGGGCTTTATGAAGCGAAACCCAGGGCTGAAAATACAGAAACCAGAGGCCATTTCACCAGTTACAAGAATGAATGAAGAAGAGCTGGATAAATGGTTCACGATGTATGAAAGCACCCTTGATGCCTTGGGAATTAAAGATGTTCCTTCACATATTTGGAAGTGTGATTTATCAGGACTAAAAGACAAGTTCTCCTCTCAACTACCTGTCAGGGAAGGAGCAGACCCCTGTGTTCAGATTGAAACCGAAGAGGCCTCCACTATACTAGCAGCGTTCAATGCCAGCGGAGCATTTGCTCCTCCGCTTATCATTTTCAAAGGAACTAATGTAAGAAATGAGTGGATGAGTGAGCCTCTGTGCATGAGAGCGTCAGATAACGGCTGGATAACAACAGAGCTGTTCATTGAGTGGGGGGAAATGTTTGTGGCGCAGCTGTCAAAAGTTGATTCCAGGCCCCACCTTCTACTCCTCGATGGCCAAAGCAGCCACGTCTTCAACCTCAGCCTCTTCCGTCTCTTGAAGCAGAACCATGTGGAAGTCGTATGCTTTCCTGCGCTGCAGCCGGCCAACACGGCTCTGTTAGGGAACCTCAAACACAACTGGTGTGAAGCGAGCCTCAAGTGGAATCAGCAGTGTGCAGGAATGAAGTTGCCCAAAGCACATTATTGTTCTGTATTCATGGAAGCTTGGGTGAAATCAGCCACTGCGGAAATAGCCAAAGATGTGTTCAGAACAACGGGGATGTTCCCGATAAACAAGTTTACCTCCATTGGGCATGCAAGCACCAGGCTACCTGTAGAAGACGGCACACATTGCAGCGCTGAGAGCAGCTCTGAGGAAGTGCCATCATTTACAGACTTTGTGGTCATACAGAAAAGTCACAGGGGTGTGAAGACACCCAGAGCAAAGGCAGAGCCATATTTACACTCAGAGCACCTTCTCTGCGATGAACATGTTCAACAAAGAAATAAACAGAATAAAACAGCCAGCTCCTACAAGTGCAGAGGCTGCTTCATGAACCACGGCTCAGACAATGATCTGAGAGCTGCTGAAGCGTGGATCAGGTGCAGCGACTGTAAAGCCTGCTACCATGAGTCTTGTGCAGAAGGGGATGGGACTTTTGAATGGGTCCATGACGGAGATGGTGCTAATTGATAAACTGAAGGGTGGAAAGAACAAGACAATTCACATATGATTTCTGAAAGCATTTGTTTTTTATTCAGTCACGTTCTGGTTGTTTTGAAATAAAATGTGGGTTAACATGAAAATGCTGTGAGAATTCAATATCAGCTACAATTTTAAGTTAAATTGGGAGTTTTTCCCATCTAAAGTCCTTAAAATCCTTGGACACATCGCAAACAGTCACTATTTAAATCACTTATACAACATTTTATTTCATTACTCATTTTATTTCATTATTATTATTTTTACAAATAATTATACTTTTGTTTCATTGTACACTGCCCTCCAAAGGTTTGGAAACACCCTAGAAAAGTCTAGATCCTCACATAGTAGCTCCACTGACATGTATATATTGACATTATTATGTAATGACACATGTATTATATTTCTTCTTGTGTTGTCAATGCACCCTGCAGGAAGTGCCATGTTGGAGCTTTATTTTTTTGTCCTATAGTCTCTTTAAACTCCAAATAGTCACAGATTAGTCACAAGCAATGACTTTGGTTCATCAGAGCTGCTCTATTAGACTTGTCTAAAAAATAAGAGCACTAGAACATTTTCTACTTTATTGCACTATTCAAAGATTATAAAACCAAACCCAAAAGACTAGTCCTTTGTTCTGTCTTGGCTCAAATATTGCATGCAGCACTTGTTTGGTCACATCTGGGTGCAACTCTCGTCTTTTCATTGACTGCTATATCTGCATCTAAATACAGATTGTAAGACGTTGCTCTTTTTGAATGTCCTTCAAAGAAGATTATTGTCTAAAAGCTATTACTATAAAGCCCACATAGCCTACTGATACTTCAGTCAGGCCAAGCTATTTAAATATCTTATTTGCTTTTTATTTTTGTAGTATTATTATTTTTATCTTCTTCATTAACATATAAAACAAAGGAAAAACAAATACATTTACAAAGACAAGTAAGAACAAAAGACAACAAGGGTCACAAACAAAAATTCCAAAGCATACAATGTTAGCTTACACCAAGAAAGAGTCTTACATCCAAAAGAGATATTAGAGTGATCTCTATATCTCTATATATTAAGTATATATTACAGTTTCTTGAAGAGATGACATACACATCAAAACTTTAATGAAAATAAAAAAGGAAGGTGTTTTCTTTCAGTGCTTTGCTACAATCTATATTGTTAAAGCGCTATATAAAAAAAGTGATTGATTGACTGATTGTATTTTCTTTTTTGGGGAGGGCACTCTCGTTCTCTTTGGCATGACGAGGCTGCACTGAGAAAAGAAATAAAAGCCCCACACTAAAAGCTTATTGGCTTATTTTGCTAAGTAAACCAGTCAGGATGCTCTCTGTCTAGCACTCTCTCTCTCTTTCACTCCGTCTTGTCCTCTTGGTCTAGATTCCGGGATATTTCATACAATTTTCGGGCAACAGGGAGCCACTATCAATATACGGGAGACTTTCGGGAGATTTGGGATATCTGAATATGTTTTTTTACATCACATATCATGTAACATCCAGAGTTTCATTGCTTAACAGTATAAAAAAATATATTAAGGGGGTTTTAGTATCTTAATATACTAAATTAAAGCAATATAAATAAGAAAAGTGCCATTGATAACAGTTTCGACGAAAACCAGGGCTAGCTAAACACAAGCTAGGGCTTTTATTTTGCAATTCACGTCGGAAGTGAGGAATTCTTCCGTATTCATTTCCGCCTTCGCGTTTTGCGCAGTTGTCCTAGCAGTTTTTCGCGACGTGAAGGACATCAACCCAGATTGGGAAAAGGAAAAACATGTAAGTAACAACACAGCGCATTCGAATGACAGATATTATATTATACTATACTATTTAGTTCGAGTGCAGACATTTAATAGGCCCGAGCTGCAGAGTCTCAAATCTAAAGGTTGCGGTGTAACGTTAGGCCCTGTTGTGCACGTTTAGACCTGTGGCCTTTTTTAATCTTAGTTTTATCGCACTAATGCGTCCATGTGTTGTTTGAAGCGGCTATTTTGTTGGATTTCAACTTCTATTATTCGCCTAAATGACTTATTTTCGCGGTTAACGTAAGCTTACTGTCGTAATATGAGATGAATGTTGATATCGTAGCATCAAACTGGACGCTCACACTCACTTAAATCTGTAAAATGCGTCGATTTTGATCTGTTTTCTGGGATATTTCTTCAACACTTGTAAGGTTTCTGTCCAATATATTTTGCACTGAATCAGGATAGTAGTGCCATTGCCATGTTTACACATTTGTGTTGAATTCAATGTTTAATAGCCCCATTCCTGTTCTGACTTACACTGTGCTCGTATATTCTCTTTACTAATGCATATAATTACAAACTTAATCAGTCTTCTCCCCACAATCTTAAGTAATACCGTAAAACATTCAACTCTTATCAGCTGTGGCTATTTTAATGCCTTGCATCATAGCGTTCTTATCTTTCCACCTTTCTCTCTGGTCTTGCCATAAGTTTGCATTGCATTTACTACTCAAAGTCTTTAAACACAAGAACACATGCATACGGACCCTTTCCACTTCTCATGTTCAGAATGTGAAAGTCATTAGTCACCCCCCCCACACTTTTTCAGCAGCCATTGTCAAGGAATTGGTTTTCGGCGCTTTCATTTTCTCTCTTGCCTTGAATGAAATAAACAAGGTGAACTGCAGCATTGCAAATTGATTTTAAGCAAAACAGTATTTGAGAAGAGGATGAACAGACAAAGCGTGCAGGGCTGTGTACTTTAAAAAGAAAAAAGACTAATCCAATGAAAGTATTGCATAGTTTGCCTTTAACAGTCTGTCAGTTATTTTAATTCTCTATAATATCTCTATAATTCATTTTGGAGATTTGTTTCCTTCTGGCATCCTAAATTTAATGGTTATAATCTTCTGTTGCTTTTCCAAGATTTAGCAAAAACCAAAAAATCTATATTTCATTAGATGATATAAAACGTATTAAAAACGGTAAAAATGCATTAGGCATAAGTAATAGTTATGTGATATTCTTCCATAACAAAATGTTGCCACAGTGATACGTGGCTGAAACTGTACAGATGGAAGGACTTTCGATTTTGTAATGGAGGAGTAACCCATATCAATGCCAAGTTAAGATTTGAAGTAATGGAAATGCACTTCAAGTTTAGTTGTGTTTTAATGACCTCTTCAGCGTTCACATATAGTGCTATAGTTTTTGATTGTTCCTCTCCATGTGAAGCTTTCATTCATACAGTCCATCAAAATGCTTAATTCAGTCGATTTCACCCTTTATTTTGGTATTATGTATTTGAAAAGAGTCTATTTTTGGGGTTTTGGCTGCACAGCAAGCACTGTTTTTATATACTAATACTGATACTCAGCCTGTTTTATAAGACACTTTTCTCATTTCAGCTTTCCAAAAACAACCTTCTGAAATAATGAAAATAAGTAGCTTTCAAGAGAGACACTGTTATGTGTGTATAGATTCCCATTTTTATACCATCTTTTCCATTACAAACACCACAGTTTCAAGTCACAGTTAATGTGTAAAATTTCACTTTTCTTTGGATGAAGATACATGCCTTGTTCAGAAAATCCTGTGCTCTGTTTGCACCCCTTGTGTTTCACTTGAGCCCAACTATTGGCTGTTATCAAGACCTCTAGCTGCCAAATTATTAAGTGCTAAAGTTGATTAGCTTCATTTCAGATTAAATTTGTTTCCGTTCATGGGTTTCTGATTTGTAGTTGATTTTGGTCAAGAGGTACAACTTAAAGGCATGAACACTATCTCTCCCTTGTTCTCTCCTGACCAAGACACTGCAATGCTTTCCCTGTCTTTCCCATCCACATTTAAGGATCTAAATTTGATTTTATTTTTTCTTCAAAGCTCTGTTGTACTTTCCCAATAAATTGCACTTCGTGGTGCCTTTTTAAATCTTCATTTTATGGTCTATTTGGTCAATGTACCAAACTTTCCATTTGTAGCCCTGTCATTTGTAAATAATTTTGACTTCTATTACTTGCATTGTATGGATTTGTGGAGCTCACTGTCGTGCTTTCCTATGCCACTGCTAACAATTTCGCGAGCATGCTAGAAATCATTGCTCCATTGTGTTTCTGCAGACCTGTTTCATTCTGGAGGAGCTCTCTTTTCTCGATCCAGGCTTAAATCGACGGACTGTCTTTCTGGAGACTTTTTGATTCGCTTTGTTCCTCTCTTTTTCCACTCGTCCAGAGCGCCGTCATGTCCCAGAAACTGACCGGTGATGATGTTCAGAAAGGCTTTGCTGTTGGCCGTGGGCTTTTGGCAGCCGCTGAGACTTTGAACTTTAGTATGGGTGAGGCGCACTCGGACCCCTATGGCTCATCTTCCCAGTCTCATAGTGGCATGTCTGGTTTGGGTGGAGGGGAGGGGAAAGACCATGACTCTCAGCTGTCCCGCCGAGCGGGCAGCCACATTGGCAATACCATGAAACTGTTCGCCAGCCTAGGCCTGTCGCCCACCGATCTGGACGCGCTGGCACAGGTTCCAGAGGAGAACATCAGCGTGGAGACCTTGCCCCATCTTATCATGCAACTTAAGAACCGCAAGATGGAAGCCGGCCGCCGCATGACTGGCGAAATGTCGACCCTTTCTTCTGAGACTTCGTACAGAGGCAGCCGAGACGACTGGGGCAGCTCGCAGGGCGGAAGATTGGACCGCTCCGGAGGGCAGGCTCAGAGCCGCTCCCAGAGCAACTTCGGTTATACTTCCATGCAAGAATCATCCAGTCGTGGATACGACATGTTAGATTACAGCAGCGGTAGCGGCCGAGACCGCCAGTATTCTGATCTTTCCCATGACTCCTACCGCAACCTTGGCATGTCGACGTCATCGGCATCTGACGACATGTTCATGCAGAGAAGGATGGGCACACCGTCTCAGGGAAAAGTGCAGGATTTCTTGGGAGTCATGCCCCTCATGTTTCCCCATGTGTGCTCCCTTTGTGATTTTGATGTGCACTCTGTCATGGTGAGTAATTCAAGCCGCTTGCCTTCTGCACACACACTTCTTTCTTCTTGAGTCCTGCTTATTAAAGAAGACCCTCTTTAAACATCATTTGTTGCATTTAAATCAGCACCACTTAATTTTGCTTAATATCAAATTGGACATGAACTGTATTACTGGTCAGTTAGTATGTACAAGTCTTTTCACATCCATACCAGTCCTCATTTGTTGCTCGTAGTTAGTCAGAAAGGGTAACTTGTCAAGCCTTGAATTTAGATCTCATAGCCAATGTCATGTACGAGCAATGTTGTTTTATTATATTAAGGTAATATTTTTTTCTGTCCTTTCCTGTGTTTGTGAAGGAATGGACTCAACACACAAATGGTATTCGACACTCTGAAAACCGCAGACTCCTTCTGCAAATGTAAGTGAAAACTATTTGTATGTTATGTTATGTTGTTACAGTCTGCTCCTATTGGCCAGCTGACCCAGTTCATTGTGATTGGCTGAACACCACAAGCATGTCATAATGCCCCTTACTATAATCATGATATTCGGTTATTTTCACTTTTTTTTCACATCAGCAATAATCTTTCAAGTGTACTTTGTTACCATGAATCAAAGTAGACCCCTCCAAATTCATAATTGATTAAAGAAAAACTCTACCTTTTATGAACATTTAAGCTGTTTTAATGCAGTCTTGAGCCTAGTTATAATATAAACGTGCAGTTAAACGTGCACCCTCTATCCAAGGGTTTGAGAGTAACGTAATTTCAATTCTCTGTATGTCCTGTACATGTGGCAGAATTGACAATAAAGTTGACTTTGACTTTAAAAAAAGTGTAGCCATGTAAGACTTTTAGACATGGTTGCTAACTTTTGTTCTTGCAGTATTTGAAACTAAGTTTGTCATTCAAGTGTTAAACATTTAGAGCTCAGCAATTCAAAAGGACATGAAAGCTTTTTTGTTTTATAGGTACCCGGACTGGGATCCTCAACTCCCTTCTAGTCGCAAGTATGTTACTAATCGTTTTTCAAATACTTCTTTAATTATTCACCTTGCTTTTTAGGAATAAAATAGTTAGTATAGTAATTAAAATTAAATTCTTTTCAGGTCTTCGTCCCTTTCCCTGGACACAAAGAATCGTTCGGATGGCTTATTGGGGGCAGCTCCAATTGGTGCTAGCCTTCAAAGAACAGGGCTGAGCTCCAGCTGGGGTAATACATCTGTGATCAGATGCAGTCTGGTCTAAAACAAATTTATTTTTGCTGAATCTACTTTCATTCTGTGTCCTTGTGAGCAGTCTATAATGTAATTGTCTTCTTGTGGGCTTGACTGATGAATTGATGATTGAACCTAAAGATCTTTTTTTGTGATTCATTAGCTTATTTAGAATTTTTAATCATTTTTCTTAGGATCTGATTCCGGTATGGGAATGACAAGTAAAATGACGTCGTATTCCACAGTACCACCCAAGGTAAATAATGTACTAAAAGTTATTTGTTTCTGGTAAGAATTTAACTGTGGTAAAGCATATGCTCCGCCCACTGCCAGTCTAATCACTAGTCTTTCAACGCTCTGGGTTGGCAGTTGGCAGAAAACACAGTGGGTTGTAGCCATGGAAGCTTTCAAACAAACTGGGTCAAATCACAAATTCGAACCAGCCTGAAAAGCTGTTGCATCCATCTACAAAATGTCCACGATCGGTGGAATATTATATGTACTTAAATTAACTATAAGGCTTATTGTCTTTTGCTGTCAGTTGTGCTCATTCCTGTATTGGTCCCTCAATCTGGTAACCTGAGGAGGGTGCAGGAGAAATAACTCTTGTTTTTAGTATTATGAATTTGGACTGCCCTACCCATTTCAACAACTATATGCCAATATTATTAACTGCACATATTCTGTGGCATTTAAATGTATTTGCTATTAATATGTGTGTGTGTGTATATAAAAATCAGGACAATAGTTGTAACGTGAGGTCTTTTGATTAAGTGTATGGTTATCTTGGTGCCTGTAAACTTATGAATGTTTTTGTTTTAGATCAGAAGTAGGGTGGTCGTGGCAAAATATGAAAGAAAGCCGATGTCTCCAAACAGCTTGTTTGCCTTGGCTAAACCTTTTGGCACCATCTGTGAACATCTGATACTGAAAAACAAGGTAGTACATATAGCATTCAAGATAAGACATAAAAATTACATTTAACCTCAATTTGTAATGTGAATGGCCATAATTGGTATCTGTTCTGAGGAGGTGATGCCATAGCTTATTACATTCATATTGTATTTTTCAAAGGCTTTCCTGGAGTTGGAGACTCATGAGGAGGCTTTGGCCATGGCTAATTATTACCAGCGTAAACCTGCTATTTTGCTTGGGAAAGAGATACATATTTATTTATCAAAAGAACTGATGGCTATTGAGGTAAGAGTTATTTCTTTATTACATTTTTGATTTATTTATTTATTGAAGTTCTAGAAATCAACCAGTGAGCTCAATTAATCTTATTTGCTTTATCGCTAAAGAAAAGTGGAAGGCCGGACAGAGAAACTAGGCCCATGAAGAGACCAGTCAGCCAGGTGGTGTTTTTCTCCAATTTACCACGAGCTGGTGATAAGAAAGTGGAGCTCCTCACAATAGCTCGTAGATTTGGCACAGTTGAGAAGCATCTCTTTCTGAATGACGAGGTAAGTTACATATGCAGCATGCATCTTTTAAAAATATCCTTTTCATGGGTCTCTTTTAGGGCTGGGTAAAACTACCCATAATTATTCCAGTATTATTTTTTTTCATTTTATTTTTTATAACAATGGAACTATAATTTTTAAAGTCTGCAAAAACAACATTAAAATGGTTGAATGTTAATATAATGCATTTTATCCAAAACATCTTGCATTGCATTCAGGGGCCAGTTGCATGAACTTAGCCTTCATGTTAAGACAGTGTCTTAAGAGCAAGTCTCACCAACTAGCAGTCAGCCATGAGCATTTTAATTTTTGGATTTACCTTAGACTAATATAAATTATGTAACTAAATAAAATAAAAAACTGTGACCAGTCTGAAAGAAAAATTAAACTGACTAACTCTTAAGACTAGTCTTAACCTTTTATGCAACCGGCCCCCCATCTGTATGCCTAATGGAATCCATGACATTGCTTGCATTATGCTCTACTGTTTGAGCTCATGCAAAATAGACAAGTTCGTCACACTTGTTTTGTTTGTTGCCCGTTGCATCAAAAAAAAAAATTAATTACAATAATTACTTATGTGCCAGTGTACAGTATACAGTGATATATGGCAGTTATGTGCAAATTTTTACATTTTGTGAGCACATTAAATTAAGAAGGAATTCTTGATATTAACTAGCATGCGTTATTAATACTTGAGAGCACATGTTATTGCCTTAACATATTTTACATCCTTTAATCCTCGTAGAGTTAACAAGTAGCTTGCTAACTGTTAATAAGATGCAAATTAGGAGTATGTTGAAGCAAAAATAGTATTGAATTGTTAGTCAATAGTGAAAATTGTAGATGTCGCACAGGGACTTTTGTGAGCTTATTTTGAGTGATAAATCACAATTGATTTGACATGGCACTCAGTTCTGAGCTTTTTGTCAACTACATTTGAAAACAGGCGTTTGTTCAACTGAGCAATCCTGAGGATGCAGAGATGCTGGTGAAGTACTACACCCTCAATCCTTTGACTATCAATAAAAGATCCATTCGCCTGAACATCTGCACAAAATATAAGACTCTAACGTAAGTTGTCCTTCCTATCTGGTGAAACCACTCTTAACTTTAAAAAGAAAACAAAACCATATTTGCTGTTAATGTTCTTGATGTTACAGGGTCCCACCAGGCAAGGGTGATCAACCAACAGAAGTACCTCCCCGTAAGACCAGCACTAGCAGCAGTACCACCAGCAGAACTGGTGATAAACCTTCATCGAAGACCCAGAGGTCCTCCTCTACATCCAAATCCAAAGGGAGCTCTGTTGAGAAAGAAGAGGAACCAAAGCCTGAGGAAGCAGAAGCCCAGGCTGATGGGTCAGGAGATGAAGAAGCTGATGTTATGGAAGCACGAGATGGAGACGAAGAAGGTTTTGAAGACGCAGATGCAGAAGAAGTCGAAATCTCCTGTGACCCAGAGGAAGCCACTGAACAGCAAGAAGATGATACCAATGTAGAAGAAGAGGACACTGAAGCGCAGCAAGCTGGAGACGCTTCCTGTGATGCTGAGACCACAGAGAACCAAGAGGACTCTGATGCCAAACAGGAAGAGACTGAGGTGGAGGAACCTGCAGCATCTGAAGCTGAGCAGAAGGAGGAGGACACCTCTGATCATCCTAAAGACCTTGAGGAACAGAATGACGAGCAACCTGAAGATGAGGCTGCAGAAGAGGACAATGAAGAGCAGGCAGGACCTTTGGCACATATTCTGAAATGCCACTAATTCCTAATTTGTTGATAGTTTATAGTTTAAATTGTGTTTTTTTTCTCTTGAACGTGAGAAATATTCACGTAGATGTTTTTCACAGAACAAAAGCAGGCTGTCAATCTCCAAAAAAGGGCCAAACACAGCTTTATTAAGAGCACACAGTAAAAAGTCAGAAAGGCATTTTGTTACTTGTATATTTTACAACTTCTAACTGTATATTTCATTGTCAAACTGACACAATCCAATTCAGCAGCTTACTGCGCCTTTTAACCAATAATTGATTTTTGTAACTAGTCTGTATCATTTGTTGTATTGGAAGTCTGAAGCTGTATACTTGTATGAATCACTTATATGCTCTTTTGTCCTCTTTGGAGGTTGACAGCTGTGTTTGTTATTCGTCACAGCATGTATATTCTTTTTTTGGGGTGAACTACCTTTATTATAAATGGCATATCTTTCACTCTTTTGACCTGCAGTTTTGTTGACTCTGTGTATCTTCTTCTAGGAGGGTCAAAATGAAACTGATTTCCCTGAGAACATAGATGAGTTTGTTACTCTTGATGAGCTAGCGGAGGAGGAGGAAGTTGAGAAACAAGACTCAAAGTCCAGAACT
The DNA here is from genome assembly GCA_032359435.1 of Enteromius unitaeniatus. Taxonomy (NCBI): domain Eukaryota; kingdom Metazoa; phylum Chordata; class Actinopteri; order Cypriniformes; family Cyprinidae; genus Enteromius; species Enteromius unitaeniatus. Next base: position 15,638,121 of record JAUMHI010000055.1, read on the forward strand.
AAAAACACATCAGGTACTTTTCTTGAGCAATGACAATGGTTTTAGAAGTGATTCATGACGATTGAGTTTACAGTGTTAAAATAAAATATTACAATCATGTTGTCAGTGAAATCTGCTATGTCGATACTCATGAACAAACAGAAGAGAAGCTGACACTCAAAAATTTAAATCAGTTTACTTTGCCAAATAATGCACTCGCTCAAGAGGGATGATTTCCAAGGATGCATTAAAAGTGATAAAGATTTTTACATTGCAACAAAAACAAAATCTGTTTCAAAATAAAGGCTGCAGCATGTTATAATGATTTCTAAAGCATCATGTGATATTGAAGACTAGAGTAATGATGCTAAAAATATAGCTTTGCATCTCGGGAAAGTTCTTTTTAAATTGTAATAATATTTCACAATAATGCTATTTATACTTTATTCCTGATCAAACAAATGCAACCTTAGAATAAAAGACCTCTTTCGAGGTTAACACCGAAAGGTTTTTCAGACCCCAAACCTTCGAAAACTGGACTGTAATCAAATAGCTATTGATTAAACAGTTTTTTCTGTCCTTTTTAATTATTTTCATCTTGTATGTTTCAGGAAGCTCCAAGGATACTGGAGTAAGTCACTTATTTCTTGCTTGCTTAAAAATTAATTTGCAACCAATGTCTACATTGATTTACCGATTGTGTTATTAATGTTATATTCTGTATTTGTAGGGATTGAGAGTTGTGAATGTCGTTGGGTTTAAACGTGGCTACGGTTATCTGGGTGAAGTCCTTGCTCTTGCAAAGCCGTTTGGTAAAGTGGTGCGGCACCTAGTTCTGGACGTGAGGCCTGAGGTAACAGCTCTCAGATGTTCTGTTCAGGCCACCTCACTCACAGCAGCTATCCAAACATTTTTGATGCTAGATCATTAAATAAAATATGTTTTATGTGTATAATGCTTTGACGGGCTGTTTAATTCATTGCAATTTGGCTGGAAAGAATCTTTTTGTCATTCTGTCAGCCAAAGATCAGCCTGTGTTCAATGAATTATGCTCAAATAACCTGAAGGTTGTTGTTTTTGGTTCTCTGTGTTAGGCCTTTCTGGAGCTCTCCAATGAACAAGAGGCAAGAGCAATGGCTAGTTTCTACAGTGGAAATGTCATGCCATCTGTATGTGGAAAGCCTGTGAAGGTCTATCATTCACAATCCTATCCAACCATCCAGGTACTACTTATGAAAGGCTTAAGGGGGTAATTTACCTCAAATTAGAATTTGCTGTTAATTTATTCATCTTCAGATCATCCAAGATGTTGGTGAGGGTTTTTTTTTTTTTCAGTAGAACAGTATGGAAGATTTGTTAGACTGTGGCTTTGCTGATTCATTTAAGACAGAAGCTGCCTGTCTTTAAGAATAGAAAAAGCATATCAAGGAACACAAAATTAATAGCCTTTTATGAAGTGAAACAAACTGATCACTATTAGTGTTGTTGCCTGTAATCCAAATCCTCAGGCAAACAGTCTAGAGCAGCACTTCTCTACTGGCTCGCGAGACTGTTCTGGGTGGGTGTGCAGAGGGGGAAAAACCCTATAACATCAACAACAAAAACTTGTTAACTTGACTTTAGTCTCGTAGTGTCTTTCTAAACTGTCCCGATTCAGCATGCAGTCAGATGACATGTTGATCGGTTTAATGCCAGTGTCATTAGGGGCCAAGCACTGAAGGTGCGAAGGCACTATTAAAATCGCTGGCATTATTATTATTCATCCTCTTCTGCTGTAAGTCTGTGGCAGCCCTTAGAACCTCTTGCAGGAAAGTTGTATAATTTTGGACACTGATAGAGGACAGTCCCGGTATTAATCATTGCAACTTTGGAGTCTCTAAGCAAACTCTCTAGCGCTGCCGCTTGTTCAAACTTTCAAAAAGTTTATGCTAATAACGTTTGAACCGTAAGCCACAAAAGGAAATTTTGTGTATGCTAAGCAGAATGGATAAAAAATTCAAAAAATCGTAAGGTTTAGTTTTTTCGCTAATGCTTCTTGAAGCACTGACTGTTTCACAATTCTCTCCAGGGTTGTGGTTTATCCCTATTGCTTGTATACGTTTTTCTACCACATCTTTTCCTTCCCTTATCCTCTCTATTAATGTGCTTGGACACAGAGCTTTGTGAAAAGCCAGTCTCTTTTTCAAATAGCTTTTGTGTCTTGCCCTCCTTGTGCAAGGTGTCAATGGTCGTCCTTTGGACTACTGTCAAATCAGCAGCCTTCCCCAAGATTGTGTAGCCTACAGACCTAGACTGAGAGACCATTTAAAGGCTGTTTTGCGTTAATCAGCTGATTAGAGTGTTGTAACAGTAGTCTTCAATACTGAACCTTTTCACAATATTCCAATGCTGCGTTCCAGGCAGGCTTTTGAGTCTGTATGTCATGACTTTAAAACATGACTCACGATTTTGTCCAGGCAAATCACACAGAAAAGTGCAAGGAGTTGTGGTTGCTAGACCAGCGTGGCGGACAGTACAAGGCTTATGCTCATTTACAGTCATTTCTTTTGCCAAAGGTGCTTTCCTTGCTTATTTGAGTGGAAACAAGGGAGGAAAAACGTCACATGAGGCAAGAGAAGCTGTTATACCTTTTATTTTAGTGTGCTACTTGCATAAACACTGCATTTGTAGAGGCTGCCATTGCCTATGTGACGGCAAAACTCAAAAACACAGGTTTGACTGTTCCAGTGCACTTTCACTGGTAGAAGGTTGGAGAAACTGAATTTGGGGGTTTTAGCTTATTTACTGTTTAACTAAAAAAAATCACCTACATCTTGAATGTCCTATGGGTGCGAAAATTACCAGCAAATATTTGTTTTGTGTGAACTATCTAAAAGGTGCAGAATCTAACACTTTATGTGCAATGTCTACAGAGCGGCAGAGTCATCTATGTTCGTAATATTCCAACCTTTAAAGGCCCAGATTCCTTGATTCTGAATATTGCAAAACCATTTGGAAAAGTTAAGAGATACTTCCTGAACAGAGTACGCAATGAGGTAATGTAATGCAACTGGACACTTTCTGTTGGATACATAACCAAAATAAATTGTTTATAATATTTGTGGTATTTTTACTGTGGTGTTTTAGTGCTTCATTGAGATGGAAAATTGGGAAGATGCTGAGAAAATGGCAGAGTCCTACCAGGGAGTCCGACCTAAATTTGAAGGCAAACGACTTTTGGTCTACGTGAGCAGGAAATATAAGCAACTCAAACATGGGTCAGTTACAAATTCAGATTATCCTTTTTTTTATCTTTCTTAAGAATCTTGCATGGCATTTCTTCTGACAAATATTATAATCTCACAGACACAGGCCTCCAAGTCCAGAGCCTGAGGACAAACGGCCACTCAAGAGGGAGCGCTCTGGAGAGTCTGAGTCCCAGAGCAGCTCCTCTGGCAAAAGTAAGAATAAGAAAGAGGAAGAGCCTTCGGTCAAGAAGATGAAAGTGGACGAGCCTGTCGTTGATAAAGCTGAGACCCAGGTGGAGAAGGAAAGCCAAAACGTCTCAGAAGAAAGTGTTCCTGAAGTGAAGGGTGAGCCAGAGGAGGAACAAATCAAAGGCACATCAGAGCACCAGAATATGGAGACTGTGAGTGACCTTATTGTTGTTTATAGCATAAACCAGGGCTGCCCAATCCTGCTCCTGGTCATCAGCTGTCCTGCAAAGTTCAGCTCCAAGTCTAATCATACGCGCCTGTCTTTAATATTCAAGCAATCTTGAATACCTTAATTAGCTGCTTCAGGTGTGTTTGAGAACTGGAGCTTAACTTTGCAGGACACTCGATCGCCATGAGTAGGATTGGCCACCCCTGGCCCTCATTCACGCGTGAGCATTTTCCTTTTAAAAGAACTAATTTGAGGTAGTTTAGTATTCCATAACTTGCTCAGCAATGGGTTGCTCTGTAGTGAATGAGAACCCCAACAGCTGATAACACTGCTTTCCTTTGCTCAGGAACCACAAGATGAAGAGACCGATGCTGTTCCCCCTGAATCAGAGAAAAACGTGAGGACTGAGGAAAAAAACATTACTGCAACAACGTCTGAAATAAAGCCTGAACTTAGCCATGCTACTCTTGAGCCTTATGATCCCAAAGTCCCAGTGGGTAAGACAGTTTAGATTTCTTTTGGATTTAGGCTCCTAGTTATTGTCTCCATCCAAGAATGGGAAATAAAGAAATCGCATTAATATGGCACTGAATCAGTCCGATTAATGTTTTATTAAAACCGATGTGCTCTAAGGAAAAATACTGGCCACTTAAGTCACTATTTGTGCAATGTTGTTCTGATAGATGGCTCGGAAGAAGTCTCTTTAATGATATCTATTCGACCCGTTTCAGGTGTGGAGTTTGTGAAGATGGGATATTACTGCAGAGTCTGCTTCCTGTTTTACTCTAATGAAGACACTGCAAAGAAGATCCACTGCAGTAGCCAAGCACACTACGATAAACTTAAGGTGATAAGTCCTCCTCATTCTGTCACTGGTAATGCACAACTGTAAAGCATAAGATGTCAGAGAAGGACTGAGGTCTAGATTACATATTACAACTTGGGGTTTCGTTTACTTTTTTTATTAGTAAATATCAGAATTATTGTTTGTTTTTTAACACGTGCTCTTTGTCAACAGAAATACTTAGAGAAGGAGAAAGTCAAAGCACAGAGTAATGGAGCGAAGAAATAAACCGGTCATGCTGGAGCATCTCTTAATATGTCCTTTATGCTGTGATTGTGTTTTTTGTTTTGCTTTATTTTATTTTTTTTCTAAAAAAAAAAAAAAAAGATTAGACTGAGGTTACGCTCTTTTAAAAAAAAAACATTAGTAATGAAAGCTGACGCAGTTATAAATCATATTCCTGCCTGTTCTGTTATAGTGATATCGATGTGAAGTTTAACACATTTTACACCTTAATAACTGTACTTTTTGTTTTTCCTTTTCTTTTATTAAACTTCCAGCATTCCTCAGACTCTGCCTGACTCTCTTTAATCATTTAGTCCTGTTTAACTTGTATTTGTGAAAGAATAACCAGTTCACGGCCCAATTGTTATGTAATTAATCAGAGTATACAGTAAATCTGTGCTAATGAGTCTTGCAAGATGTGAACGTGTGAGAAACAGTTTCTTTGGTCTAACATTTAAGACCTAATACCTTTGTTATATTTAGTTATATTTGACCAATATGGAATTAAAAAAACACCACTTCATTTTTCTCCTGTTGCAATTCCGAAATCATTTATGTTTGATGGAAACTAGAAAGGGAATTTTATAGTAGTGTGGTATAAAGATATGTGTTACTCTGCTTAAGGGCAACGGTTTTATCTGTTACCTATGTCCACAAAAATGTTAAACCCTTTTGATGAATTTAATCTTGACGCATGCGCATTTTGCGACAGATTTGACGTGTTTACGATACAACCTAAGGCGCTGTTTTATCCCGAGCCGTACAGTTCTCAATGGGTTATGCTGCAAATTAAACAATGGTGCGTATGCGTGCTTTTCCTGGATGCTTGAAGCGTGTCTAAGTTTCTTCAATACGACATCTAACTCATAATTCCTTTAACTGTACTGTTGCCATCGGGTAAATAAATTATATACTGTATTTTCATCATACAAGGAGATACAGTTTAACTGATTTGTTGTCATAAAAGGTTGGAGTGAAAACATTACTGTAGTGTTAACCATACTACTATAGATCTCAGTCATTATATTATCTGTTGCCTTGTACGTGTCATGAGGGTGTGTGACTAAATCACTAAATCTGATTTGCAACATCAAAGGCATGATGGGTAGTTTTGGGAGACTAGGAGTGATCCATCTCCTCCCAGTCCAGCAGACAAAGACTTGCCCACTGCTTTCCTTTGCTCTCCTTTTACCAGGAGGCTGAAGAGGAACAGACTGTTGCTGCTGTTTCACTGAAGATTGTGAAGACCGGTGAGAAAGGCTCTTGGTAATGCCCCTGTTGGTAAGAGTTGCTTAGAAATGTTTTCATGAAGACCCTACAGATGACCCTACAGTAGATGCACGGATCTCAAGCTGTCTGGCGGACATCTCGAAGTGGATGAAACAACATCACCTA
>JAUMHI010000055.1:15644964-15690457 GCA_032359435.1 Enteromius unitaeniatus
TGCTGCTGTTTTCCCCACCTGTAAGTCGCTTTGGATAAAAGCGTCTGCTAAATGAATAAATGTAAATGTAAATGTAAGACATACGTTTGGTTTAGTCTGCATTACAGTGAGCAAAGACTGCTCTCTCTGTGAATAATGAAGCTGTCAGGCACGAGTTAACTGTGTTTTAAATTCTTGTAAAAATCCCAGATATATTAAAGAAATGATTCTGTACACTGTACAATGATATCGTATGTACATAGCTACAATTTGTTGTTGTAATGAGGTTTTAATAAAATAGAAGCTCAAGCAATTGTGATGTTGTTCAGTTTTTTTCTTTACTTATCTAAAATATTTGGAAGAGGATGAATGAAGAATTTAATCACTAATGCTGGAACATATTTTATTATTATTTTTATTATTAATAATATATATATTATAAATATAATATTATGATTTGTTTTATTACTTTTTCTCCATTTAATATAGTAGTAAAAGCAAGGCGAAGCTGTTCTGTTATAATGATTTAGATGTAACATTTTCTGCCACACATTTAACTGCTTCCACAGTGTTTTTATCCTTGTTGTTTTGTTAATACTGCGGTCATTAATTATCTTATACAAAATATTAAAAAGAAAGAGAAAAAAAAATTAGAAACAGTGTGGTGAATGATGACAGGTTTTATGAAACATAAAATTCTTGACATCAGTATTTTAATGTTAAAGAGCACCTTAAAGTAAAAATCTCTCTAGTAAACTTTTGTATTGCTAAAAATGCTTTGTAATATAGCAGGTGTTTGGACAATACTGCCAATAACTGTCTGGTAAAATAAATGCTCTGTTCTTGTTTCTTGTCTCTGTTTATAAAACCTCCAGTGTTTACAAGGTTTTTAGGATTTTCACAGTTGACTGTTTTGTTTACATAATTTGACATTTTATATATATAATATATATATATTTGTTTTGTGTGTGGAGAAAAAAAAAGTAAGAAGTATTTTTTAATATTTAAGATTTTTTATTATTGTAATATTTTCAAACAGTACATCTACGATGACCTTTATTTTGAAAGATGACATTTCCGGTTTAGGCACGTAGGAGACGAGAAGAACGGCTTTCACCGTAACCGCTTGTGATCTTGCATATCTTTAACGATTAGTTACTTTATTCCAGCTTGTAAGGTAAGTTTTTAACAAGTTAGTACAAACTGATTAGTTCCTTAGTAATATAATTTGATGACGCGTCATATAATGTCACTGTATAAGCGGAAAGATGGCGGTTAGCATCAGGGCCAAAGACAAACGGAAAATGGCGCTTAGCATCAAGCCAAAACACAAGAGATCAACCTTCCAAGAAAAAACGGTGTCCAATTATTCTTCAGTTTTGAAGAAAAGCAAAATCCACCTGCATTGACGGAAGTTTACATAAATTTCAAGCAGTGGCATGCTATTAAGTGTCTTATATAATAATTTGTGTGTGTAATATAGGAATTGTGAAATGAAAGCGAAAGTGATTCATAATGTAAAAATGAAGGTTTCCAGTTGCTTTCCATTAAACATATCCTCTAAAAAAAGGTAATGGACATGTTATCCACCATTTACTCTGATTACTAGTTGTGATTTTACTGGTCTGATACAGCTGAAGTTTTATTAAACAAATCCAGAGACATCAACAAAAGTGTGAATGATATGATTTTTCATCTCAAGGTAAGACCGATATAGGTGACACCCCTCAACTGGATTCACCGGCAGATCTTCCACCTGAAGCTGACCTCTTCAATTTTGTAATATCGATACAAGGAGAACAAATTCTCGTTACTTAATATCTTTTTAACTGCCCCTGCAAGAGCTGCTTTTTTTTGAGGTCCTACACATACTTGACCACATTCGACAACTTTGGGACATGTCTTACAATCAGCCGTACCGTAACCCCCCCGATAGTTACAGCGCAAGCAATGACAAGTACAAAGATTCACAACGAATTTATCACCGGGAGTCTACCGATTACAGGTCGCGAATTAGGAGCGGATCTCCAGAGCGGACGTCTCCATCCTCATCAACACCTGTGCTCTCATCAGTTAAGGCTTTGTCTTTTCTGCATAGCTGTGGACTGGATGCTGAAGACCTTCAAACTCTGGCTGAGCTTCCTGAGCATCTCATCGCAGCCGATACCCTTCCTGACCTTCTTGTGCAGATCAAAAATAAGAAGGCGTCCAGCGCTGCTTCATCTAGGTCCAGTGCGCATCAAGCAAGTTCATCATCTTGCTCCTGGGACGACAGGAGCCACGCTCAGCCGGTTGAGTATTCGTCGTCTGTCCGTCAGTCATATTCCATTCCCCGAGAGCAGCTTTCAACCTGGGACGAACGCTGGGAAAATACCCAACAAACGAGCTCCCCAACATGCACCTACACCAGTTCTGACTCGAACTACGTGGTTGAGTACAACCATCTGAAAGACAAACAGTCTTATTTTGACAACTATCAAGAACCATCGAGGCAGAAAACTTCTGTTTTCCCGCAGACTTACTCGAGCAACAGCAGAGACGCCAGTCAGTCTTCTTCTCTGTCCACTAGAGATGCAAGTCAGGCCTCCTATCGCTCCAGTAGAGACGTCAGTCAGTCCTCTTATCTGTCCAGTAGAGACGTCAGTCAGTCCTCACATCGCTCCAGCAGAGATGTCAGTCACTCCTCGCATCTGTCCAGTAGAGACATTGCTCAGTCTTCACATCTGTCCAGTAGAAACACCGCTCCACCCTCGCTCCTGTCCAACAGAGGCATCGCTCCACCCTCACTCCTGTCCAACAGAGGCATCGCTCCACCCTCGCTCCTGTCCAGCAGAGACGTCGCCCCACCTTCTCTCCTCTCCAGCAGAGACGCAGGTCTACCCTCGCTCCTGTCCATCAGAGACCTTGCTCCACCCTCGCGCCTGGCCAGCAAAAACGTTGGTCAGTCTTCACACCAGCGGAGGACCGAGACAGCTCCTAGAGTGCCTACCAGGAAGGAGGCGTCAGATTTCCACGGGAAAACTCCACCAGTATTTCCCTACGCATGCATGCTCTGCGATATCACTGTCCTCTCTATCAAGGTAAGTAGTTTATTTTAGCTCTCACAGATTCTACATTACCAGCTATTTACCAGACAGTTGCAGGCAAAATACAAATGAGCATACTGTGGCATATGAGGTAAGTCATGTTTATGAGTAATGCGTTAAAGGTATAGTTTACCCCAAATGGAAATTCAGTCATGTTATACTCAACCTAAAGTAACATTAAAGCAGTCCAATCGACTCTGTACTGTATGAAGTCATTATCGCACTGTCTTAGTCCTCAAATCTCACTCATTGATGCTAAAAGTGTGAATATGCACCATTGGGAATGAGATTTAATGGCTATAATGAATTAATTTACTTTTCTTTTTGTTCTTGATATGATGGTTGTTTTTATTTATTTATTTTTTCCATCAAGACAGTTAACAGAAATGTAAGATGTCCATTTTTATAGCATATGCGTAATCGTATACATGATTTTTGCAGATACTTGATGTTGATGGAAATCTGTCTTAATTATATGGAATGAAAATGTACTTTGTAGTCATATTATACATTTTAGTCCCTAATGAATGAATATTTAGAGCTGTAACTTGTGTTTTAGGACTGGTCTGTGCATATAAAAGGACCCCAACATGCTCATAGTCAACTTGCTCTTGTGGAAAAGTAAGTATCTGTAGTCGCTTAATTATTTCTGCCAAACATGATTTAACAGTACGCTAAGTTAATAATAGCTAGCATGATACTAACAGCTGCCTGGGTTCAGTTCTGCTGATATGCAGGTCTTTAATGTGTTCAAACCTTTGTTTAATAACGACTGCCAGAATGCTCAAATGTCAACAAATGTTTTACACAAATATCCTTCATTAGATATCCAACTTGGAATCAGACAATCCAATCTGCTCGAAGGTAAAATCATTCCCTCGTTATATTTATAAAATGGCACATTACCAAAATGTTGTTAGTTCATACGTTACGTATACACTTTAACAGAAATGAGGCCCAAGCCGAACGAAACATATCCAGAACCACACAGCAACGAGGTAATGTCTTGATTCTCTTCACGTGGATTCAAGCATCTTCTGGATATTTTAGATATTATAGACGTTGCGCTTTTTTCCAGGCGGAACCTCAAGCAATAGAAATGCATCGTCAGTCAGCAGAAGTGGAGTGTCAAGCAGTAAAAGTCAACCATCGAGCAGCCAAAACCGCAGTAACACTGAAGCAAAAAAGGTGGATTTTTGTTTGTGATGTGTGCTTCACTGCTGGTTTAACGTTCAGACATTATTATATATGTTTTTTCTTTATTATATTTGATTTATAGTGCAAAGTGGTGTGTGTCAAGTTCGAAGTGGATGATGTGGATGAAGCTTACCTGAGAAATTTGCTTGGCCAGTTTGGGGCGATTGTCAAAATAATTATGTTACCTAGAATGGTATGGTGTTTTATTTTTATTTATATATATACATATATATAACTGCTATAACAAATGCACAAATCTGATTTTTAAATGGGCTGTAATAACCTTTTTTTTGTGTTGTATTTTAGGCTTTTGTGAATATGGGAACAGCAGTCCAGGCAGAGGATGTAGTCAAATATTTCTACCAAAACCCTTTGAGGATCAGAGGAGAACTGATCGTATTTACTCTGTCTGCAGCATTCAATTTCCTACAGGTAATAAGTAACTTCATGTGAAATGTTGTTTTTGGTTAAGCCAGGACTTTTTGATAAAGAGGATGACCACATGTGAGGACCTTCTTCCCAAAATAGAAGTACAACCACATATTTTCCTGTGTGAATCCATTTAATACAGTATACAAAACTATCCAGTGATATTATTATAAAATGTACGGTTAAGCTCAATATTTGTTTTACTACTTTCAGAAAAAAGAATCAAACCATAAACACTTTTTCTTAAAAAATTTAAAACCCTTTCAAAATGGTTTCAACCATTTTAATACTTCTTCTAGACTAATCCCTAAATCCCTATTACCCCAACTTTTTCAAAATCCTAAAAATATGGTTGAGCAGATGAAGCAGTAGATCAACAGCACTTTATCTGTTTTCTCAAAGACTTGATAATTGCTTATGAAGTTGAAAATGCTGATTAACTTGAATACCTAATTTAGTTATGTTAGTAAGGGGTCAGAGATATGTTCCTAATGCCATTCTAAGTTTCTTACTACTGAAATCTTCAAAGGTGACCTGAATTCATTTAATTTGTTTTAGTTTACCACCAATGTTGATTAAATAATTTCCTTCATGTTTTACAGACTTCTCGTGTAGTATGTTTTTCACCATTACCTTCTAGTGATGGCATACGCTCAGAGTTGACGGCCATTGCTAAGCGTTTCGGATCAGTAAAACATTCCCTGTTTCTCCCAAGCCGGGTAGCTAAGTTTATTATTATGCAAATATTTCAGTTTATTTATTATTCTTATGGCATGTGTTTTTATTTTTATTTTTTTGCAGTTAAAGACTCTAAAGACTTTGTGCTTTTTTACAGGGTTATGTGGAGATGAGCAGTGCAGAAGAGGCTGACAAATTGGTGGAGCACTATTCAACCAATTCGCTTAAAATAAAAGGAAAAACCATTACCGTTTGCTCCTCAACTGACTACCAGACGCTTGAGTAAGCATGTTTTGCTCATCTTATGTTGGCTTGTAAAGACACCATTTTTTTGTATTTGGACATGATTTAATCTCTTCTTTTGGGTAACACTAGAGATGCTACTCTTTTGATTTCAACTTTGTGTGTATTTTTCCATTGCGCATTTAAGATAACTTTGATATTTCTCTTGGTCTAGCATGGCGGATACTGACAAGGAAAAATCGCCAGTTCCTTACAGCAGCAGGAGGAGGAGGAGTTGCAGCCCAAGGAGGAGATCCCTCAGAGACTCTCCAAGCCCCAAACGAAGAGCTTCTGAAGACAGGTCCAGGTCTCGCAGGAGTCTCGACTCTAAGAAACGTGAGGAAAGTCGACGCTCACGGGAGAAAACCAAAGAGAGCTCTAGACGGGATAGCTCTTCCAAATCCCGTTCTAAAAAAAGCTCTCTTTCGAAAGATAAGAAGCAAAAAACTAAAACAGAAGGAAGTGGGAAGGACACTGCTGAAGAAGACCACAATCAGTCTGAGATTATGACTGATGACAGTGATCTTGAAGGAGTGGCGGTTATAGCAGATGATGGTGAAACGCTGAATTCAGAAGATGAGCTCACAGTAGACGAAGACATGGATGATGAGGCACTTGAAACCTCAGATGAACTGGAACAGGATGCATCTGAAGATGTCCATACTGTGAAAGAGTCAGATGATCAGGAACAGGATCCATCTGAAGATGTCCAAACTGTGAAAGAGTCAGATGATCAGGCTAAACCTTCAGACATGGACACATCGAGCATTCAGCCAGAGACACCAGAATGTGTGACTGCTACAACTTCGGATAGCGATTGTAAGCAAGCACAAGAACTTCAACAAGGAGAGCAAAAAGAGCTCCAGGAAATGCAAAAAGATTCTCTACAAGGAGAGAAGAAAGAGCTTCAAGAAGAGCAAAAAGACAATACAGTGGAGATGGAGGTAAACACAAATAAGTGTAACAGTTTCCTAAATTTGTGGACTCCACATCTAAAACAAGGATATCAAACAATGTAGTATTGTTAGTTATGGCTTAGCAACGTTGGTGCTCTTTCCGGCAATACTTGTTCAAGTCCTGCTTGTGTCATTTCCTGATCCTCTTTTGATTGAACAGAGTGTATGCAATTTAAGTATTTCAACAGGTAGTGAATGATACACACTTGATAATGGTGCATTTTATATTAAAAACGTCTGTTCTGCTTTGTCTGTGTAGGAAGCAGAAGATTTCTCAGAGAATCCAGTCAAAGAGGAAGTGTTAACAGAAAAAGGTATTTTTTACAGTTAATGAATAATTCAACTGTAAAAGCAATAGTTCTGCTGTATGTTTTCTTAAAACAGTTTTTGTATTTTGCTTTAGTTATTGAATTTCAAAGATAATTGACCTATGTCTATTCTGTTTTAGGTGATGAAATGGATATCTCGACTGAGGTTAGTCTGTTTTTCCCTTTAAAGGGTTTGTGATTGGGTCTATGACACTCAGGTTTCTTATAGTAATTACGTGAAGGCACTTTGACATCTTTAGAATTTGACCTTTTCTTTTTTCTTTAGGAAAAGTTTGGCAAAGTTCTTGAAGTGGCAGGTTTTCCAGTGGCTAAAAAATACAGTGAAGCAGATTTGTTTAAAATTGGGAAAAAATATGGTGACGTGGCAAACTGCTGTCTGGTTCGCAGCAATCGAAAGGTAAGATGATCAATTTAAAGCATAATTTTAACATTAAATAGAAGGAAATTGTGTATGCAGAAGTATGTCAAATTGTTCATTTGCATCTATGTATGTGTTTCTGATATTTGTCAGATATGTATCAGCTCAATGTATGTATTTGCGCTGTAATGTCACATAAACAGAAGTATATTGATAAATCAAATGTTTTACAAAAATATTGTTAGAAAAGATATTAAGAATTTAAATAAGCGTTGAATTGATTCATTATGGCTTTCCAAAATAGTGAACCTCAAGTTTTAATGAGAATTTCTTACTGCTTTTTTTAAAGTTTCCATTATGTATGTGTAGGATTTGTCTATGTGATATATGTAGAATTATGTTGATTATGTTTTCATTGTAGGTGGAGAAGGCATTAATTGAGATGGTGAATGCTGCTGATGCTGCGAAACTCGAAGCCGAGTGTAAAAGGCAACACATTAAACTAGGCGGCAGAAACTTGAGGATAACCGTGTCTAAGACATACAGCCAGTTGAACGAGGGGTAATTCACATATTAATAACTGCTATTCTGTAGTGTTCTTGTGTTTTGAAGAACACATCAAATGATTTTTGATTCTGTTTCAGGCAAAGTGTTGACACTGACTCTGAGAAAGAGAAAGTTAAGGAAAATATTGAAGAGAACAATGAGCAATCAAGCACACTGGCTTCCAGTGAGGAGAGTGCAGTAGTGATGGTAGAGACCGAAGTCTCTGAAGAGGATGCTGAAGCAAAGGAAACCAACATGGACACCATCGTGCAAACATCTAGTGATGAGGAGGTAACGTAAAGAAATAATTTCACAACATGAATCTTAAATATAATGTCTTTTTAGCGTTATATATCCTTTTATGGAGGCCTCAAAACACATGTAAACATTGTTGGTAGCTATATCTGCCATATATATTGTTAATAATTCAGTGCTTACATCGATGAAATCTTAAAATGTTGTTGTACTTTCCCCTCTTCCCACCAGGCACTGATTGAAATTAAACATGCCTCTGATGTGGAAAAGGTTGTAGCAGTGGCCAACATTAATAAAATTACAGATTCTGGAATGCATCCCGAGATTTCAGTGTCTGACAAACATGCAAATTTAAATGAAAGGTATTGGATAGAAAATTTTGCACTTAATTTTTATGTGCTAAAATGATTTTTTTTTAAATAGCAGGGCTAATTGCTTGTTTGTCATCTTTATAGTGTGTAGTGAGCAGCCTTTGTTGCTTGATGCCATACACAAGGTCAGGGCCTCAAGACTAGCAAAACTGATTACAGTCAGCAGTATTAACGATCAGTCAAGTGATGTCAGTTTACAAGAGTAAAAATGCTTGACCACTCAGGTGTGTGGACAGATGAGTGTGCGGTTTAATGTGCTTGAGAGGTGTTTAGCTACACGGCTCATCATTTTAAGTAACCGTTAGATGTTAATGAGCACAAACTTTATATCATCTAGCTGGAGTGCAACAGAGAAAAAACTTTATTCTGATTAAATATTTGAAATGTAGGTTTTAAATGCACCATGTTTAATTGAATCCTACATCCAACAAAGTGATAGGAATAGTATATCCTATTATAAGTTATAATCCCATTGCAGCTATTGGTTCTCTTTAAAATAGCATTAAAGGAATATTTGACCCAAAAATGAAAATTCTTCCTCGTGTAGTTCCAAATCTGTATGATATTTTGAAAAATGTTTGTACCCAGGCTGTTTTGGGTCACCATAGACTTGCTAGTATTTCCCTGCTATGAAAGTCTATGGTGAACTTGCACGATATGTTTATCATGATGTTCATTGTATTTTTATTTTTTTTTAGTTTTACTAGTTTGTTTTTTATTGTAATTTGACTAGTTGATCTTACTGAATTGAATAATCAATTATAAATGTCACTCATTGCATGCCTACACTAAATGTACTCTTATTAATTTTGTATGGTTTGCTTGGTACTTTCTACATGGACCTAGTGATGGTTCTATACACCTATCTTCTGAGTTGGAGGAGGAAAACGAAGAATCCATGACAAAAAACAACATTTCTGAGCTGCAGGCATCTAGCCAGACATCAGCACATGTCCAGGTGAAACATTCTCACTTATTTTGGTTAAATCTGTATTTGGTAAGCTTTACTGCTGTGCAGCATATCTGCTCCTATGTGTTTGATGATGAATAACACTGGTTTTAGGAGTCTTGGAGTGATGATCAAGACGACAGCTCAAAGGCTGATGAGAAGCAGGTGTCTGCAGCCGATGATGGAAGCGAAACCAAGGAGGAAAGTTCAGACGGTGTGTCAGAGACCCAAAAACCTATGATGGATCCAGTGGGTAAGTGGCCCTCTGAAAACATGTTGCTTAACAAAACAGAGCAGTGAGAGCTTCTAACACTTGTGTAAAACCTCAGGGAATCGAGTAGCTACCGTTCAATAAAAGTAGGAAGGCAAATATGGCTGTGATGTGTACGGGCATCGCAGCTTTGCTTCTGCATAACTGATCTTTTGCACTTTATCAACAGGGACAGACTTTATTCGGCCTGTGGTGGGTTACTTCTGCAGCCTGTGCAATGCCATCTATGCCAGTGAGGAAGAGGCCAAGGACCAACACTGCAGGACCCCAATGCATCATCAAAAGCTAAAGGCAAGCCTTCGCAGATTTTTTTATTATTTGCATGCTTATCAGATTTGACATTTTATCTTTAGTGTGGTAGAAAATATACAAGACTGACATTTGTTCTCATCATTTTTCTTTTAGGAGCACAAGGAGCGTTCAACATGAAGCAAGAATCAAGCCAATCCAGAAATCCTTAATCCATGCTCATGTTGATAACATAATGTAGCTAATTCACATAATAATATATATGTTAGTTCATTTCACTTCAGTACTAATGCCAAATTTGTTCATTTTTTATTATTATAGCTTGTTTGTTCTGTTGTCCTTTTGCTTCATTAATGATTTTAGCTGATAATCTACAAAAACTATTGTTTTGCTCAAAAAGCATGTACTTTCTTGCAGTGGATTGATAAGTAAAAGAAAATGCATTGAAATCGTTCCTGATCAAATAAAGATTTGTACGGTTGTCAAATAAACGTGCTGTTTTCTTGACGCGGGTGTTGATTGGACGCCCACAGTATGCCGTTTCCATGACAATTCAATATGGCCGCGCACGGTAAGCAGAATGGTGTGGGGTTAGTTATAAAAACAGTTGATTTTAGCTCGAAGTTGGCCAGTATTTGTCTGTTTTATTGTGAGTAGAGCGAATGGCTTTTATGGAGCCAAGTAAATGATTCGGTAAGCAAAACGCGATCAATTAATGCGTGTTTAATTCGATCGGAGAGTAAGTATCAAGCTAATGTTAGCCTTTCTCAATGCTGCCGTTTAGCAGTGACAGGAAATATTATTAACTCGGTTCTAGTGATTTGCGCATGAACCAAACGTTCATCGTAATTTAACTGTTAACTTAGTTCGGAATGAGCCGCTTGTTGCAGAAAACATTAATCCAAAGCTTGAGGAGGATCATGTGCTGCGACTCCAGAAATTCATCCAAACTTTGCTTTCTGAGGAGAAGCGTGATGTTTTCTACTGTAATAGTCCGCTAAAAAAGATGTTAAAAAAGGTAATTGCAATCTTTTATCTCGCAAATCAAATCACAATTGAGTTTATAACTCGTGGTTGCGTGTATATCGTAAAATTCAGGATGGCCAGATTAAAAAACAAAGAAGCAGCCTGAATTGTGAAATAAACCAATCGCAATTACCCTCCTTTATTCATTCATTCAATGAAGATTTAAAAATCTGTGTGGATTTCATGAGAATATGATGGCATCTTAAAATAGCTGTTCAAATATTGGTAGGCCATTTTTAAGACCAGAACAGCCAGAGACAGTCTCTCCTCTACTCTTAGGCTTGCAAGATGTTTCTTAATTGTTTGTTTTGAATATTGAAAGTGATTTTGTTGTACGTTGACCTGCTCTCACAATAAAGGACGACCTAACTAATTTAATTTCACTTTTGCAGGAAGACAACCTGTCGTATCCTTTCAAGCTGACCGTTACAGTTTTTTCAATTACACATCCTATCTTTGTTTGCTCCACTTAACAACGTATCTCAGTTGTCCTCCACACCACTGCAGATCCTGTTTCATTTGAACGGCTGGTATTTTGCAGCCTTCTTCATCGCTGAGATTCTTATGTTTATCTACAAAGGTAACGTATGGGCTCAGTAAAGCATGTAGAGGTTGAGATTTTATGTGTAGTAATCAGCGCTTGCTCTGCTCTTTGCAGGAGTGATCCTCCCCTACCCACAAGCCAATCTGATATTGGATGTTGTCCTGCTGCTCCTCTTCTTGGGTCTGGAGACCCTCAGGCTCTTCTACGGTCATTGTGATACAATGTTGTTTATGTGCCGTACATTCTTGAACTAGCTGTAGAATTATTTCATTTAGAGGACTAAAATCATCTTCATTCAGAAGCTCTCACTTTAGAGCAGGGTTGTGTAAAACTAAAGAATTTAACAGTTGTGTTCTTTTCTATTCATTGGAGATATGAGTTCAAATGCCAGGGAGAGAAATTGACTGTATTGCCATTCAAAACGCAATAAGTAATTATACTATTTCATACTTTATTCACAGTTATTTATGTTTAGTTATTTAGCTTTTATCCGAAGTGACTTGGAAATGAGAACGATGGAAGTAATCAAAATCAACAAAAGAGCCATTAAATGCACATGCTATAACAAGTGTCAGTTAGCTACGTTTTATTTTTTATGATGATATAAATAAAAAGAAAGCATAAGGAATAGTATAGAATAAGGTGGTGTTAGAGGTCTTTTTGCTTTTGTTAGTTTTATGATAAATAAAAAGAAAACCGATAGACATTATTAAATACTTTTATTCAGCAAAAATAGGTTGAATTGATCAAAGGTGAAAGTTAAGACATTTCTAATGTTACAAAATATTTCTATTTCAAATGATTATTATAATTTTTTTTTAAGATCCTGGGGGGAAAAGTATCACCGTTACCAGAATAACTCTTTTTCCCGCTTTATACATGTTTAATAAAATTAATTCAAATAGTATACAATTTAAAACAACTGTGATACAATTTTATACGTTTTACTTTTTCTTTTTTGTTTATTAAATAGACTTCTTTCAAAAACACAAAAATCTTATCAACCCAAAACCTTTGAATGGTAGAGTAGTTTTTGGTCATTATAACCACATTAATTTTCTTTTTTGTTTATATTTATAGTGTGACATTGGGCTAATGTCAAATTACAGCATGCTTTCTGAAAAAAATCATTCTTAAAAGTGTGATTATTAAAAAATATTGAAAGTATTCAATAAAAAGCAATATATGTCATGTTGGCGAGTAGTTCATATGAAAATTTTCTTTACATATTTTAATAAAAAACATATGTTTCTAATTGAATTGAAATCGAAATGCCATGAAATGGAACTTGAATTACAAATGTAGATTCTGTTTGCAGCATTAGTTGAAATTGAGTGGACTGTCTTTGTTCAGTTCTGAACCTCTCAACCCTGCAAGTGGATGAACGTCATCATAACAGATGGATAATAATAAAGATTGATTGCTCAGTTTGTTGTGTTCACTTTGTATTGTTGAAAGCGCATCGATCCATGTAGCAAATAAAGGCCTGTGAATTGTGACTTTCAGGCTGGAAGGGGAACCTGTGTCAGCGCTCTCTGGCTCTGTTTGTGAGTGTTGCTGTTCTGGTGCCCTGTGCTGTGCTGAGCGTCTACTACCTGCTGCTGCAGACCTTCGTGTTACGGCTGGAGTTTGTGCTCAATGCTGTGCTGCTCTGCTTCTACGGCTTTGAGCTGGTTCTGGGGCTCATGACCATATCTGTGTTTTCAAGGTAACTGCTTCTGCATCTTTCAACATATTTATCCTGTAGTTATAAAGAGACATACACATTATAAAAAAAGGACATGCATGGAACAGAATACTGAATATAATGGAATTGTACTTTTTCAAATACTAGATATTTATACTAGCATTTTTTTTCACTCTTTCAGGGCCAGCATTTATTAAGTTCATCTGCTTTTTTGATGTCAGAATGAAAACACTGAAAAGAATAAGCTTGCAGTCTTTCAAACCTTTTGTACATGCAAGTCACATAAAACACATTTCATTTGTACAGTTTTTCAAACAAATAGATCTTGAGATGTTACAAAAGCTATTTCCAGTGTGCAGTTTTTAAAAAAAATGTGTTGTTTGTAAATGTAATGTAAATGTATTTTTGTAAATATAGATTAAATGGAGAAACAATTGCGTCGTCATAATTTTAGCTCCTAAACACGCACATATGTTTAAGAAATGTTTCAAAATGCATTTTTTTGTAAATGTGAAACACTGAAGTATATTACATTCTATTTAAACATCATACATTCACTTTTTACGAATGAACATAAATTTCAAAATAACAGCTAGATATTTTTGTAACATTAAAAAGGTATTATACATGAGCAATTTCATGATTTTTGCTATATACCTTTTTTTTTTGTTATCCTATTAACCTCAGACTTTTGCCTTTTGAGTAAGGATACAACTGAACCAGACCCTCACGTACTTAATAACAGACAGAACTGACAGCTCAATTCTGGCAAGCAGCAACCTTAAGTTCCTATTTTTCCAGATGTTCTAAGAGTATCAACACATGTTTATATGCATGCTGTGACTGCTGTCAGGTGAATGTCATAATCCCAATTACTATTGGACAAAGGATTATGAGTCCACACACAGACGCCTCTTTAAAACCATCTCCAATAATCCCAAATGCTTCTCACCGTCCTGCTAGCCAGGTGCAAAAGACATCACAAAGGCTCTGGGCAACTCTAACCCCATACCGCTAAGAAAACATGGCTGCAGTGGACAAGGATGTGGCTGAGAAGTTTCTGGACAGTAATCCAACATTTGCCAAGCAGTACTACGACTCCAGGTTCCGGGCGAAGGTCGTCTCTGACCTTTTGGCGACCACCAAGAAAACAGAAGTGGACATCAGCTCTTATCATGAGCTGAGCTCTATTGAAGAGTGCGAGATCATTTTCGATATGGTTCGGGACATGCAGGAAAACCTGCAGATGGAGAGGGCCGTGTTCAACCTCATGAGGCATCTCACGTTCATTATGCGAGCTGACCGCATGAGCCTCTTCATGTACCGCCAGAGGAACGGCATAGCTGAACTGGCCACACGAATCTTCAATGTCCATAAAGATGCCACGATGGAGGAGTGCCTGGTGCAGCCGGACAGTGAGATCGTGTACCCACTGGACACAGGCATTGTGGGTCATGTGGCCACCGCCAAGAAAACCGTCAATGTACCTGATGTCACAAAGGTAGGAGTACTAACCATGAAGAGGAACAGACAGTTCAGCTATCCAGTGCTGTTATGAAAATAACATGCACTTGACAAAATGACCTGTAGAGAGCAGTACGACGCTTGCAATTCTTACTCGTATTTTATTCTCAGATGAAAATATATGAATGCGTGACTATTCAGAAGCTCATTTTTACAAGCAGAGCAGCTGCCTGTTTTTTAACGAATTATATTAAAGGCAACCGTTTTCTGGCATGAAACCCTGCTTAAACCATAAAACCAGCACAGAAATCGAATGGCTTCCACAAATGCCATTTCAAACCGTCAACTATTAACCGTTAAAAATGGTGTTTTGGGATCTATTACATTAGGATTTATTGATTTTAACAAGCCACAAATAGAAGGGGACAAATACCAGTGGACTAAAACCAATACAATTCCCAATATAGCCAGTAAAGCCAAATTGTGTCAGATGCTTTTTTAGGATAATTTTTGCCCCATCCTTTGAATTGTAATCATCATTTTTTTTTGTAGTAAAAAAATGAGTACCAATTTTGTTTTTTTGTGTAGCCTATTGATTACTATTCACTATTACTATTTGATATACTATTGGTTAAACTATGGTTAGTGTAGCAGAACCATGCTTAATTTGTGGTTACCATGGTTTAACTATAGTGACTATATTGGTTTTGTTATTAGTAAAAACTATGCATTTATTTTCTGAGGGTCCAAAACCGGATTTTGTGCTAATTATTAGTGGCTACTGCTGATAAACTTGAGAAATGTGCTGGAGATGTTGCAGACAGATATGACTCCATGTGCAGTGAAATCTCCCTCTCTTTGATTAGAAATGACTAACCATTTTTCAAAGGAACAGACCGTCTTTGGCACACAGTGTGCTTCGCTGCTCACACAGCAATGTACTTTCCTCTGAAGTGCTCGTAATCGCTTAAAAGAAAAAAGGGTTTTCTCAATCTTTGCATTATGTGACTGAAATACCAAACGAGTGTATTTGAAACCCCAGAGGTGGCGACAGCATGCTATCTCAGACAGTTGCAGATGTCTGACAGACTGCTGACTAACCATAAATATCCAGAGGTATACTGTTTGCATATGCGAAAAGTGCTGCCCACTTTCTAAATAAAACAAGTGAGGGACTTTGAAGACTCTGAGAGTGGGATTTCTTCTCTTTTCATGTGCACTGTAGCTCAGTTGTTAATATGCGAGGCTAGTGCTGGATTAGTGCAGGTCAGCGCTCTCCCACAGTGTGTTATGTTACCGGGTCTGGAGGGGATAAAACTCTTTAATCTGAGTTGAATTAGAGCGATCCTGGATTAAATCTAAAGGTCAGTGCCTAACGCTGTGTTCCACATGTCAGCAGAATATCACTGCTTACCTTGAATTTACATTTTGCACCCCCTTTCTAGTGTCAATGTGGAAGAGAGTATGCAGAATTTAGTGTTCCTGTTTGATGTTGACCCCACAAACAATATTCGACTACACTTGAATTTGACTTAGTCACAGTATAAATATGCTATTGTAGCGGAAATATTGTTAAATTGTGAAATAAAGTTACAGAATATTTAATTAAACTGAATTTAAAACATTTGTTAGGCCTCTTTTTGTTAACATTAACTAACTACATTAGTTAAAAAAATCCAATGCATTTATAAAAAGGCCTATTAGTAAACATACTAGTTGTAATATCAGTAAAATTATGTCAACAAAGTTTTTTTAACAATGAACAATTAATGAATCAGTTGTTAACTGATATTAACATAGGTTATTAAATATGAGGTAAAAGTCTTTAAGGTGTAATTCTACAATTAATCACTGATGAATATTAATTAATAATGTATACTAGGTATGTACTAAGTATGTTTAGGTTAGGGTTTTGGTTTAAGGTTAGTTACATGCAAGCATGGGCGTAGCACCAAATTCTGGACCCTTTGTACAAGCAGTGGCCATGGACCCCCGTAAGCTCGAGGTTAACAATTACCTACGACACCATTTAATACATCAATCAACTAACGGAATTTACCCAAAATATTAGCATTTACATTAGTTAACAACATTTATTGTGATCTAAAAATTATATTTAAAGGAAAATAAAAGTTCACTCCTCAGGGGCCATCCGCCCACTTTGGGGCCCTGGTAATTTAGTTCCACTTTTCACCCAACTACAATGCCCCTGCATGCAAGTACTGTATGCATAATTTACTGTTATTACTATAAAAAGGGAGCATAAAATAAATATTGTAAAAAAATTTACTGATCATTGACTTTTTTTTCCAGCTTGATACACTTGTGCTCCTAGGTAAAAATGGAAACACCACATGCTATTTTATTACGAAATATTGCATTCAATCTTTTTATGAACCTGTTTTCTTTCAGCTAACACACATTTTGTATTCCTTTTGGGAACGTTTGAGTGAACATTGCCAAAATGATTTACAAATAATGTTTTTGTCACTCAAAAAGGTGCATACACTCAGACCAATGAGGTCAAATCTAATACAAAAAGAATAACCTGTGCTGCGTTTGAATGATTTTTGACCAGGATTAGGATGTTCAAAAGAGTACAAAAAAGGAACCTTTTCATTAAAGCTACATTATAATAACTTTAACATACTCTGTTACAGTAAGTTTAAATGTGCTTCACTCTTCAGGACAGCCACTTCAGTGACTTCGTAGACACCCTCACGGAGTACGAGACAAAGAACGTGCTCGCGACCCCCATCATGAACGGCAAGGACATGGTGGCCGTCATGATGGCGGTCAACAAGATTGGCGCTCCTCATTTCACAGCTCAGGATGAAGAGGTAGCATTCACTCGTATCACTCTCTGAACAGCTCTTTGTGATTATGCTCAACAATAAGTCAGTGTCGGTGGGGATGCCAATTTGAAGCGTAAACAATGCCAGAAAAATTAATTATATGCACTGCGCTCCTCACACATACTTTTAATCTCAAATCCCCAGTGAATGTTTTCACTGAACAGTAATACAGTAAAAGCATTTTGATTAAACTGACTTCTACAGAACGGATTAAACGCTCTATTGAAGTAAATCGAACTCTGTGTCTTGCAGACGCTGAAGAAATATCTCAACTTTGCCAATCTTGTGCTTCGAGTTTTCCACCTGAGCTACCTGCACAACTGTGAAACCAGACGAGGGCAGGTGGGATTTCTGGGAGATTGAGATTTAGGACATTGACCCGTAAACACAGCCACTCCATGATCTTGTCATTTTTCCTCACATCTACATCTCAGGTGTTGCTCTGGTCTGCCAGCAAAGTGTTTGAGGAGCTGACCGACATTGAAAGACAGTTCCACAAGGCCCTCTATACAGTCCGAGCCTTCCTCAACTGTGACCGCTACTCTGTGGGCCTCCTCGACATGACCAAAACTAAAGTGATGAACTATTTATTGCATGAAATATGCAGCCGGATTTTTGAACCTGTAATTTGTCTGTTGAAACGAATTGAAATATTGTATTTTCATTTATTTGTCTGCAGGAGTTCTTTGATCTTTGGCCTGTACTGATGGGAGAAGTGCCCCCTTATAGCGGACCAAAGACCCCTGATGGCAGAGTGAGTGATATACCAAATAAATAGGAAATATGTGTTTAGTTAGTCATGTTAGAGAAACGCAAAATTGCCACGCTGTCACATGTTTGACTTCCGGTGTTAATTCTGCTCCAGGAAGTGATTTTCTACAAATTGATTGATTACATATTGCATGGAAAGGAGGACATCAAAGTAATTCCGTAAGTTAATGCATTTTATATTGCTTGTTAAATTTGAGCTTCCACTTGGCATTTAATTAAGCCCAGTACTGCCACGTGCATTAGCATGCATCATTCCACATTACATGCATTGTAATTACAAACATACTGTATCAAGAAATAGCATGTCTGACTCTCCAGCTTCAAGATTTAAGGTGGGTCAGACAGTTCTGGGTGTTTGCAAGGGTGGGCCAAACTCATGAATGTGCCCATCTACAGTAGGCAATATTGAGCCAGGCCTGTGACAGAATTATTTTAGTGTTATTTGAAAGTACAAATCGTCAGACACTGAAGAGTGGAGTAATGATGAAAATTCAGCTTTGCTCTACAGGAATAAATGACATTTCTAATATTTTCTTTACAGTATTATACTGTTATACATACAGCCTCGACCTTCTCTTTTAAAAATTAAAAAAAATTTTTTTTTTTAAATGTTTGGTCTTCCAAGACTACCTCGAAAATAAAAATGGGATCCATTTAAAGAAAAGTGCTGGATTGTTCTGGTCAGACACATATGCATTGTCGTTACAGTAACCCTCCAGCTGACCACTGGGCATTAATAAGTGGACTTCCCACCTACGTTGCAGAGAACGGCCTGGTGAGAGTCTAGACCTCCATTCTCCTCTCCTGACGCCACAGTAGTCAGACAAGTTGGAAGCTATTATGGTTTATAATGCTCCTGTCATGTGCACAGCGAGTGGGAATAGAATGTGCTCCCACACTGAAATGATGGATAATTGTAATTTCGTGAACAGTAATTAATCAGAAAGCAATGCCTCTTCTCAGTGAGCGTGACTGCTGCATTCTCTTCACTCTGTCTTACAGATCTGTAATATCATGAACGCCGCTGAGGACGAGTTCTTTGACTTTCAAGTGAGCTCACCTTAACTTACACACCTATGAAGCCCTATATAATAATAATAATTGATGCATTTTAATTAGCAAGGTTTCAAAAATGAAATCTACATCTACAAAATTTAATTGCAATTTTCCTGAAATGTATTTTGGTTTGTTTTTGTCCTTCCAGAAAGAGCCTCTGGATGACTCTGGATGGACGATAAAGAATGTACTCTCTTTGCCCATCGTAAACAAGAAAGAAGAAATTGTTGGCGTGGCCACATTCTATAACAGGAAAGATGGAAAGCCTTTTGATGACATGGACGAAACACTAATGGAGGTATTCGAGGCCACAGTATAGACCAGTGGTGTGTCATAGCTAAATATATAGTAATGGATAGATCAGCAGACTCTGCATTATTTATTTTGAACATGTCATAGTGTAGTGAAAGTCTACCCTCTTTTTAATTTTTGCTGGGTTGGTTAGATTCAACTAAACTGCTAAGCCAAATCTCTAAACTCTCTAAAAAGTATGTTGTACAAATGTCTGTTTTATCTTAGTGCTACTATCAACAGAGCCTTTCAGTTGAGTTCAATCAGGTTCACTGTGAAGATGAAAAGCTTTTTTAGTTTCCCATTCATTTCCACCTAATTTGACTAGCACAATGTTTTCAGTCAGATTCTGACTCGTATCATTTTATTTAGGTGTGAATCTAAAACTGAATGTGAATCTGTGCCTGAGGATGAATCCCATTTTAAATGTAAATGTGAATCTTAATCTGAAGCTGACTCTCGACTCACAGTAAATGTGAACCTGAATGAAAATATGAATCTAATCTAGAATCTTAACCTCCATTAAATGTGAACCTGAATGTAAATGTGAATCTAAACCTGAATCGTAAACCTAAATATGTAGTAAATGCACATCTGAATCTGAACCAGAATTTGAATCTACATTCAGTTTGAACCTGAACGTAAAATATGGATCTCTACATGAGTCCCAGTCTACAGTAAATGTGACCCTGAATGTAAATGTGAATCTAAACCTGAATACGAACCTAAAACCTACAGTAAATGTGAAGCTGTATGAGAAGTATGAATCTAAACCTGAATCTCAACCTACAGTAATTAACCTGAATGTAAATGTTAATCTACATCTAAATATGACCCAGAATCTAAATCTACATCATATGTAAAACTGAACATAAATCTAAATCTCAACCTAATTGTGAATGTAAACGTAAAGGTGAATTTAAACTAGATTCTTAATCTGCATTAAATGTGAACCTAAACACAAATCTCAACCTAATTATGAACCTAAATGTGAATCTAAACCTGAATCTGTATCCATTTTAGTCGCTCACTCAGTTCCTGGGCTGGTCAGTGCTGAATACAGACACATATGACAGGATGAACAAGCTGGAAAATCGTAAGGACATCTTTCAGGACATGGTCATGTACCACGTCAAGTGCAGGAAAGATGAGATTCAGAATATCTTGGTGGGTTTCTACAAATTGACAGGTTGACATTAGTCCCTAGTGTGCACTAATTAAAATTACACTACATTGGTAAAGCTGGTAATAGTAGGATATCCTATGGTATGAAGTACCTAGATCATGTGGAGAAGCAGTGCTGTCATAAATGGCATTGTGATTGATTGTCTGATTAAAATGGGTTGTATGAACATAGAAGAAGAGTCTTGGAATATCAGCCTTGTAAAATTGATTTTTTTTGTTTTGTTCTGTTTAATGTTCAGAACACACGTGAGTTGTATGACAAAGAACCTGATGAATGTGATGAGGACGAGCTGGAGGATATTCTGGTAAAACTGTTCATGCATAGTTTAAAGTCTAGTTGTTTTATAGCTGTGGTGTGTGTTTTGTACAGCTGTTCTGTCTCTCTTCACAGTGCGAAACACTGCTAGACTCCGAGGAATCAGAGATCTTTGAGTTTCACTTCTGTGACTTTGAGTTCAGTGAGTTGGACCTGGTGAAGTGTGGCATCAAGATGTACTATGAGCTGGGTGTGGTAGACAAGTTCCATATTCCCCGGGAGGTGAGTGATAATGGCAACAGAATTTTATAGATTGTTCTAAAGTCTAAACCTAAAAAGAATGAACATTTCTGAAAAATACATCTTCGTAGTACTTCTAATACATTGTAATAATTGAAACATTTACCTTAACTTGTCTTAAATACCTTACGGTAAAATGACAATTCAAGTTTATAGCCATTTTCACAATATGCTTTCTTTCAAAGCAGCTTCAGATTCAGGTGGTAATAACACAGATAATACGGTTTACATTCTGTGACAGTACAAGGAATCAAGCAGTTGAGAAATGCTATGTATGTGAATATAATTGGACACACTTGGATATCCAAAATTATATTAACAGTTGGGCAACAATACAGTTACATTTTGCAATGAAATTTGCTATTGCTGAGATTCGCTATACTATATATCGCTTCATGTGACTATTCCGTATAAATGATTTAAAAAATGACATGGGAAGATTTAAGTCAATCGGGCTCGGGTCTCTAGATTCGGGTCTCCCCTTCAAAGAATTTTTACCTGTTTTATCTTTTTCAAAATGAGATAACATAAACGGGATATGAACCCAAGTTTAATTTTTAAAGTAATCATCAACGATTTATGTACATTCGTCCTCCTAAGCATCACTAACTACTGCTGCTACAATTAATCTAAAAATACACTGTGTTTCAGTGCACTATTTTTAAGATATTTCACTGCATGCTGTACAGGCCGAGTAAATACAACATTTGCTATGCCTTGCTAGACTTAGCTGAAATTGATTTCTCCTTAGACCCTGGTGCGCTTTGTGTACTCGGTCAGTAAAGGTTACAGGAAGATCACCTACCACAACTGGAGGCATGGCTTCAACGTGGGCCAGACCATGTTTACACTGCTCATGGTAAGAGAAAAGCCTCACTGAATGACATTTCAATTCTACATGCTGTTAAGAGGGCCTAAAAGTCTCATCTCAACCCCTCCAAATCCAATCTCACCTCATCTTGCTCGGCAAAGGCTAGTGAAGCCCTAGCTATGAATACATTTACTGAAGAAAAAATAAACAAACCAGCTATGTTAGCTTTGCAACAGAGCGTTTGATAAATTTGCCCCTCTCTTAAGTGGGTGCTAGAGTTGTAGGCCTTTTTTAGGGAATATGTTTAACGATACGGCCCATCTCCAACATGCGTTCTCTGAAATGGCAGACAGCCCCATCTAATTAATCAGCCGAGTGTAAACCTGCTCTTGGTTAAGTCATGTGTAATCACAGCGAGCTGGCTGTACATCAGGATGGATGGAGTGTTGGAGGGCTGGAAGAAACGCAGGCCAGGCTGCTAATGAGCCTTTCTCAGCACTATTCCCATGCTTCACTGAGCCTAATGAGCCCTCACTAGTCAGCCTCTTGCTCTACAAGAGTAGGGGGTGTGTTTTGAGGAGGCTCCGCCTTGACGCCAATAAAGCTGCTCTATTGTGTCTCAGACAGGTGACCTGCAGCGCTACTATACGGACCTGGAGAAGATGGCAATGGTGACCGCGGGGCTATGTCATGATATTGACCACCGTGGCACTAACAACCTCTACCAGATGAAGTATGCACTCATTACAGTCAATGTCCCACTGCTCTAACCAAAGAAAAATGTGTATGTATTACAATATATTTAGAAATACAGTGTGGAGGTATTCTCATTTTTATATCACCAATATCCTCTACCAAGGGTGTTATGAAAGATAATATGGGACTAAAAAACACATTTTTCTAAATCAGTAGTACTTTATTTAGATGTTAGACAAGGTTTTTGTTAAGCGTGCAAACAGATGGGTTCAAAACCTGGCATAATTTTAATTAAATGAGAAAAACTGCCACTTGACAGCTACTAAGCCATATTTTCACAGTATGCAAAAAGCAGATTTTTCAAAATATTTTGTGCTCCACCAAGACCAAAAGTGACATTCATTTAAATGAAATGAGAGGGGGTAGAGGACGCCTACAGTTTTCGAAGATGTATTTTTATTTGCATTCAAAATATACCCTAGTCAAGATCTAAGGAGCCAACGTTTACATTTGAATTATTTAAATGGTTACATTTATGCAACCTGCATAGCACATTGCGTTATGCCTAATTGCGTTCCTTTTTACTGAAAGTCTGTGACCTTTAAGGTTTTAAGATTCAATTTCTGTGATGACTTTGCCAGGTCTGGGAATCCACTGGCAAAGCTGCATGGTTCCTCCATTCTCGAGAGGCACCATCTGGACTTTGGAAAAACCCTGCTTAGAGATGAGGTAAGGCTGAAAATTAATTACATTTCTGGGCAATTTTCATCACTACATTTTTTAACTCTGCAGACCATTGAGAATGTGCATCTAGTTGATAAGCCCATAAATAACTGCCTCCTCACTCACAGCAAGCAGTTTCCTCACTAAAATAAATTGTTTTCCAAGGCCTTAAATATCTACCAGAATCTGACTCGAAGACAGCACGAAACCGTCATCCATTTGATGGACATAGCTATCATCGCAACAGACTTGGCCTTGTATTTCAAGTAAGAATTGTTTTTTTTTCCTCAGCAGTGTGGGATGTACTTGGCTTTTGTGAATCATTTATTCAGAGTCAGTCTTGCAGTGAGAGCTGCGTAAGCGTGATTAACATGAATTTAATCACGATGTGCCTCTGCAGGAAAAGGGCCATGTTTCAGAAGATCGTGGACCAGTCCAAGACCTACGAGAGCTGGGATGCTTGGACCAAATACATGATGTTAGAAACAACTCGGAAAGAGATTGTCATGTAAGTTCTGAGAAAATAACCTGGTAAATTACTAATATCACCTATGATAACTGTTTGCTCTGTAAGCCACTTGCAATAGACATGCAGCAGCTTGAATTTGATGCCTTGATGTTCATAAATATGGATTCACAGCATGGTGTTTTGGTTTTCCACACCACAGGGCCATGATGATGACTGCCTGCGATTTGTCAGCTATCGCCAAGCCATGGGAGATTCAGAGCAAGGTTAGATATTCCTAATACATAATGCAACGTCACTTGCAAGGCCTGATACCACAGCGATGTATTCAAACATGTAGGGCAGCCAAGGGTGTGACTGCATAGGAAAATGAAATTGCTGGGCTCTCAGCCGGCATAATGAGCCTGAAACCCCATTCATATGATAATGTGTCCATGGATGGGTTGTTTACATTCATTGTTTAACACTCATATTATTATATGCGTTTCGCAGCAGACGGCAATGTAGATCATCTCACATGCGTGAGATTATATACTGCCGCACGTCATGCATATTTTAAAAATAAACATTCTTCTTTTAGATGGGTTTTTTTTTTTTCTTGGTAATGCTGTTATTATATTCATGGAAGTCGATCCAATAGAGGCAAACTTTATAGTTGCAAATGGGACGTGTGCCAGGTCTGTCTCAGTGGGAATTGTTATGTAGCGATTTCTGCTTCGTTCAAGTCATTAATGGTCTCTAATGCACAGTTAATATATTTAAAAATCTAGTTACACGTAAAATCCATATTCGCATCTCTCCAAATGCATCCGTAAAGGCCATAAATCAAAGTGTATTACTTACTGTGTCCTGTAGGTGGCGTTGTCCGTCGCTGCAGAATTCTGGGAGCAGGGTGACCTGGAGAGGACAGTGCTGGAGCAGCAGCCTATTGTGAGAAAGCGCTTGGAATGAAGGGGTGGGAGGGGGCTGAGAGAAAGGGAATAAGAATGAAAAGTTCCCATGGGTCATGTCGTGATGTACTGCCTATTATGTGGTGCAGTGAATCAGAAAGAGCGGTCACAATGGCCCAGTCAAACAGACCACTCCCAAACTCCCCGTTTTCTTTAGCTGTGGTTGGAATATAATGTCAACTTTTGAAAAGTGTCTTCAAACTTTCAACTTTAGTTGCATGGCCCTTCAACACCACTAATGTGTGACCCATGCTTCTGAATTTGAGGACAAAAGCAGCTTTACCCTGGAGTAATGCAATGCTTAATGCATTTCATGATGTTGTTAATAAAGAACGAAATATGTTTTAGCGGTTCGCTTTTCATACAAATAATCCCATTCAGAAATGAATCATGAATGTAATTTGTAATCAGTAACAAGGCTGCAGTTTGTGAGTAATTACTGGGAATCAGTTGGTTGTGGGGTTTCATTTTGATACTGAGTTAAGAACATGCTGTTTCCTTTCCAGCCTATGATGGACCGGAACAAAGCCGAAGAACTTCCCAAACTGCAGTGTGGTTTTATTGATTTCGTCTGTGCTTTCGTTTACAAGGTGAGGTCCTCCATTTCGATTAGTAAACAAAACGACATATGGGACTTCATTGATCTAAATGTTCACAGGATCCAGACGAGAGTCCATCAGGAAGCAGATACATAGTCATCAGCATGAATGCACAATGCTGGTCTTGATCAGATGTCTGTATACTTGGGTTTTATTGACTGTGAAAGGCACAACGCAGGCTTGCTGGAACTAGAGAATGGGAAGTGAAGAGGCCTGGAGGAAGCATGGATTCACATAGGATTCTAATTTCTAGGGTCGGGTTTTGACACAAATTTCATGGGAAAAAAATCTCTAATGTTGTAAAAAATAAAAAATTGCGTTTAATGAAGTTTTTTAAATAGTCAAGTTAAAATTGCATAATATTTCTACTTAAGTTGTTATTTTATATATACTCAGTGAGATATTTAATGGTTTTTAAAAGATGTTTCTTCTGCTCATCAAGGCTGCATTTATTAGATTAAAATCCGAAGAAAAAAAATCTTGTTTCAATTTCAAATAATGGTTTTCTGTGTGAATATATTTTCAAATGTAATTTATTCCTGTGAGACAAAGCATCATTACTCCAGTCTTCAGTGTTTTCATATTCTTTGAATATGCTTTTTTATTATCAGTGTTGTGCAGCCAAATATATTTTTTGGAACCTGTGATTTTTAAAAAAAAAATTTATTAATCTCATAGTAATATTTATGCAGTTGTCATTTTAATGTAAATGCATTCATGCCACCTCTGAGCTGCATAAATCTTTCAAATTGAAAGGCGATAATACAGCATCTTGCATTTCTTAGATGTTTATTTGCTCTACAATACTACCACTTTACTCACCCCCAATCCTTCTTGCAGGAGTTCTCTCGCTTCCACGTAGAGATCACACCCATGCTAGACCGTCTGCTGAACAACAGGAAGGAGTGGAACGCTCTGAAGGAAATTCATGAGGCCAAGGTA
The DNA here is from genome assembly GCA_032359435.1 of Enteromius unitaeniatus. Lineage (NCBI taxonomy): Eukaryota > Metazoa > Chordata > Actinopteri > Cypriniformes > Cyprinidae > Enteromius > Enteromius unitaeniatus. The sequence continues at coordinate 15,671,522 of JAUMHI010000055.1, forward strand.
GCCAAGCTGGAAGAGGCTAAGAAAGCTAAAGAGGAAGCAGGTGGTGTCGCCTCAGCTGCTAAACAAGGTAGATAGTAAATGAAATGCTGTGTTACAGTCTCTTAATGGTTATGGTTATAGCAATGGTTATGTTTTAAAGAATCTGTACGCTACTCTTTACATAAAGTGGGCGTAAAACGGCACAATAGAATCATGAAAGTCCATGTTTACTGAGGAGGACAAAAAAGAAAAAAATTTCCAAAAAGAAAATTAATTGCATATTTACTCGCCCTCAGTCCATCCAATTTTATGCAAATAGATTTGGCGAAATCTAGTTTTACATCTCTAATGCCCTATAATGGATTTGTGAATGGGTGCCGTCAGAATGAGAGTCCAAACACTTGTTTGAAAACATCCCAATAATCCACACCGCTCCAATCCATCAGTTAACGACTTGTGAAGCGTTTCACGTCACAAGATGTGGAGCTGGTGAGCAAGTGATATAACGCTACATTTCTTCAAATCTTTTCTGGTGAAGCAGCAAACTCATCTACATCTTGGATGATCTTGGAATATATTTTCAATATTTTTTTCCATTTATCTATTCCTTCCAACTTTAAATAATGTTTTTGGCACAAAGTCCCTGTTTCGCTTCATATGGACTACTTTTTTTTTTTTGCTTTTACATTTGTTAGCTCTGTATGGGAAAAAAGCAGCATGAACATTTTTCCAAATTTCACCTTTTGTGTGTTGTATGAAGAAAACGACAGTTTTGGAACAATTTCTTGATCTAAAATAAATACATATGTAATTTGAATGTAAAATGTACAAACGATTGACATGTCATTCATTTTATTTTTCCATATCCATATTCTCTTTCTTCACAGGAAACTCGGTCCAGGCCCCATCTCAGTCCAAGACCTGTGTCATTTCCTAGACGTCAAACTGCACAGTAACAGACAAGAAGAATGTATGACAATGTACCCATAATTCACATTACTTTTATTATTTCTGTGCAGGATGTCCTGTTGCAATTATTTGCACTAGTCTTACATTTATAGGTTAAGTAAAGCTTTTAGTGTGCGTAACATGTCTCCAGGTTTTGGAAAAACTTCAGTGACAGTGGCTGAAAATGTACAGAATATAGCATTCCTAGATACTAAATAACACATCCACGGGAGTATAGTGTAAATGCATTTGGAAAGTCAATGTTACTTTTTTTTTCTTCATTATTCATATGTAGAAATGTATCAACAAATACAAAACGAGAAAATTTTGAGCTTTGCCTTGTTTTTATTAATCGCTTTATAATTTTTGTAGCCATGTTGCTGTGCAAAATACGACTTCTGCCCCTAGGATGCAGTGCAGTTACACGTGTGTGTGTGTGTGTGTGTGCTAACTGTCCCACTGGGACATACATAACAGCCTTACAGAAGCATTGGATAACACCTAGGGGGTGTTGGCTTAATCGACTGGGAAGGATGAGAGCTGATTGGCAGCACAGCAAAAAGAGGCGGGCTCAATGCTAGCATTTACGTCATGTCACAGACGCAGTCAGTGCACGTCAATGGCTATGATGTCACGTCTTCTGCTACATTTACCTCACTCTCGCAGCAAAGAGGTGGAGTCCAGAAAATCTGCAACCACTGCAAAAGCCAAAATTAGCTCTGACATGACAGCAAATACGCACACCTACTCAAATAGATGTGCACCCCCCCACACACACACACACACTGTGCCGTAGGGAATGATTATTCTGACATCTGAATCACAAACCAGCAGAGCGGCAAATTGCCACCAGCTCTCCGAAAGGCTGCATTAACAGTGCTCTCATTCAGCATGTTCTGCTACATACCCTCAGTGAAAGGAACCGCCACAATTAGCTTCACTATTTAAAATTGTAGGCACTTTGCATGGATACAACACGGGATGCCACTTGCCATTGGCTGGCTTTTCAATGCGGCAACCAATCAGACGGTTTCCAGCTGAACTATTCTGTTTATGCAATGCGTAATGTCATTTGGAGCCTTAAAGCAAGCGCTGCTGGGTTTTTCAAAATCCTCTTTCTAAAGTTGCTATTCAGCACTTGTTCCAGGAATAGCATTGAATTCTTTGGGAGGTATTGCATTTTTTTAGCGATGCAGTATGAATGAATCACAAAATGGAATGTTGTTCATAATGGGTTTTATTTTTTGGAGGCAAAACAATGAATATATGTATTTTTTTATTTTTTTTATTTTTTTATTTTTTTACAGTATATGAGGATCAGTTTCTACAGTTTAATAATGTAAACAATCTCGGAAGAGAAATGTGTTCAGTTTAAAAGGAAGCCATCATCTTCTTTTTTAAACTATGTACATGAATTAAAATATAATTTATGACATCAAATAATTTCCACTATATAGATTTGAGCTAGGAAACTAGATTTTAACAATTTAAAAATACTGAAATGCATTTGTCTCCACATTCTCAAGATGTATGAAAAATCACACAATACCGAGAGAAAAAAAAAAAAAAGAAACGAAAACCAACACCATTTCAAGACATCCAAGCTAAGTGGCATATAAATAAAAAAAAAAAACCTCAAAACATGTAAAAATATAAAATCATACTAGCAGTATTTACCAAAAACTATGTTAAAAAAGGAAAATCATAACGAATTTGATAGTCATTAGATGTAAAGTCAACAACAACAAAAACGACAAGAAAACAATGTATGCCCTTTGACTCTGATTTTGTTTCCACAAAAGACAAGGTCTTGAAGCAGCAAAACAATGTGACATGGATGTGCGATCTATTCACTGATGCTCTTGCACCGCAACGACACAAACGCTAGATCCACTTCTTGATAAAAATGATACAAGGTTTAGCACACAATTTAAACTTTCCTCAAATATATTCACTGCTGATTCAAGAGGAAAATTCTTTCCAATCTTGCAAGAGCATGTACTTTGTGAACAACAAATTCCAGGGCCATCGATGCAGTGAATTAAAAGTGACATTTTGTATGAACTAAGAAAAAAAAAAAAAGAGAAAATCACTTGCACACGCTCTCTCTCTCTCTCTCTCTCACACACACACACACACACAGGGTCAAGCCAAACGATCATGACATTCTTGAAATGGATTTGATGCGATACCGCACTTCTCCTGTATCCAAACATCAAATGTACTTTTTGGTCAACTTGTCTAGCGATTGCTAAAATGAGGGCTGGAAAAATGTATTGCATTGAAGAAGGTTCCCTTTGGATTTTTTTTTCTTTCTTTTTTTTTTTTTTTACCTTTTTTTATTATTATTTTTAATTTGGATCTGTACATTCTAGATTGACAGTGTTGAAATGTATTGAAGTGTTCCGAGACACTGAATAAAATGGTCTATAACAAATTATATAATCTATATATTTATCTACACAAACACACAAATATATATATATGTATATATATAATCATATATATGTATATACCTTTTATAATATGGCTGTATTGAAAAAGTTTGCTTACTTCAGTAAAGAAAACACTCTGGATTGTAAAGGAGATCAGACAGGACTGATAGCTTTGTTTTCCACTAAGGTTTAAGGCTCTCCCTGTGAGATTGGGCTGTCCGTGTATTTTCCTAATAAAAAAAGTCCCTCTCTGCCAGCAATTCTAAACGTCTGCCTTTTTTTTTTTTTTCACCCATCTGATCCGTCTGCAACGTACAGTACAGGATCTGATTACCCTTAAAACAACCGATCTCTTCAATAAACCCTTCCCTTATGAGGAAGGCTTTCTTAGCGGTATTGCATCTCAATTGCATAAAAAAGAAAAAAACATATTAAAAGTCATTAAAAAGAACCATTTCTAAAGGGACACTTTATACAACTGTGTTTGACTTATGAAGCCATATCAATGAAAATTCCCTTCTGGATCTCCCTGTATTGCTTAATGCTGCATCGTCGGGTTCACCAACAACCAATCAGAGCCACACGTCACCACATCGCTGTACAGCACATTGTTTACACAAGACACAGTGCTATATACACATTATATACTTCTTCATATATATATAGATATATATATATATATATAATCATGTAAACCAGCACATCTCTCCCTTATTTAGTAGTATACATACTAAGCACAAACACTCATTCAGTTTAAGATCTTATAGGGCGAATCGGTCAAAAGCGGCTGTAATATTCAGAGGCCGTGTCCACGTAACAGCTCAGTACCGTAAAAGGGAAAGCCGAAAGGCACGTCCTGATAGGGTACTTCAACACTGAATAAGGCGTTCTATACTTAGTGTGCGCTCTAGTAAAAGTCGAAAGAGAATTCAGTCATGTAAACATTCAGGTTTGGGGTGCGTTTCTGGATAAAGGGGGGTTAAGAGAGGCCGCCGGCTCTCTCATACACACACTCGCTCACAACTGCACTAGATCCACAGGCCGAAGGTTGGAGGAGGAGACCCCCACGGAACAAAAGCAACGGGTCCCGGTGTATAATAAGGGACGAACCCAACCCTAGACCCCGTAAAAGACACGGACGACACGCAGTTACACACTGGTACACGTTTAGACTCCAAAAAACACGCACGAAGGACAAAGAGAGAAGTAGCCACAAGGTAAGAGCTAGAAAAAACCCGCAGATCTTCCCCTGTCGGAAAGGAGAGAGAGTAAAAAAAGAGTGTTTGAGCTTATAGAGAGAAAGAGTATGAGAGAGTGACATGTAAACAAAGCAGAGATACGACCGTATCTCTAATGGGATTGAGCTCTGGAGAGATCTTCCGCCGAGTTTACCGCCACCCTTCTCTCAGCAGCGCTCCAATGCGTCAACCGCCTGGATGTCTGGCAGGGCTGTGCTGCTGGGACACTCGAATCGCTCCACTGTACTGAGGCCGATGGGACGGCTGTTACAATCGCGTTTGTGATGGATACATTCTCGAAATACGTTTCCCTCGGATTGGGATTCTAAACCGGATCGGGTCGCGTTCTCACAAGTAAAACGGTAAAAGAAACCGGTGTGTATTTCTGCGGCAAACATAATGACTGTTTTCCAACAGGTTTCCAATTGACCCTTCGCACAATACTTTGTCTTGACAAGCCATGCCGCTCCTCATGTCTTCACACAGAGCTAAGAGTGCAGACAGAGATAAAGCAGGTTACTCAGATTTAAAATTCAAACAAATACCATTTTGTTGCGTTTAAAGTGTCATGAGAGACCACTGAAGTGCCTCAGTTGAAGCAGCATGTGATCCTCTTTACTAGTTATAGCATGAAATAAACTTGAATGAACAGAAGGTATCTTACAGAGCCCCGCACATGACAAGCAGGAAAATTGTGTGCACAATTTACTAATTAATTCCCATGATTTGTGATCCCATGATCACGAAGTAAGTTCTTCGATTTAGCAAATTGAGGGAACAAAATAGTAATCGTGTGCATGTTTTAGTACATCGAAGAATTAATTAGTAGTTCTGTTTTCTTGCGTGTCATGTGCGAGGCTCCTTAGTGTCTTGTTTCAACCATGTAAAAATGTTCAAGTTCAATTCAGCCACGTTAATCTATTCTGGTTTGTTCCGGACATTGTCAATCAAACTCCCTGCAAAGGGTCAATTGGTCGGCCAAAGACAAAGCCCCGCCCCCAAACTTAAACCAATGGCAATGTCTTGGCTGCTCAAAAAAAAACTGATAAATGTATTGATACATCTATGTTTATCTGAACAGGTTTTAGCTCAGATAACAATAAAAATAACACGCACTTCAGCTTTACGGTAGTACAGTCGAGTTTGGACTCGATTGTGTCTGAAAGCCAGCAGCAAACGCCCCTTCAAACCCAGAGGAGGGCGAAGACCAGACCAAAGAAGCACTACCTCGTTTGAGTGCATAGATGAAATCAAGGAAGCACTAAAATTACAAAAAGACTACTTTCTTCTTATTTACTTATTGATTTGTAAACTCTACCTTGTAGGATTTTTTTTGTTGTTTTTTTTAATTCCACTTTTAATCCATTGTAACATACACACACACACACACACACACACACACATAGAGTTGAACATCCACAAAATTTCGCTAATACAAAGCTTGTTTATATATTTGTACGACAAAATGGTGAAAGCACCTTGCAGGTCTATGAAGTGTGGGGTACAAAAAAAAACAAAAAAAAAAAGCACACGCACGTCACAACAACCGATGGAAAAGAGTGCGGTTTGCTACGAAGCCCGAGCCGCTCGCGACGTCATGAATGGCATCAAACACACACGAGAAGCAGCACTTGTGTCTGGTGTCTCAGAGCTGATTCTGTTCCTTTGTAATCCTTTCACCCCATTGTCCTCCGATCCTCAGTTAGAAGTGACAAGGTCTATTTTTTTGTATTCCAATGTTCAAAATGTAAACATGAAGAAGTGCCTTGTTTGAGGTGCTGAGGTGAGTCTCGGACGGGGCGTGACGCTGGAGGCGTGGTAAGGCGCGTGTCAGCGATGCAGGCTCCTCTGGGCCTCTTTCAGCAGAGCGTCAAAGTCCAGTGCATCATATTTGCTCTTAACCGGACCGGGACCCGCCTCATCTGAACAGCAAAACACACACAGTTAGTTTACTACACTAGGGTCATCGCTAAATGCAATTTAGAAAGGCTTAAACATATTTCTTGTAAATATGCAAAACATGATGATACTTATTGATAGATATACTTTACTTAATATTTTCTATATTTCTAATAATAACATTTTTTTTATAATAGAATCTCTAAATTTAAAAAAAATTCTACAGATACATGCTATATCTAAAATGTTAAGTTAAAAAAAGATTTTAGAATTTTCTATTTTCTATAGAATTTTAAAATTCTATTTTAGAATAGAAAGATATCTTCATTCAAAGAAAATGAAAAAATGCTCAGTTGTTTTTGATCTCAAACTCTACTATAGCAAAATTACCTGCAACTTATTTATATGCAATTTTAAATTTAGATTTTTTTTTTCAATATATATTTTTATTTATAATTTTTAATTCTAGTTTTTCATTTTCAATTTTCAATTCTAGTCATTTTCATTTTCATATAATAAATTGTATTTTCTTAGTTTTTTAGTTACTCCAAATGATTTTTACTATTTATTAATTACCGGCATAGTGTCTGTTATGGTCTTATTTTTACAGATAATAAATCACACTTGAGCTGTGTTCCATGTATGTATGCCAAGTTACTAATCTACATAATGAGCATTTGCATTTCTTTAAAATTTGAATTAATTTCAATATTTGATGTATTTTTGTTTATGTTTGAATGATAAACGATTTTTGAGATGTGCTGGGAATCAAAACCAATGGAGAATCACTGACCCAAACACTAGCATCATTTCATTTACAAAACATACAATCACTTGACCACTACTGTCTGTAGCACTTTCATATTTTGATATAGACTAGATATAATCTGACTCAGCACACGGAGTTAGATGATGAGTTGTATTTAAAAAGCAAGCTTTTTCAATATCGTCGTCTGGAACTGACTTCACACGTTATTTAGTCTGTGGACTTGATGTAATAGCAAGCACTGCGGCGCACTGCCCTGACTATAATTAAAACAGCACCCTGCTTTTTCAAGTGGGTCAACCAAGAATCAAAAAGTCTTTTTTTCCATTTAAATGCAAATGAAGTCGAATTAGGCCGTTTATTAGCTTAGAAATGAGTAGACACCTTCCTCTGACTTATTCTGACTCAGAACAGAGCACCAGACGTCTGATGCAAAGACCCTATTATGGATATTTTAAAATGATCTTTCATGCAGAGTAACAAGTGAGTGAAAATATCCTGTAAAGTTTTAAATCTGAAAGTGAACTGTGTATAAACTCCCAATACAATATTTGTCCTTAAAATGGCATAATAGGGGCACTTTAAATGAGATCGACCAATCATGGGAGGTATTTGGAAATTGAATTGAAATAGGTCAAAATACATACCTATTATAAGAAAATGAAAGTGTTTTTTGACCATGCATGCATGTCAAGCTGTTGTTTGAGACTCCTAAAACCAAAATATCAACCTTTCAATACCTATAATAGTAGCACTTTAAAGAGACAGTGCTTTCATACCCAGATCTATGTAACGTTTCCGACTGAACCGCCGGCCGCCGCTCCCTCCGCTCGGACCGAGCGAGTCCCACCTGTGCCTTGAGGTCTGGCCGTTCTGAGCCGGTCTCAGCGTGATCACCCCACAACGCTCCCTACACAAACACACAGAAACATCAGTGCTCCATTAACTCATTCAAAGCATTAAAACGCCAGACAACTAGATGGAAATGGAACCCACTCATTTTTGATGACCACTTTACAGTCCTCCGGACGGCCGAAGGCCTCAAAGCGCTTACGCAGCATGGACTGAGTGACGCTGCTCGGAAGGTTGTGAATGTAGATCACTTGGCACTTGTTCTGCAAATGCACAGCGGATTAGAACAAATAGGCTCGACGGCACTTAAAGGAAACGAATAAGACATAAGATGCATCTACGTCTTGGATGATTAGGTTAGTGCTGCGACTAATAAAATCGTTTTGAAAACACAACCTACCACATCATTCTCTTGTCCACACTTTGTCTTGCTTCTTTTTTCAGCTGCTCCGTGGCATGTTTCTGAGCTCTCGTCGCTAAAAGAAGGAGAACAGGACTGAGTTATTCAAAATGGCTAAATAAAAGTAAATAGCATTCTGGGATTTGTGCTGCATTTCATTCTAAGTCAGTCGTACAGGTAGGATATTTCTACCCTCACACAAATGAACCATGCTTTTTGTAAAACCCTGCCGAAAAAAAACCCAGCATATGCTTTTTGAAGCTGGGATGCTGGTTTATGCTGGTCATGTGCTGGTAAAGGACCGGCATAAACCAGCATCCCAGCTTCAAAACATACCTAACCAGCACATGCTGTTTTTTCAGCAGGGAAATAAACCATGGTTTTGCAACAATAACCATAGCGTTTGTAGCAAAACTGTGGTTATACAAATGCTAATCAATACACACAAACACAAAAAATGTTTATTGCACTTTTACTGTATAAAATCATGGTTCATTTTCTTAAATGTTAAATCTCTGATATCCAAACATTGAGGTGTTTCATTCCTTGACGCTCAATCCCGTATAAAAAAAATTATATGGCAAGGCTAAAGCTAGCTTAGCAGTTGTTTGACTGTCAACAAACAGGAAAACGCTAAATGATGCTAAAGTACCTCAACACTGTAATTATTCTCTTATTGTCTTGTTTTGTATATCTATGGGAACAGAACATGACATGGAGTAATTAATGACCAAATTTTCATTCATGATTTGACAAAAAAATCTGTTCAGCTAAGCCTCGACTAATGTTTAGTAGACTGGGCCGCTTTACATCTATTCATTAACATTTATTAATTTAGCAGATGCTGAAGTGATTCATCTTAACGAGACAAATAGACACAAGAAGTGCTTGTAATACCAAGATTCAAGCATTGTTCAAATAAGTACAAGTACAAAAAGAAGAGGTAAAGTTTTTTGCTTGTTTTTTTTAGGATGAAGTCAGCTGAATATTCATCTCTTTCATCACTTCATCTGTCGCTTGAAATTTGTCAGGGAATCAGATTCCTGATTGAACTCTAGACATCATACGATCGCTTGGGTTTAAACATTTAAAGGGATACTTCACCCCAAAATGAAAATGTTATCATTAAACACTTAGCCCCATCTCGTTCCAAAGCGTAATTTGTCTTTGGGACACAATTTAAGATATTTTGCATGAAAACCAGGAGGCTTGTGACTGTCCGTAAAATTTTTGGATTGAACCACTGATGGCAGATGGACTATTTTGATGATGTCTTTCATACTTTTCTGGACCTTCACAGTGTTTACTACTTGGCAGTCAATGGAACAGTCCCAAGCCTCCCGGTATTCATCAAAAACACTTCGAAGTTTCAAAGCTTTTGCGGGTTTGGAACGACACGGGGGTCAGTGATTCCAAAATGGAGTAAACCTTTAAGCGGCATCCTATTGCACGTTTCAAAGCGAGAAGTTCATGATCTCTGAATTCACCAAAACACAAACATGGAGGAACCACGGAAGCGTTCAGTACCTGAAGGAGAGTTTGCAGCCGGGGGAAGGGGGCGAACAGGACACTGGGGACTGGGCATCCAGCTCAGGGGTGGGAGAGCGGATGGGCGAGGGCTGACTGGTCAGCTCTGAACCGGGCGAGGACAACACCATGGGCGAATCAGCCTCAGTCCTTTGCTGGCAGTTCGTTAGGAGCCTCTCCTCAGGTCCCTCCATCTCCCCATCTTTCACAGCCATCTCCTCCTCCTCGCGGCACTGAGAGACGAGTGCCGGCGTCATCTTGCAATTCTCTCCCTGACCCAACAGGCAGTAATCGTGGTCCCCGTACGCCCGTTGTGTCCCTCCCTTAGTGTCCGTGTCGCAGGTTTGGCCCATCCGGCGCAGCTGGGCGTACAGCTCCGTCTGCTCTGGGAGCTTGCGTATGTGTGCCCGTGCCAGGCACGAGCTCTTGGTGGTGAGCTCAGCTTTCCCGTCAGGTTTGAAGAGCTCATCCTCCACTGGTTTATGGGGGGGTGTGGTGGGGGGAGTCAGGCCTGGAAAACACACGCTCATTAATCACCACCAAACGCACTCGAATATCACCAAACGCTGTTATTAGTCGGCCAGAAAATGAACATAATTAATAAAGCTTACAAAAGGACTCATACATAATATTAAGCATGTGTAATATATAATAATGAAAGATTAACTTGAATTAGTGGCGATAGCTGAGGCAATTATCTCCAGTGCTATTGCTCACTAAAAAGTATTCAAGTTTCGAAAATTGCACATATAACGCTGTTCAAAATGGAATTTTTGCATGAATTTATTTATTAACACATTATATTGTTTAAAGTTGTCGGTAAAGACATTTCTGTATATAATCCTGTACATAGCTATGATGGTTCGCACAAAAATATTGTTACAATTAGAATTGTGAATTAAAATTGTGACAATTAGCGTATTAAAATGATTTCTGAAGGATCATGTGACACTGAAAATTTAGCTTTGATCACAGAAAACAATTACATTTTCAAATATGCTCAAGTAGAAAACAGTTATTTTAAATTGCAATAATACATCCCAATATTACAGATTTTTTTATCAAACAAATGCAGCTTTGGTGAGCAAAAGTGTTTCTTTCAATAATAAAACCTCACTGACCCCAAACTTCACAACAGTAACGAACATACAGAATACTCATTTAGCCTAATTTAGACACATCATAACATTTGTAATCCTTTGCAACTGGCAAGCTACTGTCATGTGTGGGAACATAGGAGGTGAATCAAGCACTAACAGCCAAAAACGGCACACTTATAAAAATACCCCTCACTGAGTGCGTAATATTACCTGCTGTGCCACACAGTTCCACAGAGAGAGTCTGCTCAAAGGGCTTGTTGGCATACTGCGTGTCTCTGATCAGAAAAAACACAGAAAAAGACTGCATCTATTAAACTCTTACATGAGCAAGAATAAGAGAGAGAGGGGAAAGGATACAGGCTCAGAATCATAATGCATCAGATTTAATGTTTCAGAGGTTTATATTTGTCTTCTAATGACATTTGGAGCAGGGTTTGATTGATCTTGGTTGTTTTACTTCACACCACGTCTGAGCTATGTATATGCAGAGAACAACAAATGACTGTAATTGGTAGAAGAACCTCAGGGCTATTTATAGAAAAGTTTTACTCCGAGAGACCAAGTGAAAACAGCAACTCTACAAGCCGCCTCTGGGCAATTTTAAAGATGGACGGGGTCCAGCGGTGGTCTCAAACTGTCGGTCTGGAAGTGTTCCAGGGCTCAAGAATAGATTAGATATGAATGGAACACACACCCGTTGGATTTAGACGCCAGCGGCAGACAGAGGCAGGAGCGTTTCTCTGCAATCAGAACAACAGACAGCATCACTGTTAGAGATCTCAGCGGAGCTCGCAGTTCCTCAACTGGCTCTTTGAATATTAAAATCATGCTTAATGGCACATTATAGGTTGTTTTGGTTATCGAGTTTTTAAAAGCATCACTAAATAGATGCAAAGACTTCCAAAAAAAAAAACCAAAAAAAAAAAAACAGATCTAATCTACTGGCAAATACAAATGCATAAATCTCAATTATATCAAGTATAAATTATACATAATTGTATATATTACATATGAAAATATCTATAAAAATAACAGCATACACATGTATTTTCTAAGAGTAAAAAAGCAATTATTTTATTTAATTAATGTAATGCTATTTTTTTTTAGGTGACAAGAAAATATGACTTATGCATATGCACTAACAGTGTGACAAAGCCAGTATAATTGATACCAATCAGCTACTGACCTCCCTATTAAATGCTTTTTGTCGGTGCCAGAACCATATTAACGTGTCTTTATATGTTCATAAAGTCTACTATAACACTAACTAAAGGATGCCAGGTAAAAAAAAGGATGCTGCATTAAATATTTTTAATGTGTTACCCTTTAGAAAAAAAAAAATATATTTGCACCATTAAAGGGTTACTCCGCCCCAAATTATTAGCAATAATCACTTATAATCATGTCACAATAACTTAATAATCATGTCATTCCCAACCTGTTTTGTTCATCCTTGGAACACAATTTAAGATATTTTGACTTGTAACTTGTGACTGTCCCATTGCAGTAATACTGTCAAGGTCTAACACAAAGTACTCATCCCTTCACTAAATACAGATTGAACCACTGATGGCAGATGAACTATTTTGACAATATCTTTCCTACTTTTCGGGACCTTCATAGTGTTCTTTACTCGGTAGTCAATGGAACAGTCACAAGCCTTCCAGTTTTCATTAAAAATCTCTGAAATTGTGTTCTGAAGATGAACGAAGCTTTTATGGGTTTGGAGCGACATGGAGGTAGATGATTAATGACAACATTTAAATTCTGGGGTAGTGCATCCCTTTAATTTGTCAATTTTAAATAGTGATATCTGATTATATTTTCATTCACCATGAGTAATAAATTACTGAACTATGAATCATGAATAACACAATGTTTTTAAATAAATAAGTGCAGTTGTCATGTGAACCTATACTTTAAGGAGTGAACTTGTTCGGTGACTCATGTCTTACCATCACTGCAGCAGAGGTTACGGGCCTCAGACGTCTTGTGAGAGATGCTCTTGTGGCTGCTATCAGAAGGAGGCTCAGCGGGAGGATGTTTGACCGCGTTCTCTTCCTCGCTCGATTGGCGGCAGTTCACACGCACTCTCTTAGCGAACCGACTGGGGAAGGAGGCCAGCCGACGAGAACGCCTGACCGAAAAAGAGCCTTCCTCCGGCTCGGGGCTCTTGGGGCGCTTTGCGGCCTTCTGCGAGCTCTCGCAGTCCGAGTCTTTGGGGGAAGAAGAAAACTCAGCGCCGAACCGAGCCGTGGCCACTCTGCAGTGGATATAAGGAGGGCTGTGCATTCGGTAAGGCTTGCTTACGTCGAAGGAGCTGACGTCCTCTAGCAGCTCCTTCAGCAGGGAGTTGGCTTTGATTTCCCTGCGGCGAGTGAAAGGAGCCCTCGGCCTGGTCTGGAGAGCTGCTTTCTGAGGGATCACGGGAAGGCTGCGGGGGACCGGAAAGCTCTCGGTCTTGGCCTTGCGCTCTTTGCGCTCCCAGCTGGCCTGTTTGCGGATGGGCAGGCAGTATGTGTGCATGTATTTGATGAGCTCCACGACAGAGTGCAGTTCTTTCTCAGAGGAGAACTGGGGCTTCGCCGGCTCGACACATGCCATGCCCTCGCCCTCGCTGCCGGACGACTCCTCCTCTTCTTCCTCTGAGTCACTGTCCTCTTCATTCTCCTCCTCATCCTCAGTGTCGGCGGAGGGCTGGTCCTCGGTGGTGAGGTGGCGGTGGAGTTCAGTGCAAAGTCGACCGGAGGGCCTCGCCGGCCGAGGCTTACGCTCCTGTGTGCTTGATTTGTCCTTCTGGGGAGGAAAGAAGAGACGTCTCATTTAATTGCTTTGATATTAAACACACTGTAATATAAACACAATGAAATGTAATGAAGCAATAAGGCTCGAGAGGTTGTGCATCATGTGATTTTATTATGCTGCTAGTCTCAACGTGAAGTGGAGCGGTAAGACTGAGTGAATTACTGCTTTTATGAAAAGCTGTGAGAAGCAATACAGTAAAGGACATAAATAAAAGAAATAATAATTTATAATGTACAGTACTATTTAAATCTTTGGTCTCCCTAAGATTCACGTATTTATTCTGCAAGGACAAGGAATAAATTGATCAAAGGTGACACTAAAGACATTTATAAAGTTACAAAAGATTTTAAATAAATGCTGTTCTTTAAGATTTCTTTTTTTCTTTAAGTTTTACATAATATATGTATGTGTACTGTGTATTATCCATATATAAATACATATACTGTGTATATTGTGAAAATATTTACATGTATATACATTTATATATTTATATTCTTTGATTTTATATCATATATAAAAATATTTAATCTGTAAACATTTTTTTTAAATACATAGCTGTTGTTTTTATCTATACATAATAAATACACAGCATGCACATGTATATCATATTTTAGACGCGATTAATCGCGATTAATCATTTTGTTCAGCATCAAATCAGCACATTAGAACGACTTCTAAAGAACAACTTAAGACAACGATGGCTGAAAATTCAGCTTTGATCGCAAAAATTATTTCGATTTAAAAATATATAATAAAAAACTGCTTTTACAAGTTAAAGTAATACTTACTTATAATATTACTGTTTTTATTGAATCACATAATTGTTGAGGATATAAGACTTTCAAAACTTAAAAAAATTCTTGAAAGAAAAAAGCTTTTGAATTTGAATGACATTTGTGCATAAATTACACATGCATAAATAATGTCAAACGGTTTATTTTTTTATATATATTTTTTTGGTATTCTAACTTTATTATGGTAGTATATATCACACACTCAATTATTAAAATAAAAATTTGTATAAGTTTTACAACAATTCCAAAAAAAAAAATAAAAAAAATATATACTGCATGTGCATGTTTTAGCTCTATAATGACAGAAGTAATAAAAATGAAAAACAGCCTGTTTGAAACGGTTATAACGTTAAGCACTTGCTCATGGCATTCGACAGTGGTATGCAGAGAGCTATCTTTTGTAACGCCCTTCTGAAACACGCGAGGCACGCAGGGCACGTGGGGCAGCTGAACCCCTAGAGTCTATTTCAGAGTGTACTTCGCTCTAAGGTTACTGTGACAAATGTGCCAAGGTTAGTTGCAAGATATTCTCTCGGTATCTGAAGAACTACTGCTTGTTCTTTTAAGTAATCTCAAACCCAGTGAACATTGCCCTTTAGGCTGGGTAGAGGCTGTGGCTTTGCTATGACAGATGGCTGCACTCAACTCTAATGCGACAGCAGCCTTAGCCGAGGTGAGGTGTGCCAAAGCGGAGCGACTGAATGAGGAACCGCAGGCTTCACAGGCTCTGGAACTTCCAAGCGCAAATCCTCAGTGTGGTTGCTGAAGGCTGGCATGAGCTAATTAGGCATTAGCATTGCGGTGGGAATACGATGGTGAATAGCATGCGCGCTAACATTGAGGTAGTTAAATCTATTTCCCATTATGGCGTCACATGTTTTGAGCTGGAGCTTCCTCTCACCTTTGGCGTGGGCCTCACGGGTTTGACATGTTGGCTCCTGCTGCTATGGCGATGCACGTCTTTGTGCGAATCAAGGCCCGCAGGCACATTAGGGGGCGACAACAGGAGCTTTTTAAGCTGTCGAGGGAATGAGAGGCAAGGGATTATAATTTGACGACACATGGTGCATTCGAAATAAAATCAAGGAAGGTTGCATTTAAATACATCGAGAGAAACATGTTTCAAGCAGTTCTGTGCTGAAGCCACTGTAAGAACGAGACGTTCGAGTTACTGGAAAATCTGAAATGCAAGTCCGGCGCAACCAGAGAAAGCAAAGTAAGAAGCAGCACAATCCCTTAAGCGATTGTTAATGTGCCAACTTGGCTGGTCTGTCCACGTCTCTCAGTGTCCATTGAGGAAACTGAAGGGGCGCTGAGGGTTTCAGCTTCTGTGTACCGAACCGTTTTGGCATGCACTGGCCATCTATGCCATGAAAACATGTGCTCAGCTGTCCCTGTTTCTGGTTTTTCAATGCACCCCTTGTTTTGCACACAGACTGGCCTCATTTAGGGGTTGGGGTGTAACTGCGGACATCGCCAGCAGAGGGGGCTCTCAGCTCTTACACCCGGACTAAACCCTTGCTGTGAGACTCCAGGAGGAAGCTACATTAAACTGGAACTATTCCATTGTTACGGAATCATCTAACAGGGAAATGCATCCGTCTAGAATCGTTCGACAAGTAACCCTGGTTTGTAACTTTCAAGTTTTGTTTTGTTTTTTTACATTAGTTACTGAAATAGTTAACATCAAATAGCCATAACAACACTCTGTCACACTTTATATTAGGTGGCACTGACTACTATGTACTTCAAAACATGAGTACTTGTGTTGATATTGTATTACAAAACACTTTTGCTGCTATTTAGGTGGATACGGGTAAAGTTAAGGACAGGTTTGGTGTTATGGGTTGGTTTAAGTGTGGGTTAAGGTGCAAGACAAGGTTCAACGGTGTGATTATGTATTTATTTTACAGTACGTGTACTTACATGTACTAATAATGTACTTACCAAAGAAAGTACTGGTAATATAAGGTAACTAGATGGGGTAGGGTTAGGTTAAAGGGTAAATTCTGAATTAGTACCTAGTTATTACAGTACCTAGGTATTGTAATTACAACAATAAGTAGTACTGTAAAATAAGATGTGTTTATAAATAGAAGTACAATGTAAAAACATGTATTTACACAGTAAGTGCATTGTACCAAATGATTAATTAAGTACTACTCTAATATAAAGTAGCTCTTATAGAATTTTATTATTCTTGATAAATGTAATGCAGCTACCATTTAAAAGTCTGTGATCGGCAAGATATTTTAATGTGTTCATATTTATTATTAACACATTGTGTTTACCACAAGGCTGCATTTGTTTGATAAAAAATGCAGTATACTGTAAATTATTATCGTAATTTCAATTTTCTATTTTAATACATAACATTTTAAAATGTAATTTATTCCTGTCATGGCATTAGTCATGTCACATGATCCTTTAGGAGTCTTCGAACAGACTTTGCACAGTAGTGTATAAATAATACATTTTTGAACATTTCAAGTTGTATAAATTAATGCATTGAAAAAAGGCTGACGGTATATTTATAAGCCAATTAAAAATTGGTCCGTGTCAGTTCGTGATAACTAATTCACCATGTTTTACAAAGCATTACTTTTCATAATAAACGTAAGGTTTGGAACATTTTTCCATGTTGCTTGACCATAAACAGCCATTTTCATTGGAAAAACAACTAACTTTTAACAAGTTGCATTACAGGTATTTTCAGTCCTAGTGGCACCAAAAAGTAGTCGTATTCTCAGATGAATACACATAATTTTCATCAATTTAAGAATAATTTGTCCCTCCTTTAGACATCTCTTGGGTAATTTGGTGCTACACCCTGTAAGTTAGCCTTTTTTGGTATCTCTGAGGCAATGATTATCTCAGTAATCAGATGGTGACCTTTCATCGGCGCCAAACAATGCAATCCTAGAACAATGTGAATTGTGAAAGGTATTGAGGGAAATGTAAGACGTTCATTACTGTAAGTACTACTACCAGTCTCTAAGGTAAAAATCACAAAAACGCACATGACAAACTGGAAAAACAGCTACAGTACAATACAGGACATGGCAACCAATTGCACAGGAAAAGCAGTGAAAGAAGGGGTTGACAAGCTGTCCAACGGGTAATAACTGTTATAACTGGTTTCACAACGTACACAGATGAAATTGTTGGGGTCTGTGAGCTGAGAGGGACAGATAACAAACACTCCGACTTGTTCCAGGAAGCAGTGTCTTAAGAAAGAGTTGAGTTCTCTCATAAAAGGTGGGGGAAATAAATAGAGAGCTGCTGTAGAAATCAATTTCGTGACCTGAAGGAATCAAAGATCTGGGAAGTAGATATAAGCATTCCCTTAAAAAAGTACCATGGTATCACCAGGTTTTTGGACATTATCGTGATGCTAATTGCTAATGGCAAGGGATTCTTTGAAGTACACTACTGTTAATTAGAGAAGGTTTGATTGAGAGACAGAAGTCTCCGAAGCTCACTAAGGCTACATTTATTTGATACAGTGAAAAGGTAACATTGTGAAACATTACTACAATTTCAAACATGTTCTATTTTTAAAATAGGGATGTAACAATGCACCCCGAGCTGGTTGAAAATTGGTAAAGATATGTGACATTTCCAGTCGTGATGATTGGTGATGGATGAATGTATCTCTGAGGGAAACTGACTGTCCTCAGAACAGTTTAGATGGTATTTTCTTTTCATCGTCCCTCTGAATAATGCAAAACAAGTCGTATTTAAATGTGGAACCAAGGAAACACGGACCATTCTGTTTTTGCTTCAAATTTGGAAATTATACAATTTAATTTAAATCCAAAGCTGTTTATGATGCATGAATGCAGCCATTTTTCTTTGGATCGCTATTAAAATGCAGTGTCTGTCTCTCATTTTAAATGCAAAGAGCACAGGCAAAGCCTTTGTTTATACAATGACATTTCTTTTATTTTAATGATTTATTAATTGTTATAATTTAGTTTTGTTATTTGACGTATTTCAATTTCATAGAGAAATTTGCCACATTTTGTCAGAGAAATTAATAATTTGTCTTGTCCTTGTGAAAAGAAAATGTATCACCCAGATCGTGAGTTGAGTGAATCATTACATCCCTATTTTAAAATCTTTTAAAAATCCCCGTCCAATTTCAATACAATGGTATTCATACACTGCCATGGAATACATCAAAGTGCCAT
>JAUMHI010000055.1:15690557-15713025 GCA_032359435.1 Enteromius unitaeniatus
AAAATCTTTTAAAAATCCCCGTCCAATTTCAATACAATGGTATTCATACACTGCCATGGAATACATCAAAGTGCCATGCCATTGCCATCAGATACTATCACAATACCATGGTATCGCCAAGGTACTTTCTTATAAGGCTCATAAGAAGATAAAAGCAATGGTATTGTATGGGAAAATGAAAGCCTAGAAAAAGCCTCAAGTTCATAAAAACATAAAAACGGTGTCCGCGTTCCACATCCCTGCCTGTGAAGAGGATTCTTGTTAGATCGGTTGCTTAAAAAGAAAGAAAAAGCCCAAAATGAGAAAAATTCAGACCTGTGTTGCCTATCATACCCATGCTGTGGGGTAGTCAGAGGCCCATCCAAATCCACCTTAAACAGGAAGGAAGGGTTCTTACTAGAGATGGGTCTTCTGTCTCTGGGCTCAATGAGCCAGGGAGGTGCTCACTGTCCAAAGGGAGGTCATCTTCCTCCTCCTCGCCCTCCTCAGGGTCATCCCCCAGCGAAGGGAACACAGACAGACCCCCGACTCCGTCCTCAACAATGCCGTCCAGGCTGTCTGTGAGGGCAGCGAGCAGTGCCGCATTTTCTTCCTGAAATAACAAGAAAGAAAATAAAGGCAGGTGCTCTGCAAAGCAAAGATAAGGAAAACCAACACTTACAGAGTTCGTTTAATGCAGTTCTTTACCTCTATATAAGACAGAAACACTAAAGAAAGACTGGTTCATGAAAGAAGGGAAAACAGGATTAAAACAGTTGCAGGCCAGACGCGAACCTGCAACACCCACATGAGCCCCACGGCTCTAAATATACTCAGAATGTGCATATGCACTAATCATTATGCCAAGGCTGCACTCATAATTTACTCAGCTTTAATCAAACAAATGAAAGCATTCTAATATTTTTTTTTAATTTTATTATTAAAACCGGCCCTTCAAGACCAATCTTGACATACTTCTGAATGGGTTTGCTGGGTAGTGAACACAAAAAGGACCTGGGACTGCAACTTCAAATCAAGCGCATCATTTTGGACCGTGACCTACTGAGGCCTGCCATGATTACTGTCCAAACAACCAATCATCAGAAAGCAAAATTACACATACCGCTAATCAGCACAGGATTGTTTAATCTACAAGTACAGATGATGGCTCCCACCTCGAATAGCTCTGGGTCTCCATCGCTGTACTGTATGGAGGCAGGGGAGTGATCTGAGTGTTCGTTGCACCAATGCAGCTCACTGAGGCAGTTCACTGAGTCAAAATCACTGGTGTCCAGCTGCGAGAGGTCAAAGTCAGGGAAGTCAGCATCCAGGCGGTCTGAGCAGACCTCCTCTTCCCCATACTGAGAACGAAAGGGAGAAAAAAAATGATAGGTCAAAAGGCCAACATCAGAAGACACATCTAAAAAGAACGCACTTGGCCGTAAACGCTGGGAAATCAATAGACATGCCGTGACTGGGAAGGCCCTGAGCTCGTAACAGTCATCTGAATTAGTACTAACCCTCAGCACAACTTCATTACAGCTAATGAACTAAGAGCTGAAAGAAAACAAAAAGCTGACCCTGGATTTAGCAACGGTTGCACAATCTTGACTTAAAAACCAAAGCTATGGGTTTTGGGGTTTGCAGAAGGAGAAACTGTAAAACAAAAAAAAAAGGAATAAGTCATGCAAAATCTGATGTTTTCTTTTACTTTTAGTTTCCATATTTAAAGCATCTACTACGCTTTATTTAACATGCTGACAGTGTGTGCGCTTTAGCTGTTTTCATGGTAAAGCCTTCTCGCTCGTGCCTTTAAAGCAGCATTTTTGCGAGTGTTTAATGCTAAAAATAGTCTCAAAATGACTTTTCTCAAGACCCATTTTCTGTTTCCCGATGTTGCACTCCATCTAAGCACTTGTGAACATAGGAACGCATCTTACGTAAAGGTCCCTTTGAAATGTGCGTCTGATTGGGGTCAGGTTCTTGAAACGCATTGGTTGACTAGTTGTTCCGGCAACCCACATGCAAGCCGATTTAGAAAATACATGTTTTTTGCACATCCTTTGCACATTTGATCGAGAAGAGAGATAAAGAGTGTGTGTGTGTGTGTGTGTGTGTGAGAGAGAGAGATATAAAGCACAGAGTTTGTGTGTGTGTCTGTGTCAATAAGTACTGTGAGAAGGGAAGTGGTCTAAACCCCAGGGGTACAGCCAAAAAAAAACCCACACATGCCTTAATATCTCCATGTGAGCGGAGAAGCTTGCATGTTGCACTCGGATCATTTTGCTACTGGCTGTCTTGTTCGTGGAGACGATACCTGGAGGACACCTGGTGCGAAGCTGCCTCGGTTTACAGGAGGCCGTAGCATGAATATTCTACAGGGCCCCTGCGATGCATTTTTGATGACTGCTTGCACGAATTCTGCCCTCGCTGTTTCACGAAGCTGATGATCGCACTTATTCAGTTCCTTTTATTTTCTTACACTAAGCCTGGTCGAGCGGGTGCACCAAAACGAGCAGGGCGCCATTTATGATGCCGTTTTAAAATGCAGCAAACCGTATGGAATCAAACGACAAAGAGAGTCTCTAAAGCACCCATTACCAGCTGCTGAGCTCTGATGAAATCAGGTCACAAACTGTAGCCCATACCTCCGCACCGTTTCAGCCCAATCTTATTATATCTGCAGTATTTTAATCCGCTTGGCTAAGCTATTGTTGAAAAATTCTTCGGATGAAATCTGGTTTAGAAAACAAGGAGACTAGAGAACGATACGAAATAAACAATGAATTGAATTTAATGTTTTAAAAATACTTTAGAAGCATTATTATGAATGAAGGTACGAATGAAGCATTTATATAGCACTTCACAATCATGTGAGGGGAGTCTCTCCTCAACCAAATGCTGCATTTATGTGACAAAAAAAAGAAATAGTAAAACTGTACATTTTATTTTATTTTTTTTAAGATTCTTCGATAAATATAAACAGCATTTATGAAACTTATTATGATTAGAAATTATTTTACAACATTCTAAATGCCTATTGTACTATATAATAAATTATATCAAACAAAAATTTCATTATTTTTGTTTTAATTATACAGTAGTGTAATTCGTACGGCAATCATATTGCCAATATTTAACAAAATATTAATATTTATAACTATCAGCAATATGTTTTCATATGCTGTTATGCAATGCAAATGTTTAAAAGGTCCCAGTTTTATTCTTATTCTTAGTTATAAGTCGAACTATACACCACATGCATTAAAAAAAAAACAAGTGTGAATATGGTCCAACCTATTATCGGTCTGCCTCTAATAACACTGTGCGATGTGCTTATAGAATTTAATGCCGGTTTAAATCAACGTCGGGAATCACAGCAGGAAGGTTTCGGCAAATGTAAAATATTTCAAAAACAGGAAATCCATTCCTGCCTGCAGCATTTTAAAGGACTGCTCGAGAAGCCCTGAAGGTGTTGTGCATGTGCACACGTGTGTAATGAAGGTGCTCGCTCAACACGCACACAGACAGCATGCAAACACACACTAAGCACTCTACGCTTCCCCCTCACATGCCACTGACTCATCTCCATCCTCTGAGACCACCCCCCCCCCTCCTCTGAGCTCCAGCTAATCAATCTTTTTTTTTTTCCCGAACCTTTTTGTTCTCTCTTGCTCTCTTTTTCAGTGTTATGGAGAGTCTCAATATCAATCAATAAAAAGCTCCTTGGGCTCTGAAGGTTTAAGGTCACGAGCACGAGCGTGCATGCTGCAGTGTAGGTAGGGCTGGGCGGTATGGCAGTATATGCCATGAAACAGAAGAAGTGACTTTGCTTTTCCGGTCAGTATATCCGTGACACCATCTATATATGCATACCATATCAATATGTATATCAGTTTCAGGTATATTGCAATACATACGTATTTACAGTGATATGAAATTACTCATATTGTGAGATATATATACATATACCATAAAATATACCAAACGCAATTGGAAGCAGCTCCACTGCTGCTCTGTCGTAACAGCATATGTGACCTCTAATAGGCTGCACACGCTTTCTGAAGGAGAGCAGCGGAGGTGCTGTTCACACGTGCCTGAATCGCCTCGCACGCTGATAAAACCACCGGTTCACCCCATTAACAGAGTGCACCTCACCTAGACCTCTATTATGAGGCGACAAAATCCAGCCACATTTTCAATGCACCAAAAAGGACACATCCCACCAGTTAGCGCTAGACTGATGCTATTAAATGAACAAAAGTTAATGAGCGTAGCTGACCTACTCAAGGCAAAGGCAGTAAAGACTAATCAGTGATCTGTATAGTTAAGAATGACCTTTCCATTCACTCTCCATTAAAAAAAATGTTCCACAGAGCTCTCAAGCTCTAGGAAAGGTCATCACACGCAACAATCAGGCATGCATTTGACGTATACAAGTATGCACAGCAAGCCCGAGTCCAAGGGTGCTGCAAGATAACACCCAAAACAAACAATTCACTGAATATAGGTTTACTGCATCAGCGTTAATTTACGTGCATGGGGCAAAAAACAACCCAGGAGTACTTGATCTTCAAAACACAACCTAAGGCCCAATGAAATCTGATTAGTTTTTAGATCAAAGTTTTGAAATGAGATTTTTCTCTCTTACTTAGTGTTGTCAAAAGACCCGGTACTTCGGTACCAAGACGATATAAAAAAAAATGTGAAATGTTCCGGTACCAGGTTTTCTGAAGCTCCGGTAGTACCGAGCAATGGGTCAACCCGGTTCTTGCTGCGCTACCCGAAAGGTGCGCACTGCTCAGTTGCATCTTCTTTATAAAAGCACAGAGAGATGGCGATCGATGGAAAGAACGTTTTTGTAGTACATGCTTTCTTTCAATTAAAAGCCATTTGCTGCAGCGCTCTCTGTTTTGATACGTCAGAATATTCTGCAGCAGTAACAGCTTTGCATGCTCTGGCGTTAAATTCAACTTGAAATTCCCGCTTATTTTTAGAAAATGCATAAAGTTAATGCACATTATCAGAATAAAGTTTCTTTATTAACTATTTAATGCTCCTATAGCGTTTAAAACGGGACATAATAGTGTACTATTTTTACACACTAGAGGCTTTTAAATGACTCGTGTAGCCAAAATATGTGTGTTTTGTGAGAACAAATGTATGGTTAATGTTTGTATCTTTAAAATTTTAGGCTTTGAACTTTGTTCTCTTATATAAAAGTGTTTTTGTGTTTTGCTTTGGCCCCGAGAACTGTGGATTCTCACTGGTATTGGTACCGAATACTGAAATTTTGGTACCGTGACAACACTATCTCTTACATAAAACTTTTTTTTTTTTTTACATGTTGTATTCTATTACATTTCTAGATTCCATTTTAATGGTTTTATTCAATTTTAGTAAAGAAAAGCATATCTAATTGATAGACTTTAGAAAAAATAAATATTTTTTTATTTCTTTTTACTTAGAAATACTGTGTCATGTATTAATAGTTTCTGGTAAACAAAATGGTAAATAATTATTTTTTAAAAATTACGTTTAAATAATCATTTTGTTTATAATATTAGTACTATTTCTGTCACAGTTTCTTAGTTAAACCAAACTTTTATTTTGACGGCAGGTTGCAGTAAAGAACTTTAAGTCTCTGTTTGTATGGTACGTTTATATGACAATACTTTTTCTCAACTGAAACTGGCTTGAACAGGTATGCTGTATATTAAGGCTGAAAATACTATATTTACTACACACCAACTTCAGTACGTAGTAAACGAAACCGCACGTCTGCACCATTCATTCAAGACTTACAGAATAAATTCCATTTTCATGACTGAAATCACAGAGCACTAACAACCACGCAATGCTGACCTACTGCTAACAGTGTACTGACATGTTTTCAAGCTATCTGGGGAATTTTGTAAATAAATTTGAGGATAATTAGAGGCAAAGCATGTAAAAAGCAAAAGAAAAGACACAAAGTGTGACCTTTATAAGCTTGCTTGTCATCACCTACTGCAGGGCGATTAAATACAGCATCTGAGACACCACTGGGACTATGGATGGAGAGATAGACCGATTGATCTGGGCACAATTCAGTTACGCCGCTATTCTAGTAAAGCTGCAGGTTACTCATTCATTCCTTGCATTTACGAGCTAATAGGCTCTTATCTGGGTGCCCTGTTCCCTTTGAGCCTACTGCTATCTAAGATATGTTATATATAGCCGTTATCCTCAGTCTCATGACTGGCTCTTACACAAGCTGCTTGTGACGGGCCAGGCTTTGAATGCTGCCCATGCCAATTGCAGATGGAACTAGTGGCTCTCTCCTAAGCCTCCCTCCCCAGAAACAAAGACGCAGACATGCACACATGCGGCCCTTCGAGACACATCCTGCCCGGGCTGCTAAATGGATTCCCTCATGACTCAATCCATAAAAAAATCTTGGGTCTCAAACAGGAAGGATTTTGTAGCACCGTTCCTTCAGTAGCAATGGGGTCATGAGCTGCTGCATACATCCTGTCGACCTCTATTGACCGTGTGGCCCTTCACCTACATGACTGTAAATGAAATAAAGATGTTAGACCATAGTAAACAGAACTACTCCCGCCGCTTAGATAAACTGAAACGGGAGCTTTAGAGGAGATTTCCGCCAAGACCCATACTGAAAACCCAAATTAACAGCAGGCTGTTGGATGTAGGGCAGTTAAAGGAAGATCTGGGCCACTCATGTACAGTTGAATGAGACCGATAAAAGGCAGATTCATGACACCTTATTGGCCAGGAACCTTTCTTTTCTATCTAAGAATTAACTGTCCACAACCTCACTATCCCAGCAGGCCACCTTTATCTTCCCCATTCTGAAACCAGCCTAGGCCTTTAAATTCAGTGCTTATTGAACCCATTCATCCTTCAGATCCGTTGCTTACAATTCCCATGTAGTAAATTTCCTCACACTCTCTGTTAGATGTCCTAGACGTAGTTTCACAATCAACTGTTGAGACACTGGTTGAAGCAATCGAACAAATTACAAAAATTCAAATAGTTTTTTTTAACCACAATTTGACCGTGTTATCACCCTTACACTGACAAAACAATTCACTGTCGTTTCTTAATTTCATTTGATTTAGCTGATATTCCACCTCTCAAATCCAGCTGAGAATCGGAAACATCCAACGTATAGCTTTTTAATCCCAAAACATCCCAGCTTTCACACGTCTGAGGCGGTGTACTGGAAGTTTTCTGAGAGGCAACCTAACAGCTACAGAGCCCAATTTTAATCCGGCTTAATTGTTTCCAGATTAGCCGTCAAACTCCGTCTACATCTTGGGTATCAAGTGCAAACCAAGGACAACGTCACTGGTCCAAGTGAGATGCTATTATGCAGAAAGTCTAAGAGCTAGTGCCCTCGAACGCAACCCTTACTTCAGCCAGGTAGGACAGTAATGAGATCTGATTAGAAAGCGGATTCTGTACTTAGAGACAGGGCTTTGATAGACTGCCAGTTCAGTTGTGACTTTAGATTCACATGGGAAATGGAAAATAGGCTTAAATGTTTAAAAGCTCGATGTCTAAGAACCTGCTGGACAGAAGATCCACTGCTATAAATGAATGCATCAATTTTTTTGTCTGGATAAAAGTGTACACATCCCTCATAAACATGTTAAGCAGTGTATTATGGTAAACAAGATGTGTTCTCCTACTTTGGAGAACCAATCTGAACTTATCACCGATCAAGGCCTACTTGTTCTTCCCATAACATGCGTTATCTAATGCATGAAAGTCATTATTGCAGCCTGATTGTTCTTAACTGACATCACTTGGTAATCCATAGACACTAACATAGACATGTTTGTAAGTCCTTAACAAGATTTAAAGGTGTAGAAACCTACAAGTTAGGAGAGGCCAAAGATCAGAGGGGTTAATTAAAGAAAGAAAGAAAAAGGAGAAAGCACACTACAAAATCAAATCAATTTTTAAGAATACTGCATAAGGTCACTCTGGTATTAAGTTTATAAAGTTGGTTAAAGGTTATGTCTGTAAGCTAATAAAGGTTTTTCATCTTTCTAAGGGATATTTCCAGACAATATTTCAAGTGTGGTTGATTATAATGCTGTATAACTGTTCAGACCACAGCAGCAGTCTCTAGAGTTTGGTTCTCAGGTGTTATGTACTTCATTTGAAGGACAGGGCCACATTAATCGTAAATTGCTAACATAATATTCATAACATTCTTAATTGAAATGATCCTCTGAGAAGAGCTCTAAAAGAGATATTCAAAAATTACCACTGTCTCTTAGACATTAAATATGGTAATGCTGCACCGCACCAATCATTTGGCTGGAAAATGGTGCTACATTTATAAAGAATGCATGAATTGCATGAATAAAAAAACGTGAGAAAATGTGCGTGAGTTGGCTGGTAAAGGGGCCAATAAGTGCATAACAACTTGGTGGCATTTTTCTGTCTGAATATCAGCACTGATGTCTAATTCATTCAAGCCCACTGATCTAAAAATAGGTGTTTTGGTTAGAAGATGATCCTAATAGGACAGGCTGCTGCCAGCATCCGTTCTTCCATAAAGTCATCTCAGAGAGTGGGCGACCATGGGGAGGGGTACAGGGATGCTCGAGCACTTAATAGAAAATCACAGCAACTGTTATTAATTTGCAGCTACTCTCATGCTCAGGAAATTTGCTATTCTTATCATGTCACATCAACATTGTTTTTAGAGTCTCTCAGTGTCCAGTAAAATGAATCTGTTCCGTAATAATGTAATTAAACAAAGATCAGGGATGTGCTAGATATTTTCAAAAACAGTGGTAACAGCAGCAAATTAAGAGTTTATTGAGGAGAAAATCATAGTTAATGGTTTGTTAATGGCTAGGTTTGGGATTGAACCCAAAAATAAACTGTAACCCAAACATTAAACATTCTCACAAATGCTGCAAATTAGGCCAGTTTTGTGTTTGTCTCTGTCTCGTGTTCAAAAATAGCTAAGCAAATCAAATTTACCCTGATGCAGCAATCACCAAAGACATGTGTCCCAATTAAAAAAAAAAAAAAAAAAAAAAAAACAGGACAAAATACCTTATATCTAGAAGGGCAAATGTACTGTAGGTTTTAGAGGTCTTTCCTTAAATCATGAATAAATACCATTTATAATTTGCCATCAAAGCTAATCTCCTGAAAATCCACCTCTCAAACCCAATTTATGATTTAAAAGAATACACATACAATTATTTCTTAAGTTGCATATATACACACGTATTGTTTCTTGTCTATGGCTGCTAATACAGACATAATCTCCAGCTTAAATATATGACATTCAGTCACTGTGAAACCAAAGCTCTCAAGGTCACCTACAGTTCAATATGCACACCACAGCAAACATGAAAGCATACCCAGCACTGATGTAAATATAGCGCATACATTAGCATGCATGCAATACAAAAAAAAAACATAACTGGGAAATCATCAGGAGATCCAAAAGGTAGTCAGCAATTCTTCCTCTGCTTCTAACCAGGATGCATTTCACTGACACAATGAGAGCACTAGGCTCGGGTTTCAGAGCCTTGTATAAGGTTGTTGACTGGTGTCACGTTTTCCAACAACGCAATGCAGAGACTTTGTCACAAGACTTTTAGGTGCGCTACCCCTTATTATCTCCAACGGGGGTCCGTCACTCCTGATGCTGAGGTAATTTTACCTGCAGTCACGACTGTGGGTGAGGGGGGCTGCAGGACAATACAGGCACTGTTTCCAGGCAGAAACCAGCCGGCAGTATCTTATCGAATTCAAACAACCAGAGAGAAATATCAGACTCACCTTGATTGCAAATTACCAGCTGACTTTGGTAAAGGCGCGAAAGCAAACTAAGGCGAAATGCTCCCACTGGATTATGGTTAAAGCTGCTCTCGTTGTGTCTAATGTGTTCAATCTGTCCAGCTGACGCAGATGGGATAAAGGGAATATGTTCAATTACACCTAAGAGAGAAAGTTAAAAGAAGGTAGACGCAGTGAGGCAAAGATGCAAAATGAGTCTTTTCAGACTCGGGTGGCCACAGACAGATCACGATGCCTGAGGAAGATGGCATCAACCCAACTTGTTTCTAATTCACTGGGAGCAGTCGGTGTCTGAGCTCTTAGTAGATGTGCATGGCTGTAATTAAATCAAAATGCTTTTCCTGCTCACTCTGCTCGAGCGTGAGGGCAGGAGACATTGTTCTGGATGTGAGGGCCCATCTAGAGTGACCATTCCTTGCAAGCCGGTAATAAGGTTAACCTGAGGCTGTTCTGTCCTTGCCGTTTTTCTCCATGATGCACGTTTTATACCTCCGCTGTGTTCCTCGACACCAAGCCCATTAGCAATCACAGCCTTTTTGCACACATTTCATGCAGTTCTGTAATGTCCGCACACAATACAGATAAAAGCATGCAACATTGATGGGTGTTTAGCAGTAACACTAGGTTAATAGGATTACATGCCCCTTGTTTCCATCTGTTGCGAAGGTCATGAGTCTGGGTCAACCAATATCAGCTCACGACCACCACTAGGGGCCAGTCGAAACCCCTTAATCCTCAGTAAACAGTCCTTCCACATAGCCATTGCCTTGACGTGATGGACAACACTTTATAGCAGTTATATATAGATGCCTAGTATCAATTTCAGAGCATGCACATAAACTTGTGTGTAGTGTCAAGGAGAGAACCATGGCTCACTCCCATAGGTCTTTGCCTCAGATAAAGAACCCCCAATTCCTCCTTCGCCTGCATCAATAACTGAGTGTGCATCTCTAAGACTAAATATGGAAAAAAAATTCCACTGCAGTGGTCCAGTGGTTGCTTTCCAGCTGTCCCTTAGGAGAATGTTCCAATGCAGCGAAGTGAAAAAAGGCAAGAGAGTTAAACATTAGTTCCTGAATTCTACCAGCCAATGCACAGCATGGCAGATATTCAAAGGGGACAAAAGAACAAGGCTAAGTGCACTGGTGCTAAAAACACTGTCGTGCAGAATGTCATGGCTACCGCCATTAATCTTGATCTCCAGTTTCTCTCGCTGCTGGCCAAGAAATCGAGGTAAAGAATATTCCCATCTCTATTTTTGGGGGTCATTCTGCAAGCACAGGGTTTGTTTTGAAATCCAAGAATAGACCGAAATGCCGAGGTGACCTTTGCTTCTTGCATCCAATGGTTGAAAGGACAGTGCTTCGACAGCTGTTCAAGTCACACGTGGAAATGCACGGAAGTGCTCTGATGTGAGAGGTTGTATTAAGAAAGCGATACAAAAATTCGAACAGGCACAGCCACAAGTAAAACTATGACCGCTGTGGATGTATAGGAGGGATCAAATGCTGTTTTGGCTGTTCAAGTCAACAAAGACACAGTCACAGTTTGAAGAAGATGCCCAAACATCTGCACCAGCAAGGTAGCATGTTATAGTTCATACTAAAGATGTAGTTATAGCAACCCTGCTCTTGACTTCTAATACACCTGCCTGTTATTGTCAAGCATTCCTAAAGAACTTGATTAATTGGTTCTGGTGGGTTTGATTGGGATGTAAGCTAAGCAGGATGGTAGCCCACCAGCAGGACAGTTGGCTAACCCTCACGTAGACAAGTGACCTTTGAGACAAATTTCATCCACAGAAAACCTGCCTGGCAACTGCATCCATGCTCCTCCTTTTCTATCCAATGAGGGAGTGTTTAACCTTCTCCTCTAATACTCACTGCTGACGTCTGAGTCAGCACTGCTGCATGTGGTCTTCAGGCAAATCTTGAGTGGTCCACGGGACATCTCTGCGCTGGCTTTCTGGGTGAGCTCTGAAGCGGGAAGATGACTCACCCTGAATTCCTAATGCTCAAACAGAAGGCAAAGCCATCTGCCAGTCCTCATCTTTAAGCCATCACTTTAGCGGCAAACAGAGTTTGTTACTGTGCGATGTTCTGACATGAATTGTAAGCTAAGTGTGGCATCTTCTGGCCTTGACGTGCTGCTCGGCTCTGAATGCGAGCAAATGTTAAACAATGCTGATTGCTTGCTGTATTCCAATAAACGTTGGGTTGAAATATTAAACGGACCACAACGAAGTGTTTCCGAGAGATTTAGCACTCACCAACTAACTGATAATGATGCTCACAGCATTGCAAGTTTTTGACTGGTGGAATGTGTCAGCAGTGACAACAAGCTGCATTTGAACATTAATGTATTAAGGTTATTAAGGGTAATTATGGCAGAGTGATTCTTCAGTTTCCTTCTGTGATAATGTAAGGGAGCTGACATGTCAAGGACAGCATAACACACGCTAGATTCAACCCCTGCACAGAAGGAGTTTGAAGGTTGTAACAGATGCAGCGTTAGGAATAAGCCCATAGAAATACCACAGCAGCATTTTAACTATGTGAAATAGCAATATCGCCATCCACACCCTGTGGTGGTGGAAGGCTAATCAATTCCCTAAAGAATTTCTACTGTACTGTACTACACAGGATACAACAAACCATTAACTTACAATTTATCTGCTTTTTATCTGACAGTTTTGGCCCGGAGAGGTTCCCACGGGGGTATAGCAATTCACCTGCTTCATTTTCTTTCCTAAAGACAAGAATTCCAGAAGCATTTCCAAACACGTATGGAATGTTTGTAAAATTCCGGAATTTGTCCTCTCCGCTTT
Organism: Enteromius unitaeniatus; assembly: GCA_032359435.1. Classification (NCBI taxonomy): domain Eukaryota; kingdom Metazoa; phylum Chordata; class Actinopteri; order Cypriniformes; family Cyprinidae; genus Enteromius; species Enteromius unitaeniatus. The sequence continues at coordinate 15,703,204 of JAUMHI010000055.1, forward strand.
AAATGGCAAAATTATTCAGTGACATACCCAACATTTTACGACAAAAGCAGAACTTCTTTCTTCCCATGGGTGTCCTACAGATGAAGTGTATTGATAGTTTCCTTTGATTACTTGAAACTCGTTATTTGGCAAAGTGAGTATTGCAAGGTCTGAGGGCCCCTCATAGCATTTACACTATGTGTACTCAACCATGACCGTTCAAAGCCACACTAATTCCAAGTGAATAAATTGCTCCCTTTGACAAATTGTTATTAATTCTTGTTTTGGCAGCCCACCAAGACAAACCCTTCCAGTACATTTCTAGGTACATTTGTATAGCATTCCTTGTTTCCAATCTGATTCTTTAGTGGCCAAATTTGTTAAGAGCCTAAATCTTTTTCTCTAAGACAATATGTTAATTAATATAAATTTAGAGTTATCTGTGCTTTAAGTGTTTGTTAGTCTATCAAAAGCTGCCAGGTATCATTCAAGCCAGACTGTTGGTCTGCCACCTGCACTCTTTCCTCAGTGTGAGTGCGAGTACATCGGATTTGTACTCCATATCCCTTGACAACCCGCAGTGTTAGTCTCAGCATTCCTTCTGGATAAGGTCAGGTCTTTCTGGTGCAAATATCAGGATCTCCGGCTACATGGGTAACAGAACTTTCAAAATCTGTTGGCACGGCAGGAGAAAGATTCCAGTATTAGGGTAACAATACCTGACTTCAAGCACAAAACCCCACCAACCACATCTTAAAGTCCAGATTAACATGATCTCCTCCTCTGGAAAAAGCCATTAATAATAAAGAATAAAAGAGCAGGGACTGAATGCATGTTTTATTCCAAACAGCACAACCTTCAGTGTATTGTGCATCACTTTGGCCACATAATAAAAGCCTTTAATAGCTCCTAATGCTCGGCTGATCTCAGACCGGGCTATCAAATGGAAAACAAAGAGCTTTAATTTAGCGAGGGCTAGTTTGTACTGTGTAATCCATCGGCCTCATGCTCTCCCCTAGAATCCTGCATAGCTTTTGTGGTGCTGCTGTGATAAGGAACACTAAAACACACAAGGAACTTGTTAATCTTTGAGGATCTAACATCAGTGAAGTCAGAGAGTGAGTGCTCAAAAGGCCACCAAAGGAAAAAGGAAAAACCTTTAATTGGCTTTGATTGTAGGCTTTGAACCTCCTTGGCAGCTTTTCAGCTTGGATTGCTTTGTCGGAGGTTGTAGTGTGATGACTATGAGATATGCCCGTCGTGCCAAACTGCTCTGACCCATTCATTGTTTCACAGTAATTCAATGAGGTTTGGTGCGTTTAGCTACTGATGACCAAACTTGTTGCTGAGAAACTGAAGTTGAAACAAGGCCAAGCCGGGTAACCGATTTACAAACAAATCCACAATGGTTCTTGACGGTGATTAATCTCGATTCATTCATTAAGTCTGCATTCATGCAGTCAGACTGAACTGGCTTTTTGTGATTGGGAAAAAGTCTTTCCACTTTAGACGTTCTACTAACTAAAGTAATTTTTTAACTAAACTGCCCTCCAAAAGTTTGGAAACAACCAAGTGTGGTTTTGGATGGTGAAAGCATAAATCCTTATCATTTCGTGGTGCGAAAGTAACTTCACATTATCACCGAAGACCAGCAATAATCATTTTCATTTTGGTTAAATAATAATGGCAATATATACATATCAAAGTTGAGCTACTATGGGAGGAACTGGATTGTGATGTCCGTAAGAAGTGTCCAATCAGTATGAATTATCTTTGGGTAATCCTTCAGAAGGATTGGAGTAATATATCAAGTTAATGTTTGAATAAACTGTCGGCTCAGATGCCCAGATTATTAATCAAAAATCTAAGTATTTTCTATGTATATACTGTTTATTTGCCCTTTTCAGTGCAAAATTCATGCAAATACTGTCCAAAACTCCACTTTTCTAGGGCATTACCAAACCTTTGGAGGACAGTGTACATGTCAACTAATTCTTATTAATTTGAAACTACATATCTTCTAACTAACACTGTTAGGGTAGGTTTGAGATTAATAGAATAAGTTGACATATACTTGCAAATTTTCTGATAGTCAGTATGTAGTGTGTTGTGGAGTCATCAAAATAAAGTGTTAGAAGATATTAAGCAGACAGCTTACTAATACTCTAATGACTGCTAGTTGACATGTAGTTGCTAAATTACTTACTGTTAGTAAATGTCTAAAGTGAATTATTGACAAAGTGTTACCAAAAAAATGTCATGCAACGCTAAAAATACTGTACAGTTAGTGTAATCACACTTCACATCATTTGAGTGCATGCTAAATAAGTGCAACTCCATTGGGCAGGGTTCGTGCCATGTATTTTTTCAGTCACAGACAAAGGAAGGAACCGCAGGTGTGAGTCCTTCCATCAGCCCAAAAGAGATGTAAAAACTTCATTCTTTTAGTGGTCAGTCACTGTCTTACCAGGGCCCTTGACTCAGCCACTCCGGAGAATGAAAGGCTTGAGGCGGCGCTCCTGTCCTCAGCCGACCCGCGTACACGTGACTGAAGTGAGAGTTGCATGAGGCAGTGGTACGAGGGAGTGAGGGGCAGAGGGAATTGGTGAAAGAGCAAATGCTAAAAGGAAAGAGCGATCAGAGCCTCAGCAAATAGCGAAGCAAGTAGGCCAAAGCAAAAGCTGGATGCTTTCTATGGACAGTTTTTTCTCTCTCACTCTATCTCGGCACCATTACAAGGTGCATCACGTTTGTTCTTTCACAGCTCACTGCTTCCGTTCTCTCCTCTCACTTCTCCTCCAATCCTCTTCTCTCTCTCTCTGTTCGGCATCACAGAAGCGGTTTGTGAGCTGCTATCTGCAGTGCTTGTGTCTAACAGACAGCTGTCGCCTGAGGTGACTCCAGATTCCCTTTTGGGCTCTCAGCCCAAAGCGAGACTTCACCTACCGAAATTCTGCTGATGCGCACAAAGCGTCGAGGGCAAACTCAGTGCAAGGACGGCATGTGCTCAGTCGCGTGGCAGCCAGGTCCGCATTACCTGTCCTTCTGCCGTCTGTCTTGAGAAAGTGTTCCTCTTCCCCCAAGACCTATTACACTTGTACGGCCCAGATTCATTGTATGAGGATCTCACGAACGCGTCATCTCTTCCCAATGTAGTCTCTCTGGACGTGAGCCAAAACAAATCCTCAGTTGATGCCGTTTTTTAATCTCGTCCTCCATCATGATTATCAATTACTCCATTCAAAGTCTCTTAATGAATATTAACACATTGTTACACCTGAAAAACTACGTTAATTAGACAGGGAAATGGATGGAGAGTGCCTGGAGAGCCCTTAATAGGAGAAAACAGAACTTAAGGCCAGAATATGTATTAGAGCAGCTGATAATGCACCAAATGACTCCGTAATTACCGTGGCTTTAAATGACTGAAATTTAGAAATATGAACCACATAAAACACTAAGCTATGATCGAATTACTCAATATTTCCTCTGTGTTGGTTTGAACACCCATCACAGTTGTAAAGTTGAATGGTTATTTCATTACATACGCATTTAATTAAGTAAAGTGCCCTTCTAGGCATCTGAGGCCTGCCGCTATCCTCTTGCAGCCATACGACCCCTTTCCTCAAAAAGCCACTGGTGAGATTCATTACTTCATCAGTTCCTGAGCTGCAATTCACTCAGTTAAGCGATGGCCATGTCAACAGTCATCTGAGCAGACACACATCCTTAAAAAAATAAAAAAATAAAAAAAGGAAAAAAATCAGCAGCATTAGCAGAGTATTCATTTGCTTTCACTTTCCAACTTTTGTTCGTGTTATCTTTTCAGACCTTTGGTCTCTATCGTATCCATATCTTCAAAGTCGGAAGTAATATTTCTAAAATATGTCAGCACTTTTTTGTTAACCGTACAAGAATAGCTTTGAATCTCATGCAGATAAGACAGACTGTAACACAAGACCACAAAAAAAATAAAAGAAAATTCCACTCAATAATTTCAGTTCCTTCACAGTTCCAGCAAGAGTTTAACAACTTGTAAAGGAAGAAATATTTTGCGCAATGGAATTTCATTGCCTTCAGATCATTTCAAAGTTTAAAACAAGTTTGCTTTATTATTTAAAAACTGTAAAGTACTTTCTGTGCAATAAATCCAGAGGCTGCCATGTTTGCTGAATGCCACAAGGTCATAACAGATGCTGTTCTTTCCTCCTGAGCGCGTGCTATTTATGCCTGTCAAGGTCTGGTCCGCTGACACGCAACAGAAGCTATGACTCTGCCCACGCTCCCACTCCCTGTCCACAATGAATCCTGTCACTCACGCTCTACACCAAACTCGTAGCTAATCCTTTACGATCCGTAACTGCCATTTCAGGAGATCTTAGCATCTGTCTCAAACAAGGATTTACTAACCTGTTGCCGTAATCACTTCAGCTTACCAACCGCAATGCATATATGACTCCGTAGGAAATCTTTTCACCATATTACTTTAAACGCTAGCTGAGTGCAAACATGTTGTGACATCTGAGCTCGAAACTGTGCACAGTAGGAGAGATTTCAATTGAAAGTGTGCTCAAATGACAAGCCCTCAAACACAAGCCCCCCGGCTACTTGCCAATGTCTAGCTGGGCTTCTGCCAGCATAATCAGCAGAGATGTCCTTGGGAGCCAAACACAACTTGAGGAATGCCTCTGTGACACATCATCACCGAGCTGCCAGGTCATTACTCACCTCTGCTAGTAAGGCACTCATCATCTGAACCTGGTAAATTACAACATGCCCACAACACAGCCCACGCTCGCTGCCCTCCACCTGCTCGCCGCAAGACCCTCAGCGATCAGGGGATGTGGTCAACACGTAAACAAATTCACACATAATTTACACACTCGCGACTTGAGTTACAGCCCTAAGAATCCCAACCCAGCCACAATGATTTCTGGCCGCAGCTTGCTTGCGTTGTCTGTATCTAAGTGATAAGGGATGAAATGAGGCAAGCCAGGTTGACAATCTGCCCGTTTCAGGAGGCCGTTGTGCCGTTCTCGATGGCGATCGTCTGCATCCGTTTATTTTCAGTGGCTGCGAGTGACATTTGGGTGCTTTTCATTAGAGAGGGATGCGGAGAGATGCGCTCCCTGAGGCACCACAAAGGCTTGGGGGGTGGGGGAGGCGAGAAAAGGGGAGGAGGGCTGCCTAAACCATCTTCACCTCAGGCGACACGCTTTTCTGAGATGCAGCAAAGAATGCAATGCATCAAATCAAAGTAGCATGCTTATTTGCCTTACTTTGCAAAGTGGGCAAAGGGTCAAGAAGAATCAATCAAAATAGAAGTTGTAAAGGAAGATTAACCAAACGTCAGAAGATAACCAGTGCTTAGTGGTTAAGCTCCCGCAGTTCACAGGGTTAGGAAGCACTAGGTATTAAGCTAGATTTTGCCTAAAGTGGCCTCTTCGATGCCGTTATCCTCTCTTAACGGGTGCAAAATGACTCCCATAAAAATTCTTTCAGACCATTACTAGAAGAGGCTAAAGGTTAAGCACAGACATCAATTCGGTAAAAATATACTTCTGTCTGCACAAGCAAACTATCCGTTAAGTTAGTGTAAAAACTAGAGGTAGAGGCTGATGGGAAGAGATCCGTGCTGAAAACTTGTTTATACAGTCCTGTTGAAAAAGCAACGTCACTGATCTGTGTGGTCGGCGTGCATGTGACTTTAGAGTTCACACAAAACCATATTAGGAATAAGTACTGGATTGAGTCAAATAGAGACAAAGAGCATTCGTTTCTCAAAGCGACGAGTCCAGAGCCTCACGGGAGAAGGTGAAATCCAAGAAACATTGCGTCAATAGGGATCGAAAACAGACGCAGATGATAAGCGTCGTGTCCTATCGATGCATCTGCTATCTAATCGTGTGCAAAAGCACATGTGCTTTTCCGTACGAGGAGGGGGTACTTTGAACTTCACAGCTGTCTGATCAAAGGGGACGGTCTTTTGAGTTTCCACAAACAACCAATTCCCTGCTCTGTTGTCCCAATCCGCGCCTTCAAATTCAATCACGCCAGATTACATCCTGCTATAGGAAGCCATAACACATGTAAATATAATCTGCCAGACAAAAGTCGAAGGGCTATGAAACACCTGTTCTTTTTGATGCGTCTGCCCCCCCACTCTCATTCACTGACGTGCCTTTTCATCCTGAGCTCGCGTGTGAAAAACAGTGATAATTCGGGCCTTGAAAAGAACCTGACCCTGGAGAGGATGGGAAATGTCCATCTCCCTCTTCTCATAAGCACAAGACCGTGTAAAACTCTGCCATTTTCAAAAGCTCTGCAGTAAATCTCTGACAGGCAGGTTCAAACTGGATCAGGCTTTGCGACGAAAGCTGCAGACGCCCCTAAAGCTTGCAGTAAATAATATAAGACGTCTGCGAGGTGCATCCCTTCCGTCTAACGACTGACTGACCTCACGTTCACCTGATTGGACATCCAGTGGGAGATTTTTCCAAACAAGACTAAATGTGTGGTGGCCTGGATTGGTCATGCTGGGGTAATTAGAGCACCAGCAAGTGTCAGTGTCTGATTGACCCAAGAAAATGGAGTTTTTAAAAATCCCTGTCAATGTTTCTTTAAACCAGTTTTATTTTTTCCCCAAATTGTGTTTTCCTTTTTCTTGTCTTAAAGCATATCAGTCAAAAAGCATGTCTAATAAATTAAAATCATGAAGCTTACACAATTCCACAACAATTTAATAAAAGTTTAATAGTTACATGTTTAAGGCCCTATGAAATACATTTAATATTTTCTCAAATTCAGTTTTATTTATAAATTTTCCATTCATTTCTGAATTCCATTTTAATGGATTCATTAATTTTATTAATCAAAAGCATCTTTAAATCTTAATTGATTTTACAAAAAAATATTTTATTATTATTATTAAACTATTTATTTTTTCAGAAATACCATCTTGAGCATTGGCATTTTTCTTCTAAATAATATTTTTCTGGTTAATTATTATTAATAGTAGTCCTATCATTACATGAACATATCTCTAAGCACAGTTTCTGAACTGATGGCTATTTTGACCGGTTTTTGTGTAGACCTTTGTGTTTCTGTTTGTATATGATCTGACAATAGTCTCAAAAGAAGCAGTAAAATATTTACGTATTCAAATATTGAGACGCCAGAAAACCCAATATGTGCATAGTTGACGAGAACGCACGTCTGCGCCATTCCTTCACACAGAACATGCGGGACTCATATTTAAATAGCATTTTAAGGGTTAACATTCACAGACACTACTCTATATCACTTTTAAATTGAAGTGCACTGACCAAATTTGAATTTATTCGTCCAAAACACATTCAAATTCCATGTTTATGACTAGATTCCGTCTTTTTCCGCATCATGGAAATCTCAGGGCCTTGCATATATTTCACTCTGTTTACAACTCACAGCTTGTGTTTGAACATGTAGTAACAATATGGACTCATTCCTGCGTCCATATAAGAGATAAGAGCGTCGTGTTGTGAAAGCCCTTTGGGACTTTGTGCCACACGAGTAAAAATGGCCTGCGAGTAATTCATCTCCAAGGCCTCTTTACTATATCACCCCACTCATCAGCAGATTACCACACCCAGCCGCAGCTCCCATCGCCACCGAACAGACTAGTCGTCCTCTGCGTGCAAGCGGTGTTCCGGTCAGCCCCAGCCGAGGTGGACCTCTGGGGCGCATCTTCTCTGGCACTAACAGCCAAGCCATTCGACTAATGGCTCCCTGAGGCTCCTTCTACTGATAGCAGTGAACTGTGCGTGTCTATTCTCTTCTCCCTATGTGCTTTTAATGCAAGAAAAGCAGTGTCTGATACCAAACCCCTGTGTGAGGCTTTACATATTAATGCGTAGTGCCACACACTGTAATGAAAGCAAAACAGCCCCTCCAGCCCGCGAAAGGTACTGCTTAAATCAGGAAAGCTCTGTGTCACCTTTAAGAGCAACTTGATGTATTTGTGGAAGCGAGTGGGAGTTTACATCTTTAGGCTTTCTGTCATTGTGAATTAGTGGGCATCAGGAATCGTAGGATGCACTTATACGAGTCAAGAGCTCTGCAATTGGAAAACAGAGTGGCGTTTTTAGCACACAGACGCTTCCTGCCCATGCAATTAGACATACATTTTTATACTTGTGTATTTTTAAACAGACGCTCATTAGAATAATTTTAGCGCTGTCTTTAAGCCCATACAGGAATCCGGTGTTGACAGCTCTGCGAAGGCGTGAACGAAAACTCCTTCAGGTCCCCAACAATCCCGGCTTTTAAAGAAACAAACACTCTAGTGTGCTTCACCCATCCTAATGACCCTTCCGTAAGAGTCGCCCCCAAAAACATTCCAGTCACTCCAAAAGCAAAAGACAATTCTGTTGTGACGCCAGCAAAACAAAGCCGTACAATTCACATGAAAGACCATCACTACAACCCCTCCATGACCCGACTTCTAAGTAGGCAGGATTATATGAGCTACCATCATTTGGCAAGTGTCCCATGCCATGTGATTGGGCTCTTGTATGCCATCACGCTGGCTGCCAGAGTCTGTGGGCATTTAAAAACTCGGATTTCCTCTTTAAAGCATGGAATTCGACTGGAAAGCATAGTTTTTTTAAAAGAACAGCTTGTGAGTAGCCTGCAACGCAAATTTTTCATCATCAAAGCCTGCCTGAAGATCTGAAGTATATAAGAAAAGAAGGAAAGACATTTCTAGAGACCTGTCACAAAAAGAGCGTCTCAGGGTGAACTGTTTACTTTGGGTGAAATAACCTGAGGGAAATACATTCAAAAAAATCAATAACCCATCACGGGCAGGTTAACTTCCTCCATGAACCTCCAGCAATGTTTGTCTTCCTCGTGAGAGGAAGAACTCGGGACTTCTGCTTCATCCGTGATGTGAAACTACGACATGTGTAATATGTAAACTTCGAATTAACATCTGGTAAACATCTTATACTTCCAAAATGGCATGGGTTTGACCTCCTCAAGAGGTTAGGTCCTGACAGACGTCTTCTAACCAAATCCTCCACAATAAATCTGGTGCAGTGGTATCATAAAGCCAAAGCCAATATTCAAATGACTGTAATGAAAATGCTAATGTAACCCATTGAGATTACTCCTGCTTTCGTCCAAGGCACAGAGTCTAGAAATAGGGTCACACACAGCTGCGCCGCATCAGGGGAGACTCTGAAAAGCACATAGAGTACTGCGAAAGTACATGAAAGGGCTAATGGAAAAGTGGGAAACGCATTTTGTATAGAAGTATTTGACATAGAATAAAACTGACTTTTCTCTAGCGATTGCTGATATTTTGCCCTGTGGCAATGAACAACTACTGTATCCAGAGCTTGTCTTAGATAGTTTATCTCACTCGGTCTATTTGAGAAGGGCTGCGTAAGCTACAGATGGACACTACACTGTTGCCTAGACAATCACTGTATAACTGTGCATGTAAATGGGGGAACTGTGAATTTATAATTCATATCAGGGATCCATCCTGCAACTCAAAATTTAAGGAACATTATCTTGTAGGCCTCTAAAAACAGCCATCCACTCACTAATCTAAAGTACCACAGTAGTGCAATATTTTTAGACACTGTATTATAGTAATTGGACATACCCTGGATCTGGTAATTATTTAGTAAAGTAGTTACCCTAACACTGACTTGTTTCTCGGTAAAAATGTCGAACTTCCACACTGCATCAGATATTATTTTTTTATATTTTTTAAAAATCTGTCAGTGCTGTAAGACTGAATACGATTTGTATTCCATATTATAAATGTTCAATAAGACAAATAAATATATATAT
>JAUMHI010000055.1:15713125-15731976 GCA_032359435.1 Enteromius unitaeniatus
TCTGTCAGTGCTGTAAGACTGAATACGATTTGTATTCCATATTATAAATGTTCAATAAGACAAATAAATATATATATATATATATATATGAGAAAGTGAGCACATACGCACATTACATCATCCTGACACACTCTTTCTGATCCCTGTTTGGGAGTTCCTACAATCCAATCATCTGCAAGTCCTCACTAGTGAAAGGAATGCTAGTGTTTCAAAACAGTCTTTGTACCCACGTTTGACACGCAGAGAACAAAACGAAAGGGGACGGAGGGTTGTGTTCAGGTTCGCTTACTACGGCAAAACAGCAGGGAGGAGTGCTAATAATCACTGCGGCATCAGAACGAGACTTAGAACCAGTTGAAGTTCGGGTCACCGAGTGAGAACAGAAAGGTGAATAAAACGGACACTGTATAAAGGTCAACGCAGTTCAACTAACACAGACAGCTGAAATTGCCCAAGACTGACAATCTCCAGAACAGCACACAAAAGTGGGCAAAGCTTGCCAAACCAAAGGTTTGAATTAGGTCACAGTCATACAGTGTGTGTTTGGAGATAGTTTTCTTATAAGTTTTCAAGAGTGAGAGAGAGTCAGGTGCTCACTAAAGGACCAGGAGTCCATGAACAGGCTCTTTTGGATTGGTTACTGTCTCAAGCCAGAACATCCTGTGAAGGAACACCGTGTATTTTTGTAGCTGTCCTTGGAGCCAATAACCTCCTCAGACTTTGATTGGTTCTTCCAGCCTTTACAACTGAATTAAAGATCCTTCCAAGGGACAAACATTTTATTTGAATTGCTGGGAGACTCTTTAATTGCTTGTCAAATGCTAATTAATGCACATCGGAATGCATTTTATTATGAGTTTGTCGCACAGTCCTGTTGCACAGGATCTTCTAGAATACTTTAACATTACATAAAACATGCAACGAAAGTATGACACAGCAGAAACATCTACACTTACTCAATCACAGTGACACGAAAAACACCAGATGTGGCTACAATCCTACATAACCAAGTATATATATACACTTAATTAACAAATGACAAACTCTTACTCTTATGAATCTTGATACAAATTAATTGTCTTATTTATGATACCTTCAAGGTCTTGAAGAAACTCTGCATGAGTCCAGTATCTACATCATAACATAAACAAAATTAATTAAGGATTGGGTTGAAAACAGTCTTTGTAAGTGGAGTGCTGGTTTTCTCCTGGGATCGTATAATCCTGCTGATTCTTTAGTATACCTGTGTCATTCATTAGGTGCCGCTTGGTAACCACTCTTAATTATCACCACATAATAATCCACATGACCACCAATCAGTAAGAAGTTACTAAATAGACAAGGAATATGAAGAATACTTGCCATATTTAAAAAGTAGGCTAGCAGGGCACACCTACAGCAGGTCTGTGTTTCAGTTACCTGCAGTTACGCCATAGACTTGCATTTTTTGATGCCTACATGTTCCCATTTGCCCACTGTGAGTCCCTGCCAGTCTGAGCTTGCCCTTCCCTAATGTCACGTTGCTATGGTAAGACTGGTACACTCCCTTCCTATTCAAAACATGCCGAAATTTCTTTACCCTCACCTGCTTTATCTGCTGCATCTGATCTAAGACAAAGGAATTAATAATCACGGTTACCTAAATGAAAGAAAATAGCTCAGAAAGATGGCTTTTCGATTTTAAAAAGAATACTTCACCCAAAAATGAAAATCCAGTCATCATTTACTCACCCTCAGGTAGTGAAGAATTATATGATGAAGTAGAGTTGGGCGATGTCGACCAATTTGGCATCGTACGATGTCTAATGTGAAACATTGCGATGGATGAAGTATGAATTTCTATATAAAAGGAAGATATTTTGAAAAAAAAGTAACCAGTCTGTTTTGGTCACCATTGACTTCCATAATAGGGAAAAAACCCACTTTAGAAGTCAATGGTGACCCAAAACAGCCTGGTTACAACCTTTCTTCAAAATATCTTCCCTTGTTTTCGGCAAAACAAAGAAGTTCATACAGGTTTGGAACTACTTGAGGGTGAGTAAATGATGACAGAATTCTCATTCTCTTTTTATTTATAGGCCAGCAAGTTTTCTTAGTCAGTAGACTTGAGTTTGATTCAATTATGTGAATCAATTTAGTGGAACAGTCACTTAGTATGTGTGTGTCATCTATAAAATCTAAAGACAGGGACAAAATAATAAAGAACATCTAGAGTTTTATAGTCAGGTACATTTGATCTAAAGTACACAGTGTGCATTATACAATCCCCAAATGCACTCGCAAGAGGAGAAGCTTGAATCTAACACAAAAAGCTTTCTGTGCTTTTATTTTCACACAGTGTACAGGTGGGGGCTGATTTGATGTTGGAATAACACACCTGCAACTTTGTTTAGCTTGCAAATATATAGGCCAACCTGCAAGCATGCAAATGGTCCCTGCAGTTGCCCTACTAAACCCATGCGTACTACATTGATTTATACCACTTCAACCGAGACCAATCAAAACACATATCACTCTAATCTGTGCCGTGTGAGTGCTTCAGAGATTAAGATATAACCATATTGTCCAAGAATACAAAGGTTGCAACTTTGTTTTTCTTCGTCTGAGGTCAGATTAGGACACTTGAGCTTTCACAAGAGCGTGCAACTGCAGAGACTTAATACCGTAATATAAAACAACTGCAAAATGATAATGCTGGCATGAGGCATGTCTTCGGGATACTGCATAAAGATGCAGTGAAAGCTTTAATCGGGCTCTAAAAAATGAGAGCTATTAGCCAAGACATATCCAAGGTGATAATACTGGGCTGAGAAATACTACAGGATAAAACTAAATGGCTGCTTCCATAACAAAAATGATAGTTCATCCAACCTGATCATTTATTTACCAAGCTGCGCTCAAACTTGTGTAAATTACTCTGTTCCTGGATATTATTTTCTAAATATCACCAAGCACAATAACGGGAAGTATAAAGTTTCACCCTATGAAGAATAAAATATCGATTTTCTTTATAGAAATTGGCAAATGTACTTATTGTAGTAATTAACAAAGTACTGAACAACTAACCCTGAACCTACCCCATGTAGTTACCTTATATTACCATTATAAGTACGTGTGCTGTAAAATAAAGTGCAACTGCAATCTCTGTAATTATTGAACAGGCCTGTCTTATGACTGAAGAAAGGTTTTTTTGTAGCAAAAACACGGCTATTTGTGAACTGCTGTAAAACTCTTATCAAATTCATAGTCATGCAACACTGCAAATCACGATGAGCTTGTCCTACAATCCTGTTGCACAGCATTTTCTTCTAGAACGATTTTAACGTTCCACAAAACACTATGACACTTGCAAAACACCTAAACACAGCTACTCAATCATCACAGCGTTGTGTAAGGAAGTCCTTAGGTAAAAATAACCGTGCTTTACGATGCCATAGAAGAACCTTTTTGTCTAAATAATAGAACCTTTAAGTTCTGAACTGATTACAAAGATCTTTGACTAAATGGTTGAAATTTGTGAAACCAGAATGGTTCTTCTATGTCATGTAACGTTACTGCATGGAAAAGTAGGACCAGGACATTAATCGAAATTTCTCCTTTCGAATTCCACAGATGAAACATGCAGGTTTGGAACCTTGTGAACGATTTGTTCTTATTTTTTGGAGAACGACCCTATAATCATTACTGCAGAACTGTGTACATAAATGCTAATGTAATGAACATGGGCGTCAATTACAGAAAACACTAAAGTGAATGCATCTATAGATCGTCATCCAGATAATCTATTTAAGAGAGTTTATGTTACAGCAGACTGAGGGATATAGTTACAGAAAACATCCTACCCTTGCTCCCATGACCAGACAACTCAATGAAAGGGTTTTTTAACCTTTGATGCCAGCTGAGCTCTTAGCTGATGATGGATTAGTATGGGTACATTATTGATATCAAGGCCCTGTCTTTCCACAGTCTATCCCTTTCAGTCCCAAATTGACATTGATCTGTTACAGAGCATTCCCAGACTTCCTCACGTCCCCAAAGAGAGATGGAGGAGCCAGATGATGGACCTATGGGGCTTCAGGAGAGGAAACAGTCCTAATAAATACGAGAACGCCCTGAGCAAGGCAAGAGACAGCGCTGTAAAGTAATTGGAGTGAAAAGAGCAAAACATAAACTGACGATCCAGAGGCTGCAGCCAATTTATGGAGCCACATTCAGCCTTTCTGTGAAAACCAAATCAAATTATATTCCTGTGATGCTTTATGGTATCTCGTTTTACTCTCGCTCTCAGTAGATTCCAAATGAATAGACTAAAAGAGCGCAATTTTTTCAAATCTGATGTCAAGTCAATTCCAACCAGCAAACTCCAAGCAGAACATCTAAAACATCATTTCATTGCCGATTTGATTTGATTTCATGCTTCGACTTCACAACGATAAGGCAAATGATGGTGAAAAGGCTTCAGTAAACAAACAGACACAGAGTCAATTGTCTGAACTCGCTGTAAAGACCATGTCAACCCTGCATATTTATGGTTTCAAATGAGCAGAAAATTATGATGAGGGGAGGCACAACTGACTGACATGAGCTGGGGGTGGAGGGACTCATTTCATGGTGTAAATACATTTGCCTGACTCTGTCAAGTTAGGTGACTCAGCCCATATCACGAAAGCTGAACACATAGTACTGCAGTGCCGCACATCACGACAATCGCAAGCTCGCCTCAGAACTGGTGCAGTGTGATGGATTTCAAAACCTTAAAATGTTCCCACTTTATGCAGCGAATGTGTAAATGTCGACAGCGGGACATAAGGTTACAGTGAGGGGAGAACAGAAACTGGAATGCATGAAGGTCTTTTGTTTCCCCAATGCACTAGTGATAAACTGACAGGCCAATAAATTGCTGCTATTATGACATTTTTCAGCATCAGCCAACAATCTTGCACAATGTACTTCCTATTAAAAGGGATAACTGTACTTCTACTTAGCCTTAATAACACAGCTCTTGATTCTGTTTGGTCAATCACAACATTCTGCAGTCACATCTTCTCACACGAGAAATTATTTCAACCATTTAATATCTGTAACAACCATACATGATGGCAAATCAATATTAGTCTCTCTGGAATACTCGATTCTGATACAATAATTTGGATTTGAACTCCAAATCAATATGCTTTGTCAATAAAATCATTACACAATATTGTACTTAATCATCTGGTAGCAGCAATAATAACTTGGGAGATGCTATTCTCCCAACATATGGAATTTTGAAGATGAAAGCCAATTGCTTATTCCTCGAATACGTTCCGAGACGTATTGCATGACTATAAATGCTGTTTATAAATCAAAAGGGTGCGATGCTCGTAGAGTGGATGGAGAATTATTAGTCGTGATCTGAGCTGCTCCACTTTGCGCAGCGGCAGTCAGTCAGTCACATGCGCCGGGCGTCAGTGGCCCCACCTCCCGCGCAGTCTACTACGTTCAACGGCGAAGAAAGCACATGACTGCAGTAACTGTGTTCTGTAACTCCAGTCACGAGGATGGAGTACTATTACACTGACCAGACAGCGAGTTCAAGCACATTTAGAGCGTTCACAATATTCCCGCTGACACAAGGACAAAGGACAAACAGCAGCAAGAAGTCTCTAAACGAGTCGTCAACCTTTCGATGACACACCTGACACAAACTAAACGGCGCGCGACTTGTAAACACGCACAATTGAATTTCTGATACCCAAATTGCACTTTATCTGCCGGCACGTGGCAGTTTTCGAATCCCAAATAATAATTGAATGCATCCTTATTCATCTCATCCTTCTAAGTGCATCAGTATACGAGTGATTCAAAATAACGTCAGACTTTTTAAGCGTGTTAATGGTAAAACTCCCCATTGTATCTATAAATAAACACTTTGCAGTGCGACAAAACCTGTTTGACATGGCAAGCACGAAAGTGCAAAATGCACAGCGTTTTTATTTATTAATATCTACTACAGCACATGATGCAAAGATCGTTTGACTGCCTCTAATTAGCATCAAGCTCGTTTTGTAACAGTTACGCAAACGCTTACGAAAACAATACATTTCGTCAATTGAGCAAGAGTTCCCATTTCTACACTGTGATGTAACTTACATATATACATTTTGAATAGGCCTACAGTGCTGTGTATCAGTTTCTCAACTTTATAAGTGTCAAAATGCATTCGGTTTACAGCTTTTTTTTAACAGCTGAAGCAGTAAATATAAATTATACAAACGCCGATACGCATCAGCTGCGTTAATACTAACATCTGCACCGACGCAAAGCATAGCCTAAAGACCGAAAATCTGAAAATCCCATAGTTCGCTTTAACCTCTTTACTTTTCATCTACCTCACAATAACCTCGCGCTTTTGTTGTATATTAAAACTACAAAAGACCAGCAAGCAACAAAGTCAAGTTCACCCGAGCACCCACGTGTCATATACTCTCTCACACACACACACCGGGAAATGGTGTGATTTTTGGCAAAGTGATGAACACGTTTGAACTCATTCTATCCTGTTTGAGAAGTTACTAACCTTCCCCTAATCGCTAGCCCTCGAAAGCAGGCTTCAAACCCCAAAAAACAACAACGATTGTCTGTGCAATATTCATCAATTTCGCATGTATGCATAATTTCCTGTGAACTCCACGTGAAGCGCAGACGTCAGGGACTCCAGACGCCGGCTGAGACGCTCTGATAGCATCGATGAAATGATGCAAGTATATCGCGCCACGGAGAGTACCGTGCAAAAATGCACCCGGGGAAAAACAGCCACGCTCCTGCTCTATCAGAAATGGTGCACGGCTTACCTGGCTGCCGGAGTTTTCAGTCAAGTAATTGAAGACAAATGAAGAGAGCTCCTCATCTAACAGTGAAGCGCAGTCCGCCATCTTCTAGAGAATGAGATGAGAGGAGCCAGAGAGCGCAGCTATACTGCTCTCCCCGCATGCAGTGAGGAGCTCTAACCGATCGAGGGCAGTGTTCTGAGGTGCCTCAGTGCTTCACAATCATGGCTGGGTTAGGTAAAACAGCGGAAAAGTGAATTATTGGAAGGTGCAGGTGGGTTAAACACAGGTTGGTGGTGGCTGAAGAAAGATGTCGGGACTAGGTGCAGGTTGTATGTTCCTTACTGTAACTGAACCTGCTTGTGCTGTTTAGATTACAGCGTCTATTACTCATTTATGATGCTAGTTCACGATGTCTAAAGTCCATGCTTTGAGCAGGTAATATATACTTATAGTGTGTGTGTTTGCATCCTGCGGTATCTATACTACAGGACTATAGTATCTTTTATAGATACTATTTACTGTACTATAGTATCTTCTTATATGCACAATACGCAGCTCTTTTTCTGGGCATACAACCAAAAAGTAATTAAAAGACCAAAATATTATTTTCAGGCCTATTATGTTATTTAAATATCTTTGTAAAAAGTCAGATGTGTTTAGTATTTACATACATTTAAACTTAGCATTGTAGTTTTTTGACTAAACAAAAATACGCAGTTCAAATGTTTTTAAATGCAAAAAGGTAGTATTTTGTATTTCAAATACATATATGTGAAATACTGCCCATCCCGGAGTACTAGACAGTCTTTCGATCCTTTATGTTGAGGGAAAAAAATCCTTATCTTTAACCCTAGTACTGTAATCATTGAATAAAATGATAGATAAAAAGCAGACACACTGCTGACTTAAGGCCTGATCCTTGCATATCAAAGCTTATGGTGATAAAGTTTTTGATATATCAGTAATGCATTAAAATCTATGTAAACAATTAGGGTAATTGCTCTGTAATCACTAGACGTATTGATTGGCTGCTCTTGTCAAGTGCAGTTTTCCTATAGTCGCTCACAGACCATGATGTAGAGATTTTGACAGCTCTTAGTACTTGAATCGAGATTCAAGTCATTCCATTCAGAGTGAGATCCCAGAAATCACCAGCTGACTGTTAGTCAAGAGAAGAGGCAAGTCTGCAGAGGAAACCATCCTTTATTTGATTCGCATCGAAGACAAATCTCATAGATGGTAAACTTTTTGAATGGCATGCCAACCAATCCATATAAAAATATAAATAAGACAAGCCCTTCTACAACTTCTCAGTCAAATCTGAAATTACCCCAAGGTCACATCGGTGTATTGAACTGTGGACTGCCTAGCTAGCTATCAACCAAACACATGCTGTTTCAGTGGTCAGAATGAAAACATACAGTAGAAATAAACTACTGCATGCTCTTACATGCTTGATCAATCAATGCTAATTCTTAGAGCAAATTATACAAAATAGACGCATGTCGAGGGAATTAAAATGCAGCAACAGCTGCATCAAAAACTTCCAGGGACATTTAGACCAGAGAGGAACTTCTAGATTGTTGCTCAAGCCAACAAGCCCACCTTCCATAAGAGTGTAAAAGGTCACTGAGGGGATTTGACAGGGCTGAGCGTCTGGTGGGTGTCTCTGACAGCTGTCAGACCGGAGGAGTTCATTCTGTTTTGGGCTTATCAGTCATATCATTTCATTGATTATGCCCTGATGTATGGAGGTCAACAACATTGTGCCTTCAGCTGCAGTTGTCCAAGGACAGCAATCAATAGAATTCACACATTGTTTTCCGACACCGAAGCATGCACAATTCTTTTTTTAATGTTTTTTTTTTGCTACTGCCATTGGAAGAGCATGTTGCTGGTGTTTGAGTGCATGCATGTCTCTCACTGTGCTTTATGGCTGGAAGGTGATTTAATGGGGGCTCCTGAGTGAATGGACTGCACTCTGAGAGAAAACAAATCAAAGAGCACACACTTGTTAATGCACCGAGGACTATTGTCATGCAGAAACACTGGGTTTAGTTTCAGAACGACACCTTCAGAGTCCTAAAGTTTTGAAAATGGCCTATTTTGGTATTGACTTAATACATAATATCTTAGTAGTGAAGTATGTTTTGTCACACTTGAGTTTGAGGACCGGTTCTAACCATTAACTGCCTTAATCAACTCCTAATTTGCGGCTCATCAATAGTTAAGTGTATCGGGTAGGATTAAGGGATCTAAAATAATGGTGAGTGGAGAGCAAGACATTAATAAATGCTATATGAATACTAATAAACAGCCAGAATGCTCGTAATATGCATACTAAGCAACTAGTTAATATTAAGAATTAAGAAACTAAAGTGTTACTATATATTCTATAATCGCAATTACAAGTGTTTAGTGGCCTACTTATGCCTCATCTCATTATTGTTTACTTAAATATACTAAGACCAAATGTAAATGCAACAAAGGAAAACTGCATCGCAGGGGATCAGGTTTTTTTTTTTACGTAAATAAATGCTTTGAAAACCTTGAATAAGAAAAAGCAGGCAACTAAAGCCAGCGTGTTTCCTGACAGCATGTAACTTCTGAAGACAACATCAAACACTCCTTATTTTGCCCATTTTAGCATCTTAACAGTCGTGTCCATCTAAACAAATGGCTCAGTACTTACACCTTGTGTGTGAAGAATGATCATCAGCTGGTCTAATAAGTCACAGCAGACATCCTGCTGAACTGATGTTGCACTTAAAACACCACTAACAAGAGTGTTAGAGACAAACAATGCAGTGTTTATTCAGCCCCGTCAATAAATTCAGGAATACTAGTGTCAGTTACAGAAGAGCCATCATGTATTATTATTACATAGTGTTATATACTGTATATTGAAAATGTTTGCCAAAACTTAAATGACTTGATCTTATATAGAGTAACTTAATGTAATACACAACATAATGCATATAGTTTATTTGATTATAGGTATTTTTTGGGAATGCTCACTCTTAACCTTGAGCATTGTTGCCACCAGATTATGCTCTCAGCACCTCAGAAAAGCAAGTTGATCCTACTTCAGAACTACTGGAGCATTTAACTTCAGAAATATGTGACTTCCATTATATCCTGAAGGGTAAAGTCTAACTCGCAGAATGACCGAGTCACAATGTGTCACTGTGTATGCAGCAGTTACAAGTAATCTGAACTCAAGGCATATAGTTCAAAAAAAGCCGGGTCGTGATTGGAGAAAATGCCCGGGACACAACAGATATGCAAAGCATGCAAGCAGAACGTGCTGTGATTGGCCAGAGCTCCCCCTGTCTCTGTGCATAGTAGGAGAAGGAGTGAGTAGAGTAAAGCAGGCTGCATTAGAGACTCGCTTCCTCAAGCAAACACGTGCCTGCTCGTCACATGACTCCCTTTTCCACTGCTGGCGCCTGACCGTGCATAGTGCTTATGCTTGCTGTGTCGGTTAGATGAAAAGACAAGGATGATTGCGCAGGTGAAAGTAGAAAGGAAAACTGTCAAATATTACAAAAACACCCATGAGCAAAGGTGACAAACAATATTTGCAGCCAGATGACATTTTCCCCTAAATATTATTATTTTGAAATATTTAAGGAGAGCAATATTTACATATGACAGCATGTCAATGCAAAGTGTAAGATACTGTGTGTAGGTGCATATGTTGATACAGTACATCTTACCAAATGGTAAAAACATTATTTTAGCTATATACTGTAGCTCAATTTTGTAACATATGAAGAGCAAAAATCATCAGATATTCCTGGACATAAATATGGGCTATGTTAGAATTATTTTTTATAATATCTAAAAAAGAATATTGGAGCACTCCTTAGCTGTGCATAAGTGTAGTACTTGAAAAAGCAACAACAAATACTGGATTTTCTTGTCTTTGAGTAACCTAAAATACTATACTAACCTAAAATATCCCTGAAATTTCTTTTGAGGTGTATATTGATCTTGAGTACACACACGCATACAAACAAACAAAATCCCTATACTACAGCATATGTTTATAGAGATAAATGATTGATTCTCTTCCTTAAATTCACATGTTTTTTAAGTTAATGGGGAAAAACAATGCTTTAGAAAGCTGTCTTCTGGGAACAGGTGAAAGCCAAAATAGAAATCCTCAGACCAAATGCTTCACTTTTATCTTTGACCTGCACTATATGGAATTCTCCATTATTCAAGCCCATATCAAAACAAGGGGTTGCATTGGACAAAGGATAGAGGCCTTTTCTGTCTGGGGTCTGTGGGCGATTGACCTGCGGGGCCATGTGCATTGGTTTGAGAACGTCTGAGCCTTAGTCATCGCGCCATGTGTGTACACTGCTGCATGTGTGGCATTCCATCTCTAAACCTACAAGAGTCTTCAAAGACACACCCATCAACGCCTTCACTATTCTAATGTAGTGTGTCTGTGAACTAGACTGTGCGCAAAGTGCCGAAATTTAATGTAAATTATGCATTTACCAAAGTTGTAGCAACCGGCTTCTCCCCACCTACATGCTATATTTATACTTCTGCCAGCTTGCAGGAAGAAGATGGCTGTTACTGCGGCTGAGTAATTACCATGCCTTGCATCAATATGGGTAGACATAGTTGCTACAAAACTATTAGAAAGCACTGATAAAGCTAAAAATCTGGTGTCCTTTTTGAGAGATGTTTGGACAGCCCACAAGGAGATGCCCATCAGGATCTGATAGATTGAGTCTCCTAACATGCATAGAGAAGGTAGCTACATGCTATCTAGTCAGGCCTCCCTTGAGTCTGTTGTCCACCAAAGCAATTAAAAGTTAATGAGTGTGAAATTTTCCAGACCAGGGTTTCCTTTCTAATGGATACTTGTGGCTGGGTTACACTTTATTTTGATAGTCCACTTTAGACTTTCTACTAACTGTATATATGTAACTCAATCTCAATGACATGTCACTAATTGTCATTAATTTGCAGCTACATGACTACTGCTAACTCCCAGAGTAGATGTTTAAAGTCATTGCACACTGAGTCTGAATTTTTCGCATGTTGAAAAATAAATGCTTACAAAAATATCTGGCAAGATGTTTCTCATAGTCAGTATGTTGTGGGTCCATCAAAGTAAAGTGTAAGAAGTTATTAAACAGACTAATACTTATATAATAATACTAGAGTATACAGTATCTACTAATACTCTAATGACTTGACATGTAGTCGCAAAGTTGCTTACTGTTAGAAGAATGTCTAAACTGGACTATCGTAATAAAGTGTTACCAGTGATTGAAACAAGACCCTTCTGGACTGGATTGCTAGGTTGTCGTAGTGGCAGTGTTGTAACAATTAGACATTTGGCAGATGCCTTTATCGACAGGCATACATGTTATACATTCACTTGTTAACTGCATGCCATTTTGAAATGGTCACATCGCACAAGGTTGATATGAGTCTCAGCTGGGTCTTTGTTTTGTGGAGGATCCAGTGTTATTAGGCCATGGGAGAGGTTAAGCTATAGTCTGTGCTGATAGCCCACCTGCTGAAACGCTGAGCGCACAGCCAGATGCTGCCCAGCCAAAGTAGGCCAGATTAGTATTGGACCCAATGTGCAGTGTAGTATTCCTCCATTCTCGCTCCGTATGGCCCAGCGCTACGTTACTCGGCCTCCCCTGAGACGTGTTGATTTATGACCATGAGCACCAAGAGGGACAAATGGCTCTAATCCCGACAGCACAGTTTCACAAGCTCAGTGACAAACACCTTAAGAAGTATTGGGAAAATGCTTAACAATCAGAGTCATAAACATTGATCCTGTTCAATGTTATGGAAGACCTTGAATTGCAAGCTCTTGGATACAAGCTGAGGCACACACATGTATGAGCTCACCGCGTGAGAGCGCTCCATAAAACACAGGGATGCATAATGTGCTTTTTGAAGGACATTATATGAGTTTGACAGACTGTCACCTCAGAAAGAGAAGCAGGCAAGAGATGGGTTTTTTTACATTTATGCAATTTTGGAAGCCCGGGGGCATTTCTGGAGATATCGTAGACACATTGTGACATTTACACGATGGAGAATTATAAACAGAATCGAGCTCGAAGAAAGGCTAAACAGTGCAAAGGGAGTCTCTCTCCACATGTGACATTCACACCAATTTCGCTTTAGCTCACGACTGAGCAGTAGGATCCCATCACTCACAGTCACGCACTTTCATGCGCATTTAGCAAAAATGGACTATGCAAATGAATTCCACACAATAGCCAGTGATTACCCAAATGCTTGGTCGCTTTGAGCCAGTCCCAACAGTATGACTGCAGAGTGATGGAGGGAGCTGACCCCTAGCCATTCCCTTTCTCTTCGCCTCTCTGCACTTCACTGTCACATTGGAGCCAAGAGACGCAGGCCCCCGATAACCCCACCACCTTATCACAGAAGCACACTCCCTTGGTGCTCAATCCGTAGGTAATTGAATCACGCACAAGGCTGTTTGTCTGATTGAGGATGGTATTTAAAAAAGCGGACGGTCAGGTGGTGACTGGGTTTGCAGGCTTCCTTTTTCAGAATGATGCTCATGGTCCAATTCTTGCTGCAGTTGTTAGTCATACAGGGATTATACAACAGCTACAACTCACTCCATTCCACCTTGTGCTCACCAAGCAGGAAAATGGAGCTAAATATAAATGCAGACGGCAGCATCTCTGGAAAGGTCGACAATGCATTTGCAGCATTGAAGATTATCGTGTGTAAACGTGACTTACTTGCCACGTTTAACTCAGACCAGGGATGGGAATCATGAACTGTTACGTAAGCGGCTTCGCAGATGAGCTTTTCCCTAAAGATGATCTTTCCTACCGCTCACATCTAAAGAGCTTGATGTGTAAAATTCTGACTAGCTCCTTCATAATCCTGTGATGATGAAACAAGATTTTGACACTTGATTGAGGCCATTGGAAGAGCTACAACCCTATGCTGTTTGAAAAATCTTAGAATTTATATTTAGTCTCTGCATTATGATCCCATGTGACTTGGATAATCCTTGACAACCAAAACAAAGCCGTTCATCTTTTATCAAGATGGCACGACTGGAGGCCATGCCGCTTACATGCCCACATGCTGTCAAGTGCCATACCCTCAGCAACTTTATTAACACAGAACAGGCTTCCAGCAGACAGAATTGCTTATCAAACCAACAAACTTGGTTCCCATTGGGATTCATAGTATATGCTTATTCCTTAACTGGAACATAGTTGTTTTGATTCATTGAGAATACTACAGCAATTAGGAGTGGGTCACTATTTTAGTTTCTGCATATGGGGGAAAACAAATTATGCAATGACAGTGTCTTTGATTTCCTCAGTCTGTGTCTCTTAACAGCTGTTGTTGGAGGTGTACCAGAACACCAGCTTACAAAGTCTGCCTAATGTAAGCACCGCTCTGAAGGGTAGGGGGATGAATGGTTCATTCTACCCAGGGGGTGTCAGCCATCACAACGTAATTAATGTGTATTTGCTCATCTGTTAAGGTACATCCTCTGACCTCACACCCCTTGCTGTTCTCCCTTCCAGTCGGCCAGAGAGTTTGAGGGCTTGGCCTGGTGGAAAAGTGGGATGAGTTGTGAGGAAAGAAGAGAGAGGAGAGTTGGGGGGGGGTTGATGCTAATAAAACAAAGAAAATAGATAAGGATTAATCTTAAAGTCGTCATATTATGGATTTTTGAAAATTGCCTTTCATGCAGCGTCTAATGAAAATATCCTGCAAAGTTTTAAATCTGGAAGTGCACTGTGTATAAAGTTATTGTCTCTCAAAAGAAAAAATTCATTTGGGTTTGGAAAAATTAATCACTCATGAATAGTTTGGGAGTAGTTAAACAAATAAGGTAAAAAAAAAAAATACATAAATGCATATTACAAAAAAATGAAAGTGTTTTTTGACCTTGCATGTATGTCAACCTGTTGTTTGGGACTCCAAAACCAAAATATGAACCTTTCATAACCCATAATAGGGGAACTTCAAACCGTACCTACAGTGCATTGCATACTCCCATTGAAGCAAAGCCTTCCCTCTTTGTGACCTGCTGCAATGTGATGAGAGCTTTTGCTATTACGCAAAAAATATACGGCACATTAACCACTGAAAAATCCCCAACCCAAAAACAAAACCAGCACAAAATTGCAAAAGCAAAACCTGGCCATTTTATAAAAGCAAAGCCAGGGAAGTAGGATTTTCCCTCCTGAGGGGAGTGTGAGAATCAGTCAGGCTGAGACAGGTCTGTTTGACAAAACATTCCCACAAGACAAGGAAGTGAATCCTGATTCATCAGCGTAGGAGGAAGTGCAGCAGGTTTAGGCAAGATCAGCCCTGCAACACAGATATGGTCATCTAATACCATAGTAGATACATTCATCTTCCTGTCTCTCTCTTTTGGACACGTCAAGAATAACACAGTAACTTAATCCTGCAGTCTCTCTTTCAATGAAACATGATGGATATTTGATATTAAACGTCGAATAAAGAACATTCTATCCTCTCAGACGTTATTGTTTTCAATATCTGTTCCCACTGAGGTACTCAAGACTCGTCTTTAAGCAGGTTAGTTGACCTCTGGTCACTGTGATAGAGAAGCAGGCCCATCCTTTTTCAAGAACTGTAAAACTAGAGTTTATCTGCAGTGTAATTGAATACTTATCGAATTTCAAAGCACTTTGCATTCTTAGAAATGATAAAATAAGTATAAAATAGCGTTTGAAAGAGACCAAAGGGTAAAGAGCATGTTTGCCAATAAAGAACTGTGTTCACATCAGCTTTTTACTAGTCAAGCTTTGTGATGTCCCAGACATCTGCAAGAGAACAAGGCAAAGCAAAAATGAGAATCAAAAGGAACAGAACTGTCTGTGCATTCTTCACTTTTGTGGTTTTCAATGTAAGATGCTCTATGCATATTTATTTTGAGCACTGAACAACAAATGCAAATGCAGCTAATGTGATTTATTTCACTCTCAAATACTACAGGTTTAGATGCAGAAACAGAAAAGCATCCTGATTTATAGTTGCTAAGCTAATGGCAATACTCTAAGCATAAATAATATAGCAAAACAAAATATTTGGTAAAACAAGATTTGGTAACACTTTAGACCACTTATTCATTATTAACTACAACTTTTCCCTAAATAAATCCCTAATTTGCTGCTTACTAGGAGTTGTTACATTTAAGTATTAGGTAGGTTTATGGATGTAGAATAAGGTCATGTAGCATAAGCTATTAATATGTGCTTAATTAGCACTAATAAATGGCTAATATTCTAGCAATATGCATGCTAATAAGCAACTAGAGACCCTTAAGTGTTACCCAAGATTTTTATCTAAATTGTGTTTTTATTGATACTGTTCTTTTGATTGATACTGTATATTTATATAATAATGCTTTTTTCACATTGCATTCTGGGATTGCGCGTTCCACAAAGAATAAGTGCAATGCCTATTATTTACACATAAGAAAGCATCTGGGTTTGGAACAGCTCTATTGTGTCCATAATTCAAGTCATTTTTATGTATGTATTATATTTGAATTAATGCTAGAGTGACTGGCGTGGCATCGTTATTTATTTATTATTTCTCTGAGGGGATCCAAGGACACTGTTCCTTCGGCCAAGTCCTGTGATATCCAAGACTGCCAAGTTCTCCGCTGCCCTCCACACCATGCAACCTCAGTGACTTGAAATGTTTGCATTCTTTATCTTATCTATCCTGACTAAATCGATCTAGTGATAAGTGCTGAGGCATTGAGGAAACGCTGCAAACATCATAGGTAGAAAAAAAACCCATTGGTTATTGTCTACAAAAGAAAGTGGAGCGTATGAAATGATTCCAAGATGTTGCTCTAATTCCTTTTATCTGCAGATCATTATTCACTAATGCTTTACTGCTTTCTGGATGAATACCTCAGAGAGTGTCTGATTAAGAAATCATTTCACATGGAAGTCTGGAGCTAATGGACACCTGTGAAGGTACTGACAAGAAATGTGCATTGTTTGAATGTTCCTGTTCCAGCTCTCACAGTTTTTTTACACCAGCTCCAAATCACAGCTGTCAGATTCTCTCAGTGCAAAAAGGATCAAATTGAGATTTAAGAAGCGCTTGTTGGTTTTTGTTCATTTAGTAATCCGCCCTGGCTGAGGTAGGCCAAAGGTCAGCCGGCTCGGTCCTACGGCACATGAAAAAGCATCTGTCAGCAACCCAAGCTCAAAACACTTGCATTACTCAAGGACAACTGCCACAAGTAGAAGTAGAAGTTAGTTCCGCACGAATGGCCCAACATTCCTGGGGTGTCGCTCCATGTCTCAGAGTCAGCTGCTCGGAAAGGGTGACCTCCAAGCACCATTTACATTAGAGCGCCGCCTGCTTCCTGGGTCACATGCGGGTGTCCCATTTCAGCAGCGTCTTGAATCAGGATCTCTGTTCGGAACAACCCTCTCTTTTCCCGAAGTGGCTCCTCTGTTACTCCCCAAGGAAAGCACTGAGAGAGACTCTCGTTTAGGTCAATGGAGCAACAGCCCACAGATCAATGGCTGTGTGCTGTCACATGGGGAGGGGGATACCGGCAGAGATGAGAAGCTTCCATCTAATTACATGCCAAGGCCGTTTCAAGGCCGCTCAGACCCTTATTCATTGCACCTCTGAAGCAATCATCATGCATTCCGATGCGCTAAAGCAGGTGATTTATAAAATGTATTGTAAACCGTGTAAACACAGGAGAATCTAGACTTTTTATAATTATAAAACAGTGCATACCCATTTCATTTAACACCAATTTATTGAGAAACTATTCTTGGCAGCGCTTCATGAAAAGGTTAGTTACAGTTACATTATTTATATATATCAAACACCAGAAGAAAGAACAACAAACAATACATTCACATCTTTTATTAATCTAGGTACATGCTATCCATTTTTTATTTATCATATAAATATACATTACGTGGTTTTATGTTACTATTATTTACGACTTTCGCCTCAATAAGCAGATAATTAGTTGTTTATTAATAGTAAGGTATTTGGGTAACACCTTAGAATAGTTAACACTTGTTAACTATTAACTATGACTTCTCCCTCAATAAATTCTCAATTTGCGGTAACCTGCTGCTTATTAATAGTTAGTGAGGTAGATGTTAAGTTTAGGTATTGGGCAGGATTAGGGATGTAGAATTAGAAATGGTTATTAGAGAAGCAATTAATAGGTGTAACCATAAAAAACAGTGTTACTGGTATTTGCTAACTTTAGGTATGGAGCAGAATTAAGGAATGTAAAATATGGTCAGGGTAAGGCATTAATATTGTGCTTTATTACTAATAAACAGCCAATATGGGGCTGTTGTTAAATTATTGCCCCTTCTGCAGCACCAAAATTCCTTGATCTTTACGCCGAAATGAGAATATAGTTCCTAGCTATACTATTAATATACCATCTGTCTTAGTACATGGTATAACTACAGAAGAGTTAAGTTTTCAATAGGGAAACTATGGAAACTCTTTGGTCATTTTTGTAGGAGATGCTAACGGTCTAATCAGATTCAATGATCTATGCTAAGCTACAGCTCTGCCAGACCCAGAGATCAGCTGAATAGATTCGGAAAACAGTAAAACTTAGCTGTTTAACTCTAAATGATCTGAATAATTAACCTATTTTCAAAAAAATTGCCATGTTCCTTTAACATTAATCTAGATTGGTAAATGCTGTTCAAAAATATATGTGAAGTAGCACAGGTATTTGTAGTAATTACCAAAAATACATTTAAGGTTCGCATTGACGGCTCTGCCCTTTGTCACCGGTCCTGTTCGTTATCTTTATGGGCAGGATTTCTAGGCGCAGTCAGGAGCAGGAGGGGGTCCAGTTTGGGGACCACGTGATCGCATCTCTGCTTTTTGCAGATGATGTTGTCCTGTTGGCTTCTTTGAACCAAGACCTACAGCGGGCACTGGGGTGGTTTGCAGCTGAGTGTGAAGCGGCTGGGATGAGAATCAGCACCTCCA
>JAUMHI010000055.1:15732076-15761494 GCA_032359435.1 Enteromius unitaeniatus
GAGGGAAAAATGGACCGGGAGATCGACAGACGGATCGGTGCAGCTTCTGCAGTAATGCGGTCGATGTACCGGTCTGTTGTGGTGAAGAAGGAGCTGAGCCGCAAGGCGAAGCTCTCGATTTACCGGATTTATCGGAAATTTACTGGTTCCGACTCTAACCTATGGTCATGAGCTTTGGGTTATGACCGAAAGAACGCGATCCCAGATACAGGCGGCTGAAATGAGCGCTCCCTTAGAGATATGGTGAGGAGCTCGGTCACTCAGGATGTTAATACATCTGATGTTAGTTTATGATACCTAATGCATTAATACAGTAAATGTTAAAAAATTACTCCCCATATATACACTATATATATATATATATATATATATATATATATATATACACACACACTTCCTCTGGCCCAGCTGTACTTTTATACCAACCATGTGACGAACCAGAAAAATTCTCCAACTTCCCAGGATATTTGTACAGTTGTAACAGAGGAATTCAAAACAAGAGCGTAGCATACTCTCAGTGGCCACGCCCCCAGCCACTCCCCCTTCACTTTCGCTTGTTATCACAACGGCATGCAAAGGTTAAATCCAGTATTGTTTGTTTAAAATGTACACATGGATGATAGAGCGGAAAACAGACCTCACATGATTTTTAACCCTTTGCAGGTGTAACAAACCCATGCTGGTGTGCGGGTAAAGCCCGTCTGAAACAGCTGTGCTTGTGTTGGGTTGAGAGGGGGACCTCATGGGGGTCACATCTTAGTGCAAAGATGAAGCAGTGCATCACATGATCCCACACAGACTCATGCCGAGCGTGCCAGAGATTTCAGTTTGTTTACTTTTGCCCTCTCTTGCTTGAAGAACAAATAACAAAGAACATGGAAAACACACACACAAGCACACAGCAGGTTGCACCAACAGATGCAGCTCCGTTAGATCAGCTCATATAAATGCAAGGACAGATAATGCGACTCATGCATCTCTCTCGATCACAGGCATGTGGAGGGTGGATAACGCCCTGTGCATTTAACATAAGAATAGAGCGGTCCCAGTAGCAGGGTGTTTGGTGAGTGTGCACGTCTCACGCCTCAGCTTCTGTTTAAAGTTTAAACACACTCAAGTGCATGCCGTTTGGCTCCGGTCTGGCTGTTAGTACGCGGAGAGTAGAACAAGGGTGGATGTGCATGCGTGCCTATTGTCATGTCATGTGATCTGCTCTGGAAATAGCCACCTGTCACAAAGGAGGAATGGATCCGTGTGCCCTCTCCGGTATGGCGGAAATACAACTCTCAAAGGTGAACCTCAGTTCCAGAAATAACCCGTGTAATATCAATGTCCCACAAACAGCGCAACAGAGAAAGAGAAAGAAGCGAGTGAGTGACGTGCCGGGAAAAAGAGCAGAAGAGCTGACTGTGTGAGAGCGAGAGGCCTTGAATCATTCAGTACTGCAGATCAGGGATGTATGTTTGCGCTACAGCCCTGCAAACGTGTGCAGCCGTGAATTTTTAAAGTGATGAGAGCAAAACACAAGAGACAGCCAGGGCACGCTACACTCTCACCGCAAACCAGCTTGCAATTCTGATTTGGAAATATCACACGGCCTTTAAGGGGTCATATGATGCTGCTAAAACAAACACTATTTTGTGTATTTGGTGTAATGCAATGTATTTACGGGTTCAAGTAAGAAACATTTTTGTTTCTCTTTTAAGCCCTGCCTCTTGAAACGGGTCGATTTGTACAAATCTCATCGTTTTAAAAAAAGCGAGGTGTGGTTTGATTGGCTAGCGACCAAGTGCACTGTCATTGGCCGAATACAGCAAGTGTAACGGAGGCCAGCAATTAGGTGCTGTAAACCTCACTCCCCTGATCTCAAAAAGAGACGCTCTGGAGACTGATGCTAGTGGTCATGGCCTTTAGCCTGCTTGTTAGAGCACCCGCCTCTCATGCTGTTCTTTTTTTACTGTCTTTTTACGCGTCTACAAAACGGGATTCTTTCATTTAGGCTACATTTCCTTTTTTTCATTTGGCAGACACTTTTATTCTTTCATGTTGTAGACCACGAAATATCAATTGAGACACAAGAAGTAGTCAGAAGAACTATATATTATTATATTACTTATTATATTTACAGACACAAACCTGTTTAGGCTTGATTTTTGCTTCTCTGTGCCCACACACTGTATTTTGATGCAGCTTAATTCTTAATAAATCTGTTTTCATTGATATATATTAATATATTTTGTTGTCATAAACCGGATGAATATGAAATAGTGACTGAAATGTGACTTATAAAAACAACAGCTCTACCTTCACTTTATTTTATGGTTATACTTAGTTGCTTATTAGCATGCATATTACTATAATATTAGTCATTTATTAGTGTTAAGTAAGCACATATAAATGTCTTATTCTACATCCATAATCCTACCCAATACCTAAACTTAATTACCGCACTAACTAGTAATTAGTAAATTAAAATTTTATTGAGGGAGAAGGCGTAATTCATTTTTTATATACAGATTTTTATTTCAGTTTTAGTAATTTACCGTAAAGTTATTTTATTTTAATTAGTTACCAAGGCAACATTTCTCAGTTGTATTTAAGTTTATTTTTAAATCTAATTTTTATATTTTATTTTATCTGTATTCCAAATCTTTAAAAAGCCTTTTACAGTTTTATATTGCATAATATATATTGCATAGCATAAAAAAATACTTTATGAAAAAAATGACAAAATAAATCGAAATGTCATGCCATAAACAAACAAGCAAACTAAAATATATGTGTTTGCTTAAAAAAGATAGATAAAAAAACAGCAAATGTACCCAAAGTCTATAGATTTTTCTCGAATGTGAAAAATCTTTCAGGTATGGCTCACTGCAAGAGTCCAGCTACTGGAAAAACTCAAAGGCAGCATCTTGTTAACACTGCTCCAAGTTTTCAACCTGCTAGATTCAATACTTTATAACTCAGCAGGAGCGATGATGAGCCAGAAAGACGGTGGGTGAAAAGTATATTTTCGAAGACTGACTGACTGAGAGAGAGAGAGAGAGAGGGAGGGAGGCAGCGTCTCCATCTTTTCCCTTGGCATCCCTGTGGAACAGTTCCTGTCGGAACATAGTGTCCCTAGCTCAGCGCTCGGCGCTTCCAGCAAACTCAGTGAGATGCTCAGCGTAGCCCAGGCAACCCCAGCCACCTCAACACCTGGCCGAAGGCTTCTCATTAGACTCAGAGCACGCCATGCACCTGTAAATCAGGAGGGAACGCTTGCTGAAGGGCCATTCTGATTACACACACACAGAAAGCCACTTCGACAGAGGTTTGATTAACACTCTCAATCACAGGAATCACTGAACCAAGGCACATAGTTTTAGCCTATTTTTAAATATATGCTGTTAAAATGTTTGAGGTCAGTGAGATTTGTTTATGAAAATGATTCAGCAAAGATGCATTAAATTTTTCAAAAAGACAGTAAAGACAATGTTACAAACAATTCAGTTTCAAATAAATGCTGCTTATACTGCTGTCACAGTTACATATTACTTAATTTACATATTATTATTTACATTATATGTAATATGTTTACTGTATTTATTATGTATATATAAATACGAAAGAAAACAAAACTATTTTGGAAAAAAAATATGTTTATATATGAAATATATTGTATATAAAATATTAATATAAATATAGGAATGTATATACATGTAAATATTTTCAAAATATATAATGTATGTGTGTGTATCTATATATACACAAAATAAATAAACTATACATATAGCAATTTTATTTTAATTTACTTAACATAAATAATAATAAAAGGTGACTTGATAAAAGGATAAAAAAAGTAAAAAAATAAAAATAAAAACAATAATAATAACAATAATAAATTAAATGAAATAAAAAGTCACAATTTATTTTATTCAGTGGTAGAAAAAAAACATTATGCAAGAGATAAAAAGTAGCAAGAAGGTAACACGTTTCCATAAAATGAAAAATGTATATATATATATATATATATATATATATATATTTTTTTTTTTAAATACATCAAATACGAAATGGTTGTTGTAAATTGTAATAATATTTTACTGTGTTTTTTGGAACAAATAATTGCTGGGTATAACATACGTCTTTCAAAAACATATAACACTTTTCCAACCTCAAACTGTTAAATATCAGTACTGGTATTAATTAATCTGACTGAAAGATATCCTTGGACTTTTCTCTCTCTCTAAAACAGCTTATATACTCAGACGTGTCATATCTCAATAGTAACGCATGTTTTCACACACAATGCTTCCTTCTGAGTGACGTAAAATCCTACATAACTGGAAAATCAAGGGGGAAAATCCAAGTCTGTAAGTTTGTAGTATGTACGATTTGTATGAAGACAAACATTTCAGGTGCTTCTAATGGTTTTACAGTGAATTATGCAACTACACCCAATAAAGGAGTGACTCTTTCTTCATCTTTATCCACTGTATGATTAAACACGGATATGTGCCTGAATGTGTGTGTGTTTGTGGCATGTGGGAGGTACGGCTACACTGACTCACTTGAGCGGAGACCAAAACGCTGATGACTAATGGAGGAAGAAGCTGAAAAAAGCGGCAAAGAAACAGAAGAAGAGGTGGGCTTTGAAAAATGCATGCACCCCAAACCCAACACTGCCGGGTTCACCTCAACTGCTGCATTTCTCATAAGAACATGCTGATGTATTATTGAGCAGCACAGTTCCGGTCCGGGACACAGAGGTCACTGCATCAATGCAGTCAGCTAAAATAGCCAGCAGTCAGAGCACAAACATGAACATGTGCAGCAAACACTTCATTAGCATAGCCCCAAAGAGCAGTAAAATCTGTCCTCGAAATAAAACCAGCATTAAGCCATTAAATAGGCATGTCCTGTCTGGGATCTGTTTAAGAATGTGAAATTGCAATGTAAACAGGAACGACGTCGTGTTGAAGCTGATCAGGAGTATGGGTGGAGCAGTCTAGTGCATTCGTTTCTGACAGGGGCGTTACAGTCAAAGAGGATTTTTTTTAACTTAAGCTCATTGTAGTAAAAGGGTTTGGCCGTGTTTGTCAATCTTCTGCAGAACTTTGGAATGAATGAATGATGTTACAGTATGTAGGCTATAGAGGAGACTAGTTCACACACTTTTTACTCTAGTGATTGTTTTCCATTTCAAGTCTAAAAAGGAAAACCTACTGTAGATCTTCAATGCTGGGGAAAAAAGAATGTTTATTAAAAGGGATAGTCCACCCCAAAATGATAATTTGCTGTTAATTTATGCACTCTCAGGCCATCCAAGATATAGACGGTTTCAATGACAACATAAACAAACGTTACAGCACATACGTGCTTTTGTGGACCTACCTTAAATTTCGGTAAACATTCAAACAGGATCAGACAGATTTATTAAAAATGCAGACTAGCAGGAGGTGCATAAGCATGAGAAACGAGAGGTTAACGTTAACGGCTGTAGACAAAGCAGCTCTGAGCTTACAAACGCTGCCTTGCATGCAGGATGAAATGAAAATCACATTATCTGGAATCATAATCTGGCGGGGGTCAAAATTCGATAAACAAACACAGATCAGAACTTGGATTAAACCGTCTATAGCTGACTTTCTTCCTTCAGTAGATCAGTAAAGAAGATTTTTTAGCTTAAACCGTGGTCCTTGCTGATTCATTAACATCATTTACAATACATACAATCCAATCCAGATCCTCAGGCAACCATTCACCTCTGGTAAAACTGCCTTGTATGGAATGCATCCTCTCTCACATAATCAGCACATACAAATTTCAACCCATTTGTCCCCTCAACTTGGCAACTTAACAAGGCACTGATGCTTCTGATATCTGCGCGGTAGTGATATGCGGATGGTGGTTATATTTGTGGATGAATAAGAGAAAGCATTAAAGATGCAAATATTAACCGCATTTTTGTGTTTTAAATATATTTTTGGATCAGTCATATGATATCCTTTGTGTGTGTGTATGTGTGTGTTCGCCTGTATTTCTCCAAAAAGAACCAGTTCAAAAGAATTCATTTGAGAACCAGACATCATCCTTGACTCAGAGTATGGATTACAGTTCAAAATGTTGTAAACAATGTTTAGTTTTTGGTTTTTTTACAGGGTACAAAAGAAACACTTCAAAAATACTACCACAAACCTACTTTTAAACTACATAAATGAAACTATAGGCATTATTGGGCAATACCACACCTTAAAAAGTAAAAAAAACTAAACAGCAACCTGACCAGTCAGAAGTATTGATTGAGCTGTGCCTATAGGCTTGTATTCACATACACTGATCAGCACACATACAAGTTAATAGAAGCTCAAACATTCTTACACATCTGAGTTTATGTTTACCATATTTGATGTGCTCTATGACTGTGCACTGATCAGTGTTTATAGCATTGGTGAAATACGTGGGACAGAAATCACAGTTTTTATTCACAATTTCTTTATTTTTGTTGTGAAAATCATCAACCAGTTTGGTAAGACATGAGGGGGTGTAAATGATGACAGCATATTCATTTTGGATTAATTATCCTTTTAACCAAATAGCAGGACACAATGACCATTTGGGGTAAGTTGTCACAATAGAACACCTATTTGCTTTTCAGCAAATTTTAAAAAGTTGAATTAAATGAAGGTGGAAACATCAAACACTTGTTTCAGCCTACACACAATGTAATTAACTTTAAAATTAAAATTAACTGTATAAAATCGCATCTTATGATACAGAATTCATACATTATTCTCATTTAAGACTCAGGTGTTTGAAAGCATTTGAACAACTTTGGATTTTTGACACCAGATTTAATAGTTACTGTTATTAGATGTCCCAATCTCCCCTATACTTACTACAAGACATGAAAAAATAGCATATTTACATGTTAATGTTTGTGATTTTTATATCCAGAGGTCATAGCAGGCTTATCTGGAAGATACTCTTTTACAGATTGCACTGGCAGCTACCAGCTCACCTTTATCCTGATAACAGCATTCACTGTTTTGTTAATAGTTTGCTTTGAATTAACTACGTGATCCGCTGGTTGACTTTAGCATGAAGGGCAAGCAGGTGATAAACAGGTCATAGAAAAGAAAGAGGCCGAAAAACAAGGACCGTACACATTAACTCCGGCCCTTCCTGGAATTGCAAGCTACCAAGCAAACGCTCTGTTGCTGGAGGCTGTGCTGTCATAACAACGTTACGAGCTACGCTCGCTCATGGGACGGAAAAAAGAAATCATCCTTGCTTTATCCTTGCACACAGCACATGACGTGAGCCGGTGTCTGATGTCACGGCGGGATACGCTCTGTGGGATTACACCGTGCATCAGCTGGGAAGATGAATTAGGCAGGATAAACATCTGCCTGCTTGCTTATCAGATTAGAGGCCAGAGATGGAGTTTTGGAAATATGGAAAAGGAGTGTTGCATTTTGATTACAGTCAACTTAGTATATTTAAACAGCATATTTATAGCAGCTGATTTGAACTCAAACATAATACGTCATGCAATGCACAGGACATCATCGGTGCACCAAGGATCTGGTTTGCAATGTCAGGGTTTTCCTTAGCTGTGACCTGTGAGCTTAGAAAGCACAGGAAGACAGTCCTGTCCTGCCTTTGCTGAGCTGTGGATTGCTGGACCGCTGAAGCGGGCATCCATTATTCAGCTCCTGGGGATGGGCAGCTCCATCTCCTGGGATTAAGAACTCGGCTCTGATGAGCACATCATGCTCTCTACTGACACACACACAGCGTGCCAGGGACACGGAAAACACACCTCCTCCGCACGAGTGCATCAATTATGAAGTGAAAGCCTTGGTATCTGGATCGGAACATCTAAACCTTGGCCGGATCTTGAAGGCTGCATTGAATGCATGTAATTCATGACACGTTTGTGCAAAGCAGACATGAAGGCATGAGCAACGTGTAGCGCAAAAGCCCCAAGGTACATACTTAAAGTCTGCACGAAATAGATCTATTTTCTAAATGCATAATATCGATCTTCTTGCAGATAGTTCATCAGTGCATTTCATTAGTTACACTTTAGGGAACACTTGTTTACTATTAACGGCAATGTTTCTCTTAATAAATTCCTAATTTGCTGCTTATTAACAGTTATTGCGGTAGTTGTTAAGATTAGGTATTAGGTAGGATTAGGGATGTAGAATAAGGTCATGCAGAATGATGCATTAACATGGGCTTAATTACCACTAATAAATGGCTAATATTATGCTAAAAAGCAACCAGTTAAGAGACCCTACAATAAAGTGTTCACTTTAGAATTCACTTTCATTTTAACGTCTTTCTTCAGATTTTAATGCAATGTCAACATCATAAAATCCCCACCCTACCTTTTGTTTTCTGATAAACCATTTTACTGGGATGTATGTCACAGAAAAGAGGGAAAAGATCAATTTTAGGGATAGTTTACCCAAAAATCCAGTCATTATTAATTCCTTCTCACGTCTTTCCAAACTTGAAAGAAAAATGTTTGACTTTTATAATATGGACAAAATCTTTTTGAAGATATTTTCTTTTATCATGACGGAGCTTGTGTGTTTGGTTGAGCTAACTCTTAAATAAAGAATAAAATGTGCTCACCCTCAGGCCATCCAAGATGTAAATGAATTTCTTCAGCGAATTTGGAGAAGTGTAGCTTTATATCATTTGCCCACCAATGGATGCTCTGCAGTCCAAACAGCTGATTAAAACATCACAAGTAATCCAGACAGCATCAGTTAACATAGGTGACCTGAAAAGTTGTTTGTTTGGAAGAAACAAATCCATGGAGATAAATATTAATTACAGAGTAAACGATTGCTTCAGCATTGTAGTATTACCATACCCTTGTGTTGAGGATTGAGTTACTATATAGGCACTTTCAAATTAACACACTAATTAAGGTCAATTCAAAAATGTAATATAGTCTGTAGTCCTGCTCCCTTTACTTATCCTAGTAGATGATTTTCCTACAATCAGAAGAATTCAAGCTTGACGTATACCACCTTCTTTGTGAACCTGCAGTCAGAACGACAGGCAAAATGCTCAAAGACATTAAAAATGGTTCAGATGAATACAAGGATGAGTACTGTACTTTGGACAGACTCAGCTGCAGAACGGAGGCCAGTGAAAGGCAGGAAATGAGCAATATATTGACTTCTAGAACCACAAATTGTATTTTATACTTTACTTTTTTTATGTAATATCAAATTTATACACTTTTTTTGTATGGTGTATAAACTGTAATCAAGCTTTGCAGCTGACTCTCCAAAACCTTTGACGTAATAAACTCAAATCAG
The DNA here is from genome assembly GCA_032359435.1 of Enteromius unitaeniatus. Classification (NCBI taxonomy): domain Eukaryota; kingdom Metazoa; phylum Chordata; class Actinopteri; order Cypriniformes; family Cyprinidae; genus Enteromius; species Enteromius unitaeniatus. Next base: position 15,741,409 of record JAUMHI010000055.1, read on the forward strand.
TATGTCATGTCTATAAATATACTTTAAGTCGCTGTGTCATAAGAAATGAATGTGACCATTGTCATCCTAAAATAGACCTGAAGGAAAAGTCCTGAGCACCGTGTCTACATTGATTTTTTTTAAGATGACAGCTGACACTACAATAACTTCTTGACACCTCCTGTGTGAGGGGGAGGTTTTAAGCATCTTGTTTCCTTTTCATGTTTTTATTTTTCATCAGCATATCAATATCATTCCACCTTAGATAAATTTTAATGAAGGCTGGGAATGTGAGCAATCGATTGAGATATGCAACGTTATCAAACAATCTCAACAGATAATGTTGCGCGATCAATAGTAAAAGCACGAATCGCAAATGCCAAAACATCTTTGGGAAAACCTCCAGCAGTTGCTTTAACCTACAGAAGCATTAAACCTGTAGTGTATTCAACAGCAGTGCTGATCAGAAGAGCCATCTGTTAGATTAGAGCCCAGCCTACAGGTGTTCCAGGAAGGTATGCTATTCATGGCGTCTCCTCATCACTCATCACATACACAGATGTGGAGAGGGCTTTTAGAGATCCCAGAGAGCAGCTTCTGTTAAAGTTACGTCTATATTCAATTTAGTTCGTCATTGAGGTTTTGGAATAACAAACAGCTTAGGTTTGTTTCAAATGGATGGTGTCTTTGGAAAGAATGTTAGCTTACGGTTTACTGCATATCACACTTGAATACAGCAAACATCTCATTTTAAAAGCACGTGTAACAGTATATGCTGAATAAATACTTTAAAACATATGCAGGCCTACTGTATATTGTTGTCACATGACCCTCTGCTCTTGTACCATTCTTTTTTTCATTTTGTGTACTCAAATAATGATCCAACAAGATTAAAATAGCTGCTGGAAACCTCGTGACATTGGTCAGATGCATTGCATTGTGGTACGTGATTTGCATATTTGGGAAAATTCAAATATTTGGGTAATTCATCATTCAGTATAATTCACACACAAGAAAATTTGCATTCATATTTGTATAAAAATACAAATATAAAGTGTTTTTATAATAATAATAAATGTATAGACTGTTGTACAAATACGACAACTTATATTTCTATTTACACAGCTACTGTATTCAGCATTAATAAGAAATGCTGAAGGATCACTGAAGACTGGAGTAATGATGCTGAAAATTCAGAAATAAATTTCATTTTAAAATGTATTCAAATAGTTAATAGCTTTGTTGTAAATATAATACTATTTTCTCTTTTTTTACTATTTAAAAATGCAGCCTCTGTGAGCATATGAGAATTGTATAAACTCATGCTTTTGAATGGTAGTATGTATTTTATACATTAATTAATTATTATTGGTGATGATTTGATGTCCAAAAAAGGGTCATCATTTTATAAATCCACAAAATAGGTTTTAATAGGTGTTGATATTACTGTCCTTGTATTACTTGTAATCCTCTGTATTATTATTATTGTATATTTAAAACCAATAAATGTATAAAAATCGGCAAATACAGGGCCAAGAGAAAGCAATGCTGCATGGGAAATTTGCTCAAATATTTGTGTGACATTTGGACAGGTGATGCATACAGTCACAGGATCTCAGTGTTGACAAATCCACATTTCATCATCCTTTTTCCACTGTGTCAATGTTTCACTGGTCCTGTTAAAGCTGAGGATGGAAAAATCTCATCCGGCACTCTATCGGACATGACTGCTGTCGATCATGATGTAATCAAATTAGGCTTAAGACTCTTACCGGAGGCTTTATAAGAGGGCTGGGTTTGCCATCGACAGAGCAAACCTGAGCGGCTGCGTGCATCTGCTGCATCACACGCCAACAGAGAGGGAGAAATGGAAAGCGGTTTCCTTGCAAGCCATAATCTGACGCAAATCCCAGCAGGCCAGCAGGGAACAGAGGTCAGGCGACTGCGGGCACTGAAATGACCCTCCGTCTCAGTTTATGAAAACTCGCCAAATGACCTGCCCCTCTGTTTCCATATTGACAGCAATAACAGTAAACCGAAGCCGATTGCCGCTTGATGTCATTGCACGCTGATAAAATGACTTCTCTCCTGAAGATCTCGAGTTTTAGTGACACCAAACGGAATTCTGCTCACGGATATCAACTCTGATTTTTCATTTCTTCGCCTCGTCATTTTTTTTCCCCATTTAATATCAAGGAGCTGTTGGGAAAAATGACTGGTTAATTTAAATCTCTATTTGCCACAGGCAGGAAGTCGAGGACACCTTAACCTTCAGATATGGCGTGCTGCCTCAGCAAGTGTGAGAAGCGTTTTATTACTGCCACGATGGAAAAGCATTATCTGCTTGTTGTGATTTGCAGGCAGATTAATACAGATGAGACACATAAAAGGGGATATATTTATTTGTTTTGCTGCAATGGCAGACAGAACGGCACAAAACTCCCCCTAGTGGTTGCGTTCCACAAAAGTAGTCCATAAATACAGCTCCAGACAGCAATAGCAATCATTCACATGACTGAGGATGAGAACGTCACCTGGGGGGGGATTCACGATTCCTGCTTTAGCTCAAAGCCCAGGCAGTTATTGCAGAAACGGCACATTTTAATATACTGTTATTTTAGATTCAGGCACAAAAGGATTTAAACCTTTACTCTGCTTGGTGAGCTTTATGAAAATTTAGAGTTGAAAGTTAATTTTCTTTCGTGGCTTCTTGGGATTAGTTTATGTTTAAATCAACAGCGGTTTAGACATTGTTTTTATTTCTAGTTGTCTCCTGCAGATTATTTACAGTGTAAACAGGGTTTTGTTGCGGGCCGTGTTTACACATAAAGCATATTACAGTAGGGGCAAAACAAGAAGTCCTACGTTTGCAAAACACTGTGCATTTGTCCAGAGGGGCCGGTTTCACAAAATGCCAAGATTAGGTACTGAAATCCCTTCATCTGCGCTGAAGACTATGTTGGCGTTATTAAAATGGTTGTTTCTGGCAAGTGTGATAAATTAGTGGTGACCCTGTAGTGCATAAACAGAGAACAGAACTGGTTAGATTACTTACATATTACAAACCGTTACTGATTTCAAATTACATGACAAAATATTAGTTAGTAACGTAATTTAGTACACATTTCAGACTACTTTTTACCTAACTTGTTGGCTCATAAAATACAATTAAATCACATTGATATAAATATGCCAAAAAAATAAATAAATAAATAAATAAATAAAATATATATATATATATATATATATGAATTTGTGTGTTTTAATGTGTTTGAAAGACAACAGCCTTCCAAAGAAACAGCGTAACACATGATTAAATAAACCTCTGCGTGTTTATTAGTAGTTGATGTAATATAGAAATGCTCTTTAAACTGAAATTATTTGTTAAATCCAGTGGTCAAATGCTTTGAGGTCTCTCTTTTTTCTGTAACTATGTCCACCTGACCAGTGACTGGTCTTTTTGTGAATGTCCACAAAACTATATTTTCTGACTGTATCTAAGGGGTAGGTTATTTTAGCTAAGAACATTTAAAAGATAAAAAAAAAGAAGAATAAGGAGAAAATCAGGAAATTATGGGTATTTATTGCTATTAAGTGATGTAATCATGTAATAAATAAAAAAAAGTTAATGTAGCCTGATTCTGAGTATATTAAAATTTTATTTAATCTAATTACAAGTACAAGTACAAGTACGTTCTACCTAACGTAATCCAGATTATATGTAATCAGTTACTACCCAGCTCAGATAGAGGGGTCTACAAGAGCTCAATTACCGTGGATTTTGTTTATCACATGAGGAGTACCTCTTTGGGTTGCAGGCTGCATAGAGCTCTGCCCTCACGCCTGTGACCAACAATATTTTAAAGCAGTAGCATTCCTGGACCGTCAGCGCTGTTGTGAATCTGACCTTGAGCTCCTCAACAACCTTGACCGAGAGGCAGTGGGCAGTTGGTGCAGCAAGCATGAAAATGAAAGATTACTTAATGAGATGAACAGATAAGAGTAACGGAAGACAGAAAACAGACCTATGGGGGGAAATGAGATGATTAAATGGTTTAACAAATGTGTGAAACACGGAAACTGTTCTTGAAAAATGATTGAAGGTGCTTGCTAAGACATGCTTTTAAACAAGGATTTAAACTTCACTGTGTAACTCGTTCCGCTCCATTTGTGCTATGAATGTGAATTATACCTCAACTCATGTAGTTGGTTAAAGGAGTAGTAAGGAGAGGAAAAAGTACCCCTAGATTTACGCTGATACAGAAGACAAGGTGCATCTCTTTTGACTTGGGCTAGCACACAATCACCTATTAACCACCCAGAATATCCTAACAACCACCAATGCACTACCAACCACCCAGAATATCACAGCTATCACCACAACAACCATCTATCAATTCACCAGCAACCCCTTATCGTCGCTGTAGCAAACCTGAACACCCTAGAAACCACCTATCAATGCATCAGCAACCACATCCTAACAACTATTTATCTAGCTGTAGCAACCACCTTAACATCTTAGCAACCACCTACCACACCATAACAACCCCTTATCGTCGCTGTAGCAAACCTGAACACCCTAGCAACCACCTATTAATGCTTCAGCAACCCCATCCTAACAACTATTTATCTAGCTGTAGCAACCACCTATCAATGCACCAGCAACCACACCATAACAGCCCCTTATCGACGCTGTAGCAACAACCTGAACACCCTAACAACCACCTATAAATACATTAGTAACCATACCCTAACAATCCTTCATCAACGCTGTAGCAACAACCCGAACACCCTAGCAACCACCTATCAATGCACCAGCAATCACACACTAACAGCCCCTTATCAACACTCTAGCAACCACCTAAACACCTTAGCAACCACCTATAAATGCATTAGTAACCATACCCTAACAACCACCAATCAATGCACTAGTAATTTTGCCCTAACAACCCCTTATCGTCGCTGTAGCAAACCTGAACACCCTAGAAACCACCTATCAATGCTTCAGCAACCACATCCTAACAACTATTTATCTAGCTGTAGCAACCACCTATCAATGCACCAGCAACCACACCATAACAGCCCCTTATCGACGCTGTAGCAACAACCTGAACACCCTAACAACCACCTATAAATACATTAGTAACCATACCCTAACAATCCTTCATCAACGCTGTAGCAACAACCCGAACACCCTAGCAACCACCTATCAATGCACCAGCAATCACACACTAACAGCCCCTTATCAACACTCTAGCAACCACCTAAACACCTTAGCAACCACCTATAAATGCATTAGTAACCATACCCTAACAACCACCAATCAATGCACTAGTAATTTTGCCCTAACAACCCCTTATCAATGCTGTAGCGAACAACACAAACCCTTTTGCAATCCACCTATTGATGAACTAGGAATCACAGAATATCCCAGTATCTGCCCGGACTAACAACCTCCCAGAACATTCCAGCAACCACAGCCTAACAATCACTTATCAGTGCACCCGTAACCACACAGAATACTCCAGCCACCTAGCAACACTTTAGCACCCACATAGCAAAAGCTAAGCAACCACCAGAATGTTAACAAATCACTACAACACCTTAAGTAACCACATAGTATTAGCCTTGCAGTGCCGTAGCAACCACAGAATACTTTAACAACCATCAGAACAACTCAGCAACAACCATTACCTTTAGAAACTACATAAAAAGCCCTATAATGGACCCTTTTCAAAAGTTTTTTTGTGTGTATTTCTAACACTATCATATTAGCTCTGCATTAAATTACCAAAAAACAAAAAAAACCCAAAAACAAGATGTTAGATAAGATGCAAAGTTTAAAGTTTCAAAACCAAAGAGATATTTTTTTAATAAAAGCTATGACTTGTCCACACCCCCTCGTTTAAACATGCCCCCACGTTTCTACATCACAGAGTGGATAGAGTTTCATAACATCGGCCAAATGTTACGCAAAGAAAGGCGGCGGAGCTGTTATTCTCGCTGTAGCGTTTCTGCTGTTATCTAGACACACTGCGTAAAACTACTTTGTTCGTGCTTCCAAAAGAAGAGATAACTAGAAATCAGTGATTAAGTAGGGCTGGGCGATTTATTAATCGATTTATTCATGTGCATTGATTAGCGGTAAATTTCAATCAGCTGTTTTTAAAATGAGCGGCAGTTGATACACAGAGCCGTAGATCACCGGCGAGCTACGAAATATCGTCTTCAGAATTGGAAGTGATTTATTTTTGATGACAGACTCCTGGAGACCTGGAGAGTAGTCTATGCTGGCTGTGCACAGAGACGTGGAGCAATTCTACCACTGCAAGAACAGTCTGGTGCTTCTGACTCACAACCGTTAAGTAAGTTATGGTTTCTTATTAAAAGAACCTGCTACTTACTATTTAAATGCAAGGTTTGAGCAGTGAAGGATAGTGCTTGTTGCTTGTGGTTTCTCTGACCACAAATGCAGACATGGTGTTATAAGTCACGATAATTGGTAATTATGTCCCCACTGCCGAATCACAGTGCACTGGATAGCTGGCCAATCAGAGCACACGTCACTGTTTTAGAACGATGAGCTTTGTACAAATGCATTGGATGATGTTTAACAAAGAATGGATATTCTTTGTCTTTCTGCTTTCTAAACATGTTAGTTTAAAAGTAATCCAAACGTAGTCAGAATACATTACTCAAAACGAGTAATCTAGAAGATTACATTACTGACTACAAGATTTATCTGTAGCCGCTAAGAGAGCACAACGTGTAAGTAATCAATGCAGCGCTGTAAACGGATGCTATTTAATGAAAGCGTGTTAGCAGCTCCATGGAGTCTCCATGAGAGACAGTGAAGTGTTTACACTCTGCTCTCTGTTAATCTCCGCAGAACATTCTCAGAGTTCCTCCACGCAAGTTCTCAAAACATCTCTGTGTGTGTCTCTAAACAAAACACACCGTCTACCATCAACAGCTGAGCTCAAACAATGTCTAGTCGTTTTCCCAGCAGGCCCCTTAAGGTGAGGATGGGAAAAGCTTCTAACTCAAGAACGAGAAGATGATGGATTTGGGAAAACAGGAGTCGGTCACATGATCACAGTGTCTCAAAACAAACACACCGTGAGATTGACTCGGGCTGGTAAAGATACGGGATCCGCAGCAGCAGCATTCCCTCCCATCTCCCGCCTGGATGCTTTCCAGCCAGCTGCCCTCGGGAAGGTGAACGACAGGGCTATTTTCCTTACACTTGTATGAAAAGATTGCGCATGTCAGTTTTCAGAGAATGATGGCTGCTGGTATTCAGACTGCCAGCAATAACAGCTCTCCGCCGGCACTGAGGAGAACAGTCATTAAAACCACAGAAATAAACAGCAGGCAACCGATATTATGAGCATTCCTAATTAATACGGAGTGTAAATACTGCAGAATTAATTAGAAGATTCTAGTTTAGTATGTAATGAATTGACAAACATATTGAACTGCAAAATGAATATTCTGGGTTCAGTTTAGCTTTAAAGCATTTATGGGGTAACGTTGATGACCACAAAAATAAACTAAAAATAATAGTAAAAAAAAAAAAACTGTCCCTCCTTTTTCTTAAAACAATATATATCAGTGCTGTCAAATCATTAATCCCTTCAAAAATATTATGTTCATATATTTAGAAAATTTTGACATATATATATATATATATATTTATTCACAGAATTTATATTACATATAAATATATTTAATTTATAAACATAACACTTTGTTCTTAAATGTATACATGCAATGTTTGTGTATTTATATATACATAAATATAAACAGTACACTTATGTGTATGTAAACAAACTTTTATTTTGGATGCAATTACTTGCGATTAATCATTTCACAGCATTAATATATTATTTATATATATATATATTTATTTTAAATTCGAATAATATTTCACATTACTGTTTTCCTGCTATTTAAATAATTTCTTTAAAAAAAATATAAACAAAAACACAGATGCATAAAACCTACAAAATGACTGTAGAGTTGAACAACAATACAACTAACAGATTCATTTATGGCAGTGCTTTTAGAAACTTATAAACTTCACGTTTTTACTTTTCTATTTCTGCAAAGATTTTCCCCATTCACTTCCATTATAGCGTAATCTCCACAGGCATCTAAAACACATCGACCCAATGAAAGTGATGTAAGAGCACTTTCTTCCCAGAGATACATCATATAGCCTTATGACGATCAGAGGAAGGACAGGTTTCCATATAACATGCCGACCGCAGGAACATTGGATATGAGGGCGTGAAATGGACTCTGAGAGGTCAGCAGATCTTACCTGTGTGGGCGAGCGGATGGGTCACTTCATTCCCACTGCCATTAAGATCTCCATTTGTGGCTATGGCTTCCTTTATGGCTATAATCTGCCTGGTGTGTTATCAAATAGATAGGACAGGGTCTCTATCCAAATGGCATTATCATGCAGCACAGATAGCGTCTGCAAAGCTGAGTGGCTCCTTCAATCAATGCTATTGGCTGCTAAGATACGTCCAGCCTTGCCAAGTGTTGTCTGACAGTCCACAAATATGACACAATATAAAGGTTTTAAGATTATTGCAATCACAAAACAACCTTGAGTGGGATCTATTGCAGATTTTTCTTACAAAAATTGTGATTTTAACTTCAGATGTGTACTTGCTACAAGTTTACAGTGCTTGCTGTGGGCCTGCATCTTTTTACTTATAAGTGAGGTCATCACATACAGTGAGGTCAACGAGTATTTGATCCTGTGATTTTGCAATTTCTCTTACTTAGGAATCATGGAGGGATCTACAATTTTCAGCATAGGTGCATTTCCACTGTGAGAGACAGAATCTAAAAAATCCAGAAATCACATTGTATGATTTTGTAACAATTTATTTGGGAGTTACTGTGTCAAGTAAGTAAAAGACTCCTGTGCACCCAACAATCAGCCAAAGTCTAATTAGCAACATGGGCAAAACCAAGGAGCCGACAAAAGAGACAAAATTGTAGACCTTCACAAAGCTGTAAAAGGGCTACGGGGCAGTTGTCAAGCAGCTTGCTAAAAAAAGAACAACTGTTGGAGCAATTGTCAGAAAATGGAAGAGGGTAATGATGACTGTCAATGTCCCTCGGATTGAGGCCCCACGGAAGATCTCTCGTCAAGGTTTAAAATCTTGCATCACACGGAAGGTTCCTCAGCTTAAGTCAGCCCATGTCCAGGCCCGTCTGAAGTTTGCCAGGGACCATCTGAATGATCCAGAGGAGTTATGGGAGAAAGTCCTGTGGTCAGATGAGACCAAAGAAGAACTTTTTGGTCTCATGGTAACTCCATTCGCAGTGTTTGGAGGAAGAAGAATGATGAGTATCATCCCAATAATACCATACCTAAAGTGAAGCATGGGGCTGGAAGGGGTGTTTTTTTGCACAGGGGACAAGACGACTGCATTGTATTAAGGAGAGGATGAATGGGGTCATGTATTGAGACATATTGGGCAAAAACCTCCTTCCCTCAGTCAGAGCATTAAAGATGGGTCGTGGCTGGGTCTTCCAACATGACAATGACTCAAAGCATACAGCCAGGAAAACCAAGGAGTGGCTCCGTAAGAAGCATATCAAGGTTCTGGAGTGTTCCAGTCTCCAGACCTAAATCCAATTGAAAATCTTTGGATGGAGCCGAAACTCTGTGTTGCTCAGCGACAGCTCCAAAACCTGACAGATCTAGAGAAGATCTGTATGGAGGAGTGGGCCAGAATCCCTCCTGCAGTGTGTGCTAACCTGCTGAAGAACTACAGGAACCATTCGACCTATGTAATTGTTAACAAAGGCTTCTGTACCAAATATTAACATTGTTTGACTCAAGTGATCAAATACTTATTTGACAAAGTAATTCCCAAATAAATTGTTAAAAAAAAATCATACAATGTGATTTCCGGATTTTTGTATTTGGATTCTGTCTCTCACAGTGGAAATGCACCTATGCTGAAAACTGGGACTTTCTAAATAGGAGAACTTGCAAAATCACAGGGTGATCAAATACTTATTAACCTCACTGTATATTTTACCCCCCACACAGCACAAGGGGGTCCCTGAAGCTTCTTTTCTGTTACCAAGTGCTACAAATGATTACATTACTTATTCAAATATTATAAAAAAATTCAGATATTACTGTTGTTGTTCTTACTTTATTGAGTTACTATATTGAGTATGTAGTATTTAGGAAAAAATGCATCATTATTTTATTTGACAGCACAAGGGGAAGATGGTTGGGTGCATGTTGCATGTTTAATACATGTTAAAAGCAACCCAAACATTCATGTGGAGCTGCAGGCCGCTCTAACACACTCCAGCTCAATGAGATTAAATCAAGCAGCACAATCTGACATACAGTAGAGCAAACCCAAAAACAGCAACACAAGCTGAGGTCAGTCTAAGTGTGAGAGCTTCTCAGAACTTCACCTTTAAAAATAATCAACAGCCTGTACGTTGAGCATCAGACGAGAAAGATAGAATATCCTATCAAATTTCCAAATGAGACACGCACTACAAACTAGATCACTCGTCTACATGAACCTAAACATACACACACCCTTTACTCCAAAGCTCAAAGTCCTCCTCCGCACTGTTGACAGCTGACATCATTGACATTCAGGGCCGGCACTGTTTACAAAGGCCTGAAAGAAAAGAGCGAGGGGAGGTGGAGAGATCTGAGACACGGGAACCTATAGAGGAGGGCTATGTAAAATCAAGGGATGCTACGTTTAGGCATGTTCTTTTGGTATCTACAGAGAACACATCATGCCGACCTCTGAGGAATAATCATTGAGATCCTCATTGAGCTGATTTATTGACTCTGTTCTCGCCTGCTTGTGCTGGACTCCTACCTGGTCACACAGTAGGCCAATAGGATTTACTAAAGCAAAAGTTCAATGGTTCAGTGTTTATGTAGGTCAACATGTAAACAGTCCCAGAAAATACACATCCATCATCTCTATATGATGCAAGCATAAATGAACACGATCGCTTTATAAAGTGCCATGATTTATAACTCATCTCCGTGTAAAAATCCCAAGACTTTCACGTTGTGTGCTCTATAAATCCTTAAGCCTTTCATGTCGGATAGGCATGTTCGTCTGGGCAAGAAACGCTGACCTATGACCTTAATAAACTTATAGTTGAGTCCTAAAAACAGCTGCGTGAACTGTTGAGTCTACATTCCCTCTCACAGAGGTCACTCAAGGAGTGTTGCTTTGCTTCTCGTGGGAAAAGCAGCTCATGTGCATCTTTGCACTACAAATCTTAAGTCCTCTGTGATGAGAAGCTCCTGGCCGAGATGAGATTTGGTTAAGGTTAAAGTTGGTTGTGCCACAGATCAGCTGACAGCGCTAATGCAATCATGACTCCAGTGCCAAAAAGTTACTAAATACAGTCCCGGCATTAAGCAGGACAAGGCCATGGTGTCTATTTCTACACATCAGCTTTTGACAGGTCAACTTACACAAGCTGTTCTATGATGACCTTCCTTAGCAAGAGGATTCCTAATTGAGCCGGGGACAAAAAGCCTTCCTGGATATTGAATAAGGATCTGTTTCCAATCCCTCAAACCCACTCAAAAAAAATAAATAAAATTAAATAATAAAAATTAAAATGAATAAATAAATGTTGTATGTTTGTGTATAATTAATTCATTAATTATTTAATTTTACTAAATTAATAATTATTGTAAAGCAAGACAAATATATATTTTTTATTACATATTAATCATTTACTCAATTTGAATAACTTTTACCAGTGATTACTGTGTATTTTTGTATGCCACCGGTTTTTAACAAATCTCACTATTTTATTATTATTTTTATGCCTAAAGCAAGAAAATACTATGTCATTATATGTTTGTAGTATTCAGTATATATTAAGTTAAGTTAAAGAAATATTCTCTGAAAATGTTTACTGGAAAATACTACAAGTACTCACATTCATACCAATAATGAATGAATGAATAAATATAAATAAATAAATAAAATTAATAAAATACTAAAAGCAAAAATGTTATATATCAATATCTTAACATTATTTGATGAGAATATTCAGCCTATTTTTTTTACTTTCATTTTTCAAAAGTATTTTATAATTTAAGTTTCTTACCCCACAGGCATTTTACCCAAAAATACCTCAATATTTTTTGTTAATTTTATGCTTAAAACAACCAACCACCCAAAAATAATTACATAAAACTGCATGAATGAATATTCCAGTGAGTAGGGAAGACTAAACCCCAAAAACATCTTAACGTCCAGTAATTTAATCTTGTTTAAAACATGTTCATATTTAGATATTATTACTGGAAATGTTTGCAGTGCCACAGAAATAGCCAATAAATTAAATTGTGGAAATTAGGCTTACTGCAGACGTCTAAACCCCTACTGCATGGCTCTCATCCTCTTTTCCCCCTTCAATACGAACACAAACAGACATCTAATATAGGGAGCTGGAACAGAGGTGTTGGGTTTGCTTGCTGTCCCACAAGGAAATGCTTCATAGTATGTAATGCTGTGAGGGATACATAATATATCTAATTACCGTAGCATTTCCCCACGGCTCTTCAGCTGAGACGGAGAGTAAGGCCAGGGCACGATTGGATGCAATGTGAGAGACGCACATCCCACAGGACAAACAGCTGCGGCCCCCAGCAGCTCCAACAGGGGGAGCCACAGAGGGATCCTGCCGACAAGCGGGCTATTTTTAGACTATTGAATAGAGAAATGTATTTATAGAGCTTTGAGTTCTGTCGCATAGAGGAAGCGCTAGCTGTGGGGGTTCAGTGCATCAAAGCTCTGCTGACACGCAGCTCTTAACAGACTGACAGACAGGCGCTCTCTCGGACAGCATCTCTGACAAAACACAGTCATCATCGGCCCTGCCGTGACATTTAAACAATCTCAGAGGAATAACTGCTGCGCTCGGGCTAAAATCGGCCTTGAAACCAATGCACATCTCCAAAATATAGCTCTGCAGCAGACGGAAACACTCCGCCTGCTTCGCGTCAGTGTTTTAATCTGCTGGGTGTAAATAGAGCACTCAGAGGTCAGGCGGAAACCTGCTCGCTGCTGCTTCTTCTGATGAATGATTTCTGCTCACGAGTCTCAAAATAGCATAGGTGTGAAAACACGACGGGCTGCAGCCAGCCTGATGGCTTTAAAATCGATTTAATATAAATAAAAATAAATACACGTTCAAAGCGATTTGTACAGATGATGGCATATTCAGTTGCTTGGATGAACTGCCTCTCGCTGGATCCCTGTTAAGGCGATTGTGAGGATCAGATGAATAATACATGACTGTTTGGAGGATTAGCCCAACATGAGAGTCTTCACAGAGGACGCGCTGCCTCTAGTGGACAGCGGATGCAACTGCAGGAGGATTCGTGACAGACACTGCAGCAAATCATCTGCACTCTTGAATCCTTCGAGATGCCTCCAGCTCTTCATCGCGGAGGTTATTACAGTATGAGGTCACAACACGAGCACTATGCAGCAGACGGAACCGAATCTGCATGCAATCAATAATAGCTTAATGATTCATTGTTGCAGTGTGTTTGATATCCACCCACACAGCGGCTCCGAAGAGTACCTGGACACTTGGGACACTATTAAATATGTATGAATGCCATTGCATAAGTAAATATCAATCTGAAAAGCATCTGCAAAACAGATCATAAGCATAGGTGTATTTCATTACATTAACAGGCCATTAAATGGTTTTTCGGTGCTTGACTGATATCGATTACACAATTAAAAAAAATAAAATAAAACTAAAAAAATCAAATGTGAAAAATTTTACTTAAACTTAAAAAGAAAATATATTCTGTAACTGAATTACAGTCATTTTGTGCACATTGGGATTTTTTCCCCAATAAAGACTAACAAATGCCAATTTCATATATAGTACACATTAAATTTAGAGACGAATATGAAGTTCATGACATAAATCAGCAATTTTAAGTTCATGCATTTTCAGTGATTCATCTGATTTAAAAAATAGGGAGCTTTTATGTGTCTCAAGTGTTGGCATTTTCATCACTGTCAAAATAAAAGTCTCCCAACACATTAAATCAAAAATAAAATGGTTTTTGTATTTTTTACTAGCTTTAATTTTAAGCAGTTTGTGTATTGTTTAATCATTCTGAATTTAACAATCTATTAATTGCGCTTTATTGGATCATTTCTTTTAAGTAAACATCATTTGGATTGATATTTCGTAATTTATGCATTAATGACATGCACACATCGAGCAAGTGTCCAAATACTTTTTAGGTCCGCAGCAAAAATGTTAATAACTAAAAACTCAAGTATCATTAATACAGTGCACAAACAAGCATGTTGTTAAAATGTTTTGTAAGATCTTCAAGTCTGCATGTTAGTCATCTTCAAGTGGGCTGGAAAGCAGTGCAACAGAAGTCTGACTCATATAAGTGAGATCCATTCTCAGCAGTAGAAACCCAAATGTTCTCCATTTCAAGAGCAAAGTAATACCAGGCCCGCCGAATGCGTCATTCCAATGGAGATGTAGATAAAATTGTGGTAGTTGTAAGAAACACACTCCACCAGCAGCCATGCGCTACAACAACACGTCTGCTGCCCCGCAGATCATCTATCACTGGATAAAACCATCTCCACCAGTAACAGCCCCGGGCAAAGCGGAGATCAAGTACATGAACCAGCACTCCACAGCAGCACTCCATTACAAACACCAGTCGAATGACGCACCAAACAGCAGCCATCGGCCTCCTCAAAGATGAAGAGCCCTTCAGGGAAAGTGTTTCTTGTGGTCTGTGTTTGTTTGGATACTGGCTAACAGAAGATGATACTCTAGCGATAAGGGAAGGTGGGTGAGGCGATCACAGAGGGGAGGATGGTGAGGTAGTTGGAGGGGACGTAGCCTCTCTGGCCACGAGCCTCCACCAGACTCCATTCCTTGTTTCCACGCTTGTCGTGAGGCTCCACCACTCGCACCTGCTCGCCGGCCCTCAGAGAAAGCTCGTGAGCGCTCCTCGCAGTGAAGTCATAGCTCGCATACACCTGCAGATGGAGAACGGAGAGATTCAGTGTGGTTGGTAATAGGAAAAGTCGCCTCCTGATAGATGTTAAAGAGCCCCTATTACGGATTTTTGGAAATGAGCTTTCAAGCAGCGTGTAACACAGCTCTAAGTCAATAAACAGATCCTGCAAAAAATGGTGTACGGTCATTTCTACGCACAACTTGGTCTCATTAGTGGATCGTTGGGATTTGAATGTTTTTTTTTTTGCTTTTTTAAGCTTTATATGTGCAAATAGCAGCACAAACAGTATAGGCTACACTCGTTTTTGGGACACTCTTAATACAATTTATATTTTTTCTTTATTTTATTTACTCCACCCGATCGCACATGAAACATCAGCATATTGCCCGCCCACTTGTTGGTCCGAATGAAAATTATTTTTTTGCTGCTTTTGGAGCAAGAGCAGCTTTTGGTGCTGCAGAGCAGTTTAGCACCATAACACAATTATGACTGCATCAAAGCTTCAAAACAATTCTTAATACACGTATTCAATGATGCATAAAGTTAATTTGGTATGTATGACATATGGCGGGACGATATGGCAAAACTTTATCTCACAATATATTTCTTAATTTTGGTCAGTACGATATGTTGCCACCTGTACTAAAACTCTTTCAGAGGGGGACTTGTGGTGTAAACTTTTATGAAGCCTCATCTGACTCTCAGTATGTTCTTTCAGCTGGAACTGCTTCAAATGGTGGAACAGATTTGATATGCTCCCTCTGCTAGTCTGCACCACTCTTTGGCACATTTTGCAGAGCAACGTGAAGTTTATCCGAACCACTTCCACACCACTGAATTAGTTTTTCCAGTCTTATCAACTATTTTGTCTGCGTTCTTACTTAAGGAAGCTTGTTCATCCACATCTGTATTGCGGTCAGGGGTACTCATTTTGTTGCCAAAACTTTTTGCGACGGAGCTTGAGATGTTAAATCCTGTTTAGATGATGTGCTTTTGAATCCTCTGTTGAGTACGCACATCATCTTTTTAGATTTAGTAAGTGGTATTCAGTGTTATACAATGTGTTTGAGACATTTTCAAGTGTTAGGAGTGGGCTGGTTATTATAGCTCATAGGGAAATGAAAGTTGTCAATGGGTGTTTGAGACTAAAGGGAAAAAAAAAAAAAGATGTGAAGGAAATCTGAAATTATAAATCAGTTGAAGTGCTCCACCTTGTGGTTAATATCAGTAATGGGTTATGAATTATGTTCATTAGTGGCATTTTTTAAGGCTTAGGTCACACTTACTGATCATATTTGCTCATAGGGTTTTAAACTCCTAACCTAAAATATTAAAGCCATGGAAAAATGAAAGCTGCAATGAAACAGAAGTAGCAGCAGAAAATTTATTCTGTATTATGGCAAGCATTTAAGTTTAATGCATTCTCAAAAACAAAAGAATAACGGAAAATATGATCAATTAAACGCATTTAAAAATTAATATAGGAGTGAATTTTTCATGCTGACTTTAAACATAAGTGCAGTTATAGAATTGACAAAACTAATTACAAAATAACAACTGAAAAGATACCAAAACACATTTTTAAAGGAACAATACTCTGTCGACACTTCACTCTTACAGCGTTTGCTAAAACTCATTTTTTCCTCCTAACTGAAGCATTTTTAATCATGCAGTGAAACAGTGTAATCATGCACGGCCATTGGTTAGTGCAGTGCGACCTGGATAAACCAATCGGTTGGCCAATTTATCACAGAAGAGAAAATTTCTCTACAAGAGCCAATTTCAGCCAATTGCAAATGCAAAGGAGTGACAAGAGTCAACAAAACCGGGATATCGAACTCATCTGGGAGTCATAAAGTTAACTGGTCTGTTCATCATTTTCACTCTCACAAAAATTAAACAACCCGTGAAGATTGTTTCTTTTTACAGAGACAACAGCCATGTATCTCCCACTCTCACAGTCAGAAGCTACCACCCCAACATTTCTGCTTTCTTAAACATGAAGCCATGATGATAGAAAAGCTTTTGACAGGCAGATCGTGCAGATGTGTGTGTGTGGGTGGGTGCTGTGTGTTTGTGTAGGTGGTTGTGATAGTGTATGTCACTTTGGCTGACAAGGAGTGGCAGTTCATTTCTGTTCCTCCAATACTGAATTTACAAATGCTGAAGTGTGTGTGATTGATGATTATGAGATACTGCAGACCTGCCATCAATCTCCAGAGGCCTCGTTCTGTTTGACACAAGAATCAGGTCGAGTAACACGGCGGTCTTATGACCTATCAGTCAAACCATGTCTGTGGATATGCGTGTCAGTCACCTGGAAACAGGGAGTGGTCAAAGTGGTTAGCAGTGGCTGGGCTCCGGGGGTGTAGGAGTGTCTTCTTGGTCCTGGACCGCTGGGTGTGACGTTTAGATGAGGAGACTGCGGCGGGTTGATGGTTATCTGGTGGTAGCGTGTCAGTTTTGAGGCAGGCACATATCCCCTTGGCCCTGAAAGAAGATAAATAAAAAAAATAGACAAATCTATGAAGATACTCAAATCTGCTTCATGATAAGAGAAGATTTGATGTGCTTTATCTGTATTTGACCAGCAGATGTCACTCACAGCACTATCATAGACTTTCAAAAGCAATTAATGTACTCACATATAACACACACAACCCCCCAAAGAATAAACATAAAAAAAAAGAAATGTACAAAAATGGTTGCATAAGCATTAACCTCTGCCTATAAATAATAGAATAAAACAGTTAGAAGATGAACAAATGATCAATAATTAAGGGATAAAAGATATATATATTTACTATATAAATACATTTATTAAACCCTAAAATAAAATAAAATCAAATAAAATATGATATTGAAACTGGCTGTTAGAAGAGCTGGCATTTGAGTCTCAGAATACACGGAGCAAATTACAGTCAAAACAGTAACTGCTAGATACCAAAGGTCGTGATATTAATAATATTAAATTGTAGATGAGATATGATTATTTAAAATAAAGGCATACTATACGCACTCTATTTTAACAAATTCATGATTATTACAAAATATTACTGAATTGGAGTAAATGTCTTGTATTGTCAAAATGTTTCGATTTTTCATAAACTGAGAAATCTTTTTATGCCAAACATTAGGTTATTAAGTGAAGATCATGTTCCATGAAGATATTTTGCTCATTTCTAACCATAAATATATCAATACTTTTTTTTAGTAATGTGCATTGCCAAGGACTTGTTTGGACAACTTTAAAAGGACGCTTTCCTCAATATAGGATTTAGATTTTTTCACACCTTCAGATTCCAGATTTTTAAATAGTTGTATTTCAGCCAATTATTGTCATATCCTGACAAACCATATATCAATGGAAAGGTTATTTACTCCGTTTCAGATTATGTATACATCTCTTTTTAAAAAAATTAAAAATAAATAAATAAATAACTTGTACAACTGGTTTTGTTGTCTAGCTCACATGAGGTTTTCATGATACAAAAACATTTCATGAGTTCACGCTTCCTCATTAATAAAGAATAATTAGCAAATTTGGCGTGCTGTCCGGGGAGCGAGCCGGGAGAACGAAGGACTCCGACCCCTAGCAAGGGCAAGAGTTCAGCCTTCGGCTTGGTCTCCGTCTGCCCCCCGGAAGGGGTGGAGGATGGATGCACGAAAGCGAGATGCGGAAGAAAGAAAAGCAGGGTTATTTATAGTAGGAAGGGAGAATTTGATTGGGTACGTGTGATGAGGGATTTGATTAGATTATGAGATGCCAGCCATGATTAATTCTTCCAGCGTTCCTCCCAAAATGATGTTATTATGTATTTGCAAAACATTCACTTAAGTTTCAGACCTCAATACTTTCTCATTAGCTTAAAAACCTATATTCTAAAAGATTAAAACTAAAAGACGATTTTATACTGACTATGTAGGATCTGACAGTAATATTGCAAAAGATAGTGTCTATTATAACAGATTGTTAGATATTTACTGAGCATTCTGCGTTTTGTAACCTCAAGTCACAGCAGAATCCATCTATGAAGGATGTAGGCTACACCACGGCTATTCAAACAGAGCGCCAAAAACAGGACAGAAAAGAATTTGTTTTAAATCTTGAAAAGATAAGTAGACACAAAATACTTGCAAGTGAAATCAGTCTGATCTGAAGGATTTTGTTGCATTAGAGCTAGTGTTATGTGTTTTTTCAGATGAGTTTAATTAAGCATTAGTGGAAACGAATATCAAATGTTTTGGTTTTTGCGATACAGAATATCAATCAATCACTTTTATTTATATAGCGCTAACCTTTATCAATACAGATTGTAGCAAAACACTGAACATTATCAAATAAGAGAATAGATTGATGATAATGTATAATGACCAGATTAAATTATTTATTTATTAAATGCAGAGACGGTCTCTGTAATCAAAATGACGATAGTCACTAGAAATTAGGTGCCCCCAACCAAAACCCCACCTGTGAGAGAATGAAAATAAAATAAGACCATGAATAATAAGATCATGAATTATTTGTCTAGTTTTTCACATTCCAGTTTTACCTCCTGCATCAACCAGCCAGCGGCGACGGTCTCCTCGCGTGTCCATCTCACTGACGACAGCTACCAGCTCTCCCTTGTTAAGGGTCAGATCAAGGTCACGGGTGCCCACCACAGGGCCTGTCAGCTGGTAGATCTTCTCCGAGCCATGTTTGGCAGTTAGAGCCTTGAGGCGCCGCTCACACACAAGATTGAGTGCCTGAGATGACACAGACGTAAAAAAAACCCCTGAATTCCTACCCACTCGCACTTAATGTGAAATTCCATACAGCAGCAGAAATTCCATTTAGAATGCAACTGTACATGAAATGAGTAGAAGTGCAGTAATTACAGTGCTGGATCAAAAACTAATAAAAACTGAGAGCTAGACACTCTGATCTGTATTCTGATCCCTGTCAGCACCTCTCTGTTTGATACGACTGATGTCTTTATGATGACAGACATGATATTGATTAGACTCTGGATAAAGACATCTGGTTGTCTTTAGCTG
>JAUMHI010000055.1:15761594-15777437 GCA_032359435.1 Enteromius unitaeniatus
TGCAACTGTACATGAAATGAGTAGAAGTGCAGTAATTACAGTGCTGGATCAAAAACTAATAAAAACTGAGAGCTAGATACTCTGATCTGTATTCTGATCCCTGTCAGCACCTCTCTGTTTGATCCTGCCGTCTTCCCTCTTAACCCATACGACTGATGTCTTTATGATGACAGACATGATATTGATTAGACTCTGGATAAAGACATCTGGTTGTCTTTAGCTGTATTGATGGCCTAATTCTCAAGACATGACACAATATGACAGAGAAGACATACCAGCACACAATATTAATATTACTCTGAAATATGAAACATGACAATGGTTTCTGCTTATGAAAAATAGATTGCAATAACTACTACATAATTGACACGATTTTTTCAACTAATGCTACTGGATTTAATATGCATTATTCATCATACAAATTACTGTAAGGTTGCTCTGATAAACTATCGGTTTCGCAATCTCCTGTCAAGCTGCTTATATTTTCTGATAATTCATTTTTGTTTTAATGCAATTTATGAATAATTGAAATAAAATTCCAACTTTTAACAAACCAATCAATTTTTGATTCTCGTCCCTAATAGTTATTATTATTCTAAAATGTGTGTAACATACATAATAAAGAATGAGCAGATGTGTCTTTTGACCGGTAGTATATTTACACTGTAATTTGCATTAGAATTTCACTAAATGAGAGACAGCTGTTTAGGGCCACCCATAACACACTAACCCCAGGACATAACATATTTTGCTAAGGTATGTTTAGAATTAATGGATAGACTGATGCAAAACACATGAGGGACAAACTATATCAAGATGAATGAATGGTTGTGGTTTTATTTCAGCATTGCCCACAGGCAGCATTAAACTGCAGGGGAAACTGTCCCGTAGGAAGACGTCTCCACCCGACGACAGACAATAGTGCGTCTCTGTGTTGGAACTGACCTGCACAATGGGAGCATTGAGCTCATCCTGAACACTCTGACACAGGCTCTCCATCCTCCTCGAACCCTCCAGCACCGAAGTCTCTGCCCACTTCCAGAACTCACCATCCTCCAAATAACTGTGTGGGAGCTGCCGGGAGACAGAGAGCAATTCATAAACACTGCCAGACTGCAAAGAGCTATATTTAATAACACTTTTCCAACCACATGCTTGTGGTGTCATTCAATAGTGCATTATTGCACAGAATGACCAACGTTTCCTGAAACTGATGGGTATTAAGTGTAACTAAAATCATGAGGATGAGAACTACGTGACTGTGAAGGTGAATCTCACTAAATAAATAAGAACAACGAGGAACAAAAGTAAAAATGCATAATGATCAATTATATTTTGCATGAAAATTGTTCTGTACCATTGTTTGTAAATTTTTATTCACAACTGCAAATGTCTATTTTTTGTGATTAATTTGTGATATCAAAATAATAAAAACAGGATAGTGAAAGTAGTTTGATTATATTTATGGAAGCCCGTTTCTGACATATTCTGACATAAAATAAATAAATAACCATGAGTTTTTATCTTACAAATTAGACCTTTTTTCTCAGAATTGCCAGATATAAACTATATATAGTCTATATATTTCACAATTCTGTCTATATATTGCAATTATAAAGTTGCAATTGCGAGAATATTTCACAATTCTAAGAGAAAAAAAAATTAATCACACAATTTTTAGTAATACTTTGTAAAACTCGCAATTGCAAGTTAAAGTCAGAATTGTGACTTTTTATCTCTGAATTCTGACATTGTAACTTGC
Organism: Enteromius unitaeniatus; assembly: GCA_032359435.1. Classification (NCBI taxonomy): domain Eukaryota; kingdom Metazoa; phylum Chordata; class Actinopteri; order Cypriniformes; family Cyprinidae; genus Enteromius; species Enteromius unitaeniatus. Next base: position 15,763,357 of record JAUMHI010000055.1, read on the forward strand.
GACTGCGAGCTTATCTCACAATACTGACTAAAAAAAGTCAGAACCACAAGTTTGTATCATGCAGTTCTAAGAAGAAAAAAAAAAAAAGTCAGAATTGTCAGACAAAATAACCTATTCTTATTTTTTTTGTGTATAGTGGCGGGAATGGGCTTCCACACATTTATGCATTATCTGGTCGGGAAAAAAATAAAATAAAATAAAATTATATATATATATATATTTATTTATTTTTTTATATATATATTTTTGTAATAAAATAAACATACTTAAATCACTGCAGTAAATATCTAATGCTAAACTCTTAATATGATTCTGGCATATTGTGTTACATGATTGGCAACAATTCTTTTAACCCTTACTAATGCATTGTATAGTCTTTCTTAAACAACCATAGAAGACATTGCTTGGTCCCTTTTCAATGATGACAATATTAAGATTCATTTAACCCAAACTGTGGAAAAAGTGGTTCAGTGAGCATGGGGAATGATTTTCATGTATGAATTGTTCACCAAAGACAGAGATCCTGCACTTAACTCTAAAAACCCCCAGTGGTTTGAGCCCCCAATATAAGATCTCAGCCAAAGATTAATGCAACTCTTGGTGGAAATAAATGTTGTGACATTGCATGACATTGTGGAAACAATGCCACAAGGAATGCACAATATTATCAAAACTAAAGGGCCTCCGATGAAATATTAGAATTTGCAACTCTTTTGTTTGGCAGGCAGCGTAAAGTCGACTTCAGCACATTTTAAAGACTTCTAATAGGGTTATGGTCAGGTTTTTGTGGTGGCCAATCTTTTACAATTTGAGCCTGATTAATCTTGACACTGTCATCCTGAAATATGGACATGGCTACATCTTCTGACGTGATTGTTTGAGAAATAAAAAGCTACGCACTGCTTCAGTTAATAAGCATTTGCTTATTTAAATCCACATCATGGCGGCATTTTTGGCTAAGCAGCATACAGTGGGGCCAGAATGATCAGAGCACTAGTATTTTCATTAACAAAAAATGGTTTTAGGTCAGTTAATTCTATTTGTTGCTGCAGTACTGTGTGCCAGTAGGAAATATCAGTTTACATTTCCAAACATTCATTTTGCCATTCATTGTAACAATCCAGTGGGATTTGCGTCTGCTGAAACTAAATCCAGAAGAACTGTGTCTCCAAGATGCTTCACAAAACCTACCTGCAAAGCTACCTGAAAAACTAAGAGCAAGGGCAAAAGCTGTTTTAATGCTAAGGATGGTAACAGCAAATACTGATTTCATTTAGTTAATAGAAGTTAATTGAAGATCTATTTATAACATTATTTTAGATAGCATACTCATTTTACAGCATTTTTACATAGACTTTTAACAGTACAGCAGCTTTGCAGGTTTCTTGAAGCGTTTGGGAGACGTTGTCACAGTTCTTCAGGATTTGATCTGTCTCGGTTTGTTCTGTTTCTGACTGGATGTCTGTGTGGATCACTGGCTCTTCAAAGAAAAGATCTCAGTGGATTATTTCAAAACAAAACAAATGTTTGGAAATGTAAACTTACATTTCATATTGACACAGTATAGCAAAAGACAGAAATAACTGACTTAAAACCATTTTCATCTGGTGAAAATACTAGTGTTCGGATAATTTTGGCCACCACTATATATTCTGATTCTCTCTAGAATGATTGCAAAAATTACCTGGTTATCTCTAAACCTCAATATTTCTGTTTCTTCTGTAAAAAGTACCTGATGGGTGAAGCTGGTGGCTAGCTGCTCCATGTCAGTGGCCAGGTCTCTCTGCAGGCAGCTGACGGCCTCTAGTGTGGCCCACAGGAGCTGCAGGGCTTTGCCGTTGAACTGCGGCAGCTCGGTCAGCAGAAGAGTGTTGATGGTCTTGTAGGTGTTGGTTATGGCCTGCTCCTCAAAGCTCAGGTTACTCTTCTCCTCGATCAGCTCATAGTCAAGAAGCTTGTCCTGACGTTTGCGGATGAGGTTACGTGGTCCTGCCATCAGTTCCCGCAAGGAACTCAAGGGCTTAAAGACTAAAGTCTTCAAACGCTCCTCCTATAAGCGTAAGCAAAGGAGATTTATAAAGCAAAACGTAGATGGTTATTAATTTAAATCAACTACTGATAACTCATCAACGATATAAAAAAACAGTCACATATGGAGCTATGACGCATAAACCACTGCTGTGTTTTCCTATATGATGCTTATCACTAAAATGGGTGCTATAAGCAAACATTGCATCCATAATTTAAATGAACAGTTCAAACATCCTGGCAAAATTTGTACCCTTACATGATACATGGTGTTTCTGCAGCAGCGTTGCTTCTAGCATGATTAGACACTGATGAATGGGGAAACACTAATGTGGCAAATAGAAGAGAGAAAATACTGCCTCATGACTAAAGCAGTGACAAGTTTTGGTGTTTCAGACTTAAGTCAGAGATGCCATATTTAATTTGACATGTTCAGAAATGAGGCAGTAAGGGATAGAGGTAAAGTGTATTACAGAGTACTGCAGGAATGAGTCAGAGGTTTGCACTTCCAGATCCATGGCCCATGAGTCGGTGTGCTTAAATGCCTGATATATGGTCTGTAAGACAGGCTCAAAATTATTTCACACTGTATTCTACAAGGAAGTAAATCAATATGACCCAACTCAAGATTATTTTGAGATTTTGTGTGTCAGGAAAAGGTGGCTGCTAACAAGTGGCTTAATGAGACTAGAGGCAAAGAGGTTTTTGAGGATATCAAATGTCATCACAGCTTTCTTATGGAAGCTTGTTTCCGCCACTGAATAAAAATAAATGGTATTGTGTGTTTTTATCTCAAAATTCTGAGAAATGAAAGGCAGAATTGTGAGATAAAGTTTTGCAATAACCTTTTTATATTTGTTATTTAGTGTCGGAAAAGGCCTTCCATAGTTTTTGAAACCATGTGGTGTTAAAAAAAATTTAAATAAACATGTTTGCATCACAAATGTTTGTTGGTCACAGATCTTTTTTTCTTCCAATAATCCCAAAAAATCAAGGGGAAAAAAAGTTAGATTGACAGATAATTATAATCAATAATAATAATAATAATAAATAATTATAATTATAATAAAATAATACAAAATAGTAAAAATAAAATAATGATAATAAAAAATAATTATAATTATAAATAATCTTAATGTCGAACATGACAATTTGTTTAACAAAAACAAATCAAACAAGAGAGTAAATTAACAGTGGATTTGAACTTGAAAAAATGTTTATTGATGCCTTTCCCCGTTAAAACCTGATACATTAATTCATGTTCATGTTAAATGGGATGGGATGAGATGATGGGATCATGTGCCACTTGAACTGAGGCGCAACAGTGATCGGTCATGACACATTAAAGACACAAGAAGGTATTTATTGTTTGAATTTCTTAAAAAAAAAAAAAAAAAAAGCTGAGACGGTTTCATACCAAAAGTAACCTGCTCCATCAGTAAGCCTTAACTTGTTGGCCATAGCAACAGTAACTAAGGGGGTTGGGCCTTTGCAAAGGGTTGACTGTTATTCTGTCACTTACAGCCTTGTTTCATTCACACCATGTTAGTCATATTAAATAACTAAAGCCTTATCTGTGGAGTCTTAAAGCTGGGTTATAGTCAGAATTTTTTTACATTTTGCCCAAGAAAATTTTCTGAGAAATGCTGCTGATATTTTATATCAACAAATCAAACACTCTTCACAAATGGACCACACCCCATTGGATAGCTCCGCCCCTAATTCACAAACATGCAATGCAACACAGGCACCCCCCCATCACTAGTGGACACGCCCCTTACTGGTGATTGGCTAAAAGTGTGTTTCAATGTTTGGTCCGATCAACTGTCAACAGCATTTCTCAAAAATTGCTCACTGCAGCTTTAATCGGCCAAAAGAACTGCAACTTTATCACTAACAATAGTGAAGGTCTTACATATGAGGGGTAGATCCACTGTCTGAGTGCCACTGTGATTTCTTTAGAGAACAAGGCGGTTTTCTCTCCTTCCAGATCGAGATCTGCTTCCTCTGGTCTGCAGCTGATGAACCTCTGTACATGGAAACACAGCTCTAAATCATTACGAACACTTCAAGTGCACAGCCATCCTCTGAACCTCCCAATCTTCGGTAACCCCATCCATCTGCCCTGGGATCAACCTGCCTACACACTTTCCTTTCATTCAGCAGCTGGAATAACAACAGAAAATGTTTAATAGGTTGATCCATGGGCGTACTGTCTTCACACCGGGGGAACACCAAAATAAATGAGAGGATCAGCTCTTTTTGACTGTAAAATTTTAACTACACTCATTAAGAGTAAAAATGTTATATCCAAACCCGCAGATGGTGGAGATAGGCCTGTAGATTATCATGAAGCTCTGAGACACCCCTCTCAAGGACAAAGAAGAAGCCAGCAAGCGCATCAAATTCTTCATCCTTCAACTACAATATGAAAGTATAAATTTAAACATCTCGTCTGACAATACCCTTTATGGAAGCAATGTGGTTCTTTCAGCATGCCAAACATTTCTGTTCCTTTGTTTACTCTTAAGCATTGTTCATAGGCAGTTACCTTTGGCACTATTCCTGTCTCATGCTTTATGTACTGGCTGAACCGGGCTGTCTTCTTGGCAATGCTGTGGCCACTCAGCCGATTGATCTTGTCCTTGATGGTCAGGTTCTCGGTCTTCTTGTACTTATCAGCTGTGAGAATGATAACAATGATGCAAAACAAACCTTCAACCACTTCTTATTTATTCTTCTAGTTTCTGGGAAGAAAATGTGGATGGAATGTTGGAATAAAAAAAAAAATAGGTCAGTACATTTAAATCAAAAGGCAATATGGACTAGAATCAGAATATTAATCCGCCAAAACAGCTTAAATATGAATCCTGTGGGTTCTGTGTGTCTCTGTGTGAATGAATGGTTTTACCTACTTATGTGCGCATGATGTTTGCTATGTGTTTAGTGTCTGCTCTCTCACTAAATGAGGACATACTGTAAATACATCAACTTTATCTCCAGCTTTGAGTGTCGTCTTATTAATTTAATTAAACCATTAAAATAGAATCCAGAAAAACGGAAATGGAAATTACAGTATTTAAAAACTAAATAAAAATAATAATAAAAGCAATAAATAAATAAAAATGACACTGTATTTAAGAAAACATATAACAAATAACAACAATAATAAAAAGTGTTTAATCTTTTAATAAATTGCTGTACCTTTCATGACCTCAGTTCATTAAATGTGCTTTTTGATTAATAACATTTAATTTAAACATTAAAACACAACCCACCAAACAAACAAAAAAACAGTTAGAATTTGGAAAAAAAAAAAAAATTTAATTTAGGAAAAATAAAACACTTCATAAGGCCCTACTGATGTTTCCAATGAAATACTTTGGTTCAGTAAACTTTCTAAGCATGTTCTCACCGACTTCACGGAAGCGTTTGTACTCATTGATCCTGCAGTTGATCTGGATAGCAGTGTGAGCGGCGCGCTCCAGTATGGGGCAGGCAGGGTGTCCAGGGTCAGTGTGTTTCTGGATGGTCTGGAGCAGCAGCGGGTAACGAGCGATTCTCTGAACCGGCATCACCAGGAAGAAGCTCAGAGTGGACGCATTCACATCAGGACTGAAGACACACAAGATCAGGGGTCAAAAATGACAGGAATGCTGGGTAATACACTAGTGTGTTTGTCTAGGAACTCATTCTGCTCTCAACCTCAATAGGTTGTTGTTTACGAACTTACGCAGACGACTTGACAATTCGGACCATTTCCACCCACAGCGACTCTTTCTGTTTGTAGCTGTTCTCTAGTGCTGTTATGTTGTTGTAGTTGGCAAGATACTCTTTATAAGCCATCTCTATGTCTTGAGACAGATTGAGGAAAGAGTCACCTGAGAGAAAGAATAAGATCATTAATAATGTATAACATGATTTACATTGATTTCATACTACATACGCAGCACTTTGAGGGTAATTGTTAAAAAAAGAAAATAAAAAAGCATGCTTTAATCAGCAAGACACTGAAGACTGGAGTAATGATGCTGAAAATAATTACATACAAAATATATTGAAATAGAAAACTACTCTAAATTGTACTAATATTTCAAATTATTGCTGTTTTACTGTATTCTTATAACATAAATGCAGTCTTGTTAAGTGACTTCTTTCAAAAACATTTTTTTTTTTACTTTTAAACCCTAGTGTAAGTGTATGGTTATTTAGACTATCAAGGATCAAAAATAATGTAAAGATATTTAAGCATTCCATACATCATACCCCAACACTGCCATCTTGAAATTCAAGATCTGGATTCTTTACTTGTGATGTTAAGGGTGAAAGTATTTTACACAGAAGACACAGAAAGTGTGACAGTAAACTGAAAGTGAACTGGAAATTCCAGTTGGTCTGGCTGTACTCACAAAGTGTTTCCAGGTATTTCGGGTCACTATGATGCATCTGTGCCTGGTCGAGGAGGCTCAGGAGTCTGCTGGAAACATCCATCACTTCATCTATGTGCTGGAACATGTGCTCCAGGTTTGGAGGAGGAGGCTGCAAGAGACCCAATAGTATATGTAATTACCAGAGCTAAACCATTTAGTCTCCTTTATGAGGTTTACATAAAAATATTTCCATTTTATTTCACATTCCTCTTAGCTGGATTGAAAAAAAATTCTATTATTCTTTTTTTATCATAATTATTAGTATTTTTAGATATATGTTTTTTACTGCTTGATATCCATGCCATTGTTTAGTTTTAGATGATGTCTATTAGTAGTTGTGGCCTGTAACTGATGCAAGAACATACATATTTGATGTTGTTGTTTTTATTTAGACATCATGTGCTAAATACAACTTTTCCAGAACTATTAGGTTATTAATGTTTATAATAATGTGTGACCTGGACCACAAAACAATTAGGGTCAGAAGCATACATTTTAGGATAAGACCATATTTGGCAAAAAATACAACTATTTGAAAATCTGGAATTTGGAAAACTAAAACTAAAAATAATAATACTGAGAAAATGTCATTAAAATTGTTCAAATGAAGTTCTTAGCAATGCTTATCTTTACAGTAGTAAACATACAAAATATCTTCATGGAACATGAAAAAAAAAATCTATAAATTTTGACCCATTCAATGTATTTTTGACTATTGCTATAAATATATCCCAGAAAATTAGACAGAATTAGAAAATGTTGTGGTCCGTGGTCACATATAGGAATGATACTTGATGATAGGGTATTAGAGTGGTGGTGGAAGCTTGTCTACCTGTAGTTTCTGCAGGTTGCCCTGAATAGTGACCGTACAGAGCTGCAGATGTTTCAGGTAGTTCCTCTCAGTCTGCACAAGCTCGTCTATGGCCATGAGCTGCCTCTGAGCGGCTCTCTCTCTGACTGCTGCCTCCTCTGCGGTGACCCGTGCCTTCCTCTCCTCCTCATCCTCCTCCTCTTCCGCAGGCTCATCCAAGGTGTCATCCATTTCTTTAGCTCCCTCTTTCTCCTCTCCGATCTTCCCCTCTGCAGTCATTGTTGCATTTACTTTCAAAGAATTCGCCATAGGGATGTCTAAAAAACAAAACAGGTTTGACAGTTTTTACATTTCTAACAAAATGCGTTTAAAAGTGATGCACAAAATCTATTTAACCACTCAAACATGCAATTATGAATTCTGTCATAAGTTACCCCTGGACCACAAAACCAGGGTAATTAATTTATTTTTTTACATTTAGATTTATATGTTATCTAAAAGCTGAATAAATAAGCATTCTGATGTATAGTTTGTTAGGAGAAGACGTATGGCAGTGATACAAATATTTAAAAAACTGGAATCTGAGGGTGGCAAAAAAAAAAAAATCTTAATATTCTAATGATTTTTAAAAGAAAATTGTTAAGTTTGACCCCCTATCGCTACAAATACACCCCACGTAGGTACTTGTACAAAATTCTGTAGCTTGATTCAGTGTTATATATTAATATTATTTCTAAAATATCATGTTTTTTTTATTTTTTCATTCTTAAATATTTATTTGCATTTTCAATTTAAGTTTTAGTAGTTCTGATGTGTTTTTTATTCAGCTTTATTTTTTTCCAATTATAGTACATCAACTGTACAGATGTTAAATTTAAAACTAACCGAAAATAAATAATTAAATTAAATAAATAAATAAATCACACACACACACACACACACACACTGAGCTTTATGGCAATTACTGAAAACTACAATATTAAAAATCACAATATTTTAAATAATTGTAATAGTTTTCATCAACAACAATACTAGCAAAGCATCCAAAACTTTCCATAATAACTGCCCTTGTAAACATACATAAAGCTTCCCACTAAAAGTCACTTGGAAATTATGAACTACCCTTGTAAGCTCGCTCATCACACAGAAATTACAACTGACCATCAATCAAGCCTATTACACAGATAAACCAGACTCTGCCAACACAACTCTTAAGGACCACCCATAAAGCACTGAGTGCTCTATTGTCACCCATCCAGAGGGGGTGAAACAACATGTGTCTAAAGACTTGCCACCAAACCATGCCACCAAAGACAGCTTTTAATAGCAATTTAGTTCATTATTATGAAAATAATGTAAACATGCGCAAGGACCCACAAAGTAAGCCAATACAAGTGGGGTCGAAGTCTGGTTGAGCAAACTTAAGATATTTGCGCAGCCAGAGATAATTACAGGTCTATATATCATCAACAAAATCTGTTACAATTTCAACTACACCCACAACTGCAAGAACTTCTACAAACAAACAAAGACTCTTCAGCACAAACCTCACCACATCCGCAGACATTAATAAGGAAACAACACACATTTAGTATTGTAGCAAGTGCTCGAGGCCAGTATACTCAAAGTGAAAACCACAAACTCAGCATGTAGCACAGAGCTTAAGAGCTCTCACAGTGCTGCACTGCAGTATGACAAACCCCTACTTAAGGAGGAGGAAAGAAATGACAGGTTTACTGCAAGAACAATCCCACGAAAACAACCAAATGCATCATTACCTTTACAGAATGGGAAAGCCTAACGCTGGGTGCCTCTTGTGCTGACAAATCAAGGTTGGGAAAGCCTGGGCCAGACTCTCAGAAGGGTGTAAGTTTGTCCACTGAGTCACACTGCGGGGCCTCATGTGGCACGGGTTTGTGGGAAGGGGGATGGGAGGGTCAGCTGGGAGGAGGAGGTTGGGTTTTAGCAGTCGGGATCCGGATAGGACACACACACGCTTTTACACAGACTGACTGGAGTAGCCATTAGGAAAGAAGTGAGGCCTGTGCAGGATGAAGCTGATTGGACAGCAGGGGTTTAAGAACTGGTGCACAACACACACTCGCAAACACACTCAACGGCAGTAAACAAAGGCCCCATGTGGCCAGGAAATTCTCACCAACTTGATGGTCAGAGTCGTTAAAAAGGCAAAAGCCATTAACCATTTCAGATACATCCTAACAACACTCTTAAAAATCCATCCATTCCACAAAAGTTTTTTTTGAGGTTATTCAAATGTTCTTAGCACTAGGACAAAATGCTTCTTTTATGTAATGTTTTTAACATTGAGAAAATATATCAATATAAAGTGAGACTGTAAACTTTTGATGCTTACAGTCTACGTAAGAGACCAGTGCTGGTTAGTAACAGATCACATGTCATTTGGATTATATTATATTTTATAACACTCATAATCAGACTACAGTTACTTTTTTAATGATAACATATTATTTATACAATCCTCTGTCTTGGAAAGGCTTTCGTATTTCAAAACACTTTAAAATGCATTAATTCATCCACTTAAATGTGCACGTTATTAATTAAACTCATTGTAAACTAATTTGGAATCAATAACAGATGTAATCCAGCCATCATTTAGACATTTAGAATAAACAGGATTTCATAGAAATGTAAACAAAATCTGTCTTTCTAGATATTAATCAAAACATGTTTCAAGTATGGCAAAATTACGATTAGCTACAATGACAAAACGGTTAGTATCTTGTACATCAAAACCCTGATCGAATGACTGTTGTGTCTCATATCCTGATAAGAGCTGATTCTGGATGGCTTAATGCATGTAAATCATTAACAATATAATAATTCTGATTCAGAATTGAAATTGAATTTTTCCATTTATGATTCTTCTGGACCTTGAGTAGCAGAAGCCAGTTTCTAGTTAAAAAAATCTTAAAAATCTCGTATAACCGGAACTGCATACACAATACAATTTGTGAATTTCCATTCCATACCAACTTTAATACATCAAGAAAGTCCTTAATGACATTTGAGCAGTTATATTTACCTGCCACGAATATGGAATATGGAAATATGGAAAAATATGGATTTTTTTAAAGTAAATAAATAAACTACTGTTACTATTTTCTCACCCTCGTGTTGTTTCAAACCCTTAACTTTCTTTCTGTGAACACAAATGAAGAGACACAACAGGTTACAAATTTTTCCAGACAGCAAAAGTAGCCCAAATAATGACTAACGTTAAATCTAACACCTTCACGTATTCCACGCAAACAAGAAAGTCAAGCGGCTCTGACAGAAAACGAGGGTGAGTAAATAACGAGGGCTTTCTTTTTTGCGTGAATGTTTACGGCTGACGCTCAGCGTTACGTCTCGACCATGCATCAGCTACACGCCACACTCACCTGCGTTCTTACCTGTACGTGTTTACGGCGTTGTTTCCTTGGACGCAGAACGGTGAAACACCGCAACCGCAAACATTTCAGCCCTCTGTGAAGCTAAACAACTGAACTCGAAAGCGACAATGACAGCTGTGGCTTTCAAATCCTTCAGCAGCACCTGTCTTTACGGTCCTGGCGCACTGAACAGGTTCACGCACAGGCCGCGTCACACATTCCGAGCATACCGCGCGCGAGAGAGCGAGGTACGCTTAGTCATTCTTGCCAAGTATGACATAATTGTTTGTCATTCGCGTATTAACCCGAACGCATGCGGCAAAGTGGCATCTGACAGATGTGGCGTTGATTTCCTGGACAGATTATTGGCGAAAATCGACTATTAAGCGTACGCAGTGGGGCAATAACGCAGACTCAGAGGACAAATCGTTGCCTAGGTAAAAGACCGCTTCACTTCGGTTATTTGGGAAGCAGAGACATCGCGTGGTCGCCTGAGGTACAGCTGAGTTTTTAGGCTGCATCTCAAATTAGGTTTAGACCCTCATTTTATATATACTGTTTGCATTTAGACCCTCATTTTATATATACTGTTTGCATTTTATATATACTAACTAGAACACGTGATGTTGTGTTAGTTATTTTTTAGTATAGGTCAAATTATTTTAAATCATCATAAGACTTACCTTTAAGTGAAAGCACAAAAAGCAATAAATAAATAGATAGAGTTATGTTTAAAGTAAAAAAAAAAAGTAATAAAAATCCCATCACAGATCTTCTTAAATTGTTCTTCGAAAGATATATATATTTTTTTTGTCAGAGTAGCAAAGACATTTAATGTAAATTTTGCACAGGCAATTGAGAAAGTAAAAAATAAGGTAAAGTTGTGACTATATGCACACATTTTATTTTTTCATAAATCTTCCATGAATGCACGCTTGATTCCACCTCTCTGTGTTTTCCAGGTTATTGATGGAGGTGAGGTAAATTGCAGCTCCTTCAGAGAAAAAAACAAAATCAAAAATCCAATCGACACAAGAGAATGGAGGCTGCATACGCGTTATAGGTCGTCTGTGCATTGCTATGGCAACAGATAACAGCCCAACCTTATAAAACAAACTCAGCAAACAGAAACAGAAACCTGTTTTTCTCTCCTCTAACCACAACTGCGCTAAACAAGAGTAGGGTGTTAAGAAATTGTATTTTTAAATCAACATGTTTTCATCCTGACAGAAAAATAGTAATAAAAAGGCTTGCACTATATAATCATACTAATTAATATGTTCAAGGCCCAAACAACATGCTTGTGAAAAATTTGTGCTTTCTTTCAGTAATGAAATCACTACTCTCCACCTACATGCTGTATATATATATATATATATATATATATATATATATATCTGTCTTTAAGCAGATATCCCTTGAGAGTGGATATTTTCTTTCATTTAGAAACATTCATTCAAAATGAGCACAGCTGAATCACCCACTAGGAGACCAGAAAAGGCTAATGTAGTCCCTTGTCTCCTGATCCCCATCATTTGTGGTGTGATAGTCAACAGCATGAGTCACCTTTGTCATTTATGTTAAGTGTTGACCATAATGTCCTTTGAGGACTGGGAAATTAGTTTCTCATCAGGGGGCCAATTTAGGTAAGAAGTCTGACTCTCACAGCCAATGAATGACAATAAACATTCAGAGTTCCTGTATTGACCAGAAGTGGGCAGTGTGAGCATTTGGAAATGACAACAAGCCTGCTAATTGACTGAATTTAAGAGGCATGATTTATTTTAGTAGTTAAATGTTTTTGTTTACCAAACGTTTCAGGAATATGATTGTCCATTGCTTTTCATACGCTTCGTTGATCTTCATACTCTGCAGCAGCCAATAGACTGGAACGTACTTCTGGTTTTTTTTTTGTTAGAAAAATTTCTCTTTCTGTTTGAGGATACGCCAGGTCCAGTGAGTCAAGAAAAAGACTCCGCTTTCACCTTTGAAGTTCAACTTCGAAAAACTAAAGAACCTGAAGTAATGTGCTTCAGGGCTTGTTCCAGCTCTCCCACATGTTTTGCCCTGTATTTCACTATAGCCTGCCACATACTGTATAAACACACAGACACATTCATACATATGAATTTGCGGTACATAAAGTCCCCCCAATCACCCAACACAAACAGCATCCATAGGGAGAGACCATCATATTGAGTTGGTCTCAGGGCCATGTAATGCAATGCATTGACGTATACCAACCTAAGAGTCGTTTTCTCTGATTTTGGCATTGATGGGGATATTACGGCACAGCTCCATTGCATCCCTACAAAATTTTACCCCCTTGAAAATCATAACAAGCAATATCTGACTTAGTTCTCTCCTATGAAGAGGTCAAGCAACAGATGAATGAGTTTCCAATTTTTGGGAATCCAAATTTCCCAAAAAGCTTATGGACGTGATTATAAATTTAAATGATTTTAAGATTATACCACTGAAATGAGTTCAACAGAGAATGAAGGAAATTTACTTGATTAATTTGTGTCTCCTGCTAGCTGAAATTTACATAAATAAGCAAAAACTAATTAAGCATTAGTTGAGCAAAACACACTCGTAGTAATTAATGATTAACCTAACATTTTAATTATGCATTAGTTAAGCACAAATAAACTAGTAATTTATGAATAACAATTATGCATCAGTTAAGCATGAACACGTGTATAACTAATGGTTATCTGATCATATAGTAAGGGCATATTATACGTTATTTACAATTCATTAATCATTTTAAAGGCTATTAAAAAAAAACCTCTAAATACATTTATGCTACAAACAAAAATAAGCTAGTAATTAATAATTAACTAATTTATTTATATATTAACTAATATTATATATATTATATAAAAAAAATATATATATATATATTATATTAAAATATATATATATAATTTTTTTGTTGTTGTTATTGTTATGATGTTTAATTACTGCCGGTTTTCATATTTATAGCAAAAATATTGTAATACAGACTATTTGACCCCCTGTTCTTAATCTACATTATGACACTTATTAAGTGATATTCAAGTTTATAGACTATAAGGTAATAATTAAGGCTAAACAGCCACTAATTTAGGTCTAATAAAGGAAGTTTGATAAATGTTTGTTTTTAAAATGACTAATTAACTGTAAATAAAGGCTAATATGCCCATATTATATGTACAGTTATATGTGTGTTCATGCTTAACTGATGTATAATTGTGAACAAGTTAATCAGAAATTACTTGTAACGCCGTAGGCGTTGTCTGTTCTATGTTTTATGGTCTGTCCTGGTCTCCCCCGTCCTTTTGTGAGTTTTTGGTTTATTCCATGTTCCCCCCTGTCTTTGTGACTCGTTTGGTCTTGTCTTGCCCATGTTTGGTC
>JAUMHI010000055.1:15781291-15846541 GCA_032359435.1 Enteromius unitaeniatus
TACTGTTCCCAGTGGAAAACCCCCCAAAAGTGAGCTGTACTGAACCGTACCGTACTGTACTATGCAGTGGAAAAGCGCCATTTGTGTCAGTTGTCCTTTCCTCACCAGGAGCACTCAACAGTTGTATTTCACAGGAGCCCATGGATTATCATGAGTATATTATGAGTGCGGATAGCTTTAGAGCATGAGAAGCTCTTTGTTACCCCTTAATAGAAAACTTTAAGGTGCTTAACATGTATGGTGAGTAACATGTGCTTGGGAACTCTGCCTAAAACAACACATTCCCAAACTATGTGGTGCCCCAAGGGTCACGTTAAAGGGATTGTGATGAAGGTGGTAAAATAACGCCTTCGTTCGCAGCTTTGTTCCTTCTCACCCTGTAATCCAGAAGAGCAGTTCACTAACTTTATCATCTATTATCCTAACCCTCAGGAAGAGGGTTTCCACATGCTGCGTTTCACAGGGGCCCTACTCACTGATGTTCACTTGACAAAATGTAAGTAATTAGTTATAATCAAGACATCCAAATTAAGTGATGCAGTAAATGTCTCAATTGTTCAATTGATACTTCTGTAACTGTCTGCTACACTGGCTACTGTACACCCTTATCTCACTGATCCAGTGCCCAGAGTGAGAAACTGAGAGCTCTGATGCTTAATTGAGAGAGCTTGGAGGTTTGCTGGCCCTGTCACTTCTGATAACTCAAGCCGGCCAGTCCCAGACTCTGCAGCCCTGCCCATCTCTCTTTCTCCACCTCAGGGGGTGTTCTTTGGTGTAGGCACACTCAATAGGGCCCATATATGGTTTTCGACAGCTGGACTCCAGATGTTCCCTAGCTAAATGCGTATGACAGGTCCTATCAGTCCTGTTTTTGATGCATCCCGCATCTATCCGTACCACTTTAACCTTTCCTGTGGCTACCTTGATTCAAGGCCAATGAATTCTATCTTCGTTTACTACACTTAAAAAGCAATCAAGCCCCGATTTATCCACCTTCATGCTGAATTGCTCCAAATTACTTTGTAGGTAAACAGGTCTCGTTGAATTAGACTGCCACTTCCTGTCCTTTTCTGATTCTGCGATGCTCATCAGAGGTAGACTGGCGTGGATAATGCACGGCGATCGTTTTAAAATGACTGGAACTAATGCAGGCCAGGTTGATCAGCAAACTCTAAAAGAGACGCACTTTTAAGAACCACCAAAACGTAATGTTTTTGTTGCTGCTTTATTTCAGACATTATCCAAATATTTCAAAAGGGCCTTGAAAAGCAAAGCATTCGTGCATTTTGATTGAGCAGGTGGTTTTCATTTCTTGTACAATACAGAACATCTGTGGGTTAGGTTGAAGCACATTCGAACGCCGCCTAAACTAATCCTCCACCAGCCCTCCTTCCCTCCCACCAAGACCACCACCCTTTCGTTTAATCTCTTGTACATCATCATGATTAAACAATAGCATGTGATGCATGGAATTAAAAAAGATAACAGATTTTGGACAGGCTGAGGTCTTGTGGAAACATTGAGCAGTTTAGAAACAATGACGTTGCTCATTATGAACCTCTCAGTGAAAAAGCGTAACAATGACTTTGATATGATAGGGTGGAGGCCCAGATCTGTTTCCTTTGGAGGACTTGTTATTTTGCAGTGCCCTCTCACATTTTAATGAAGCTTTTCAATGTGTTGCAAAGAATTAAATCCTGCTTTGGCGGTCTCTCAATCTACGTCCATTCGGGAAAAAAATCATTTAGTTTAAGATCGCAATAGTTTAAAGCCCTGCAGGTGGTGGGTTTATAGATTTCCATATTCCTCCAAATGCCTAAATTTATCCCCTCTTGAAATCCTTTTGATGGTTTTGATGCAGACCTTACCATTCACCAATCTTAATGGCTTTCCTTGTTGTTATTCGTTTCGAATCTCGCCACTGGCCTTCTCATTGACAGTCATTCCTAATTGACTTGTCCATCTCACTGTAAGAAGGATCAAAGATGAAATTTCGAGAGTGACACAGGTTCTGTGATTTCACTTGGTAAATTTATGATGAATTCATCAACGTCCATCACATAACCTATTCCCAACCCATCTGCTGTAAGACGGAGTGCTGTATTACTAAATATTAACACGTCGCCACGTCTAAGTTATTCTTTTGATGGTGATTAGGAGCAGGTGTCGGGGAGCAGCTTGACAAAACAGAGAGCCCAACGCTGTAGCTTTGAGTACATGATGGAAGCCTGTTAAAGTGATTTATGGGCTGGAGACCTCTATGTTTGCACAATGCACATGTTCTTTACCGGATAATCTATATCAAAGCTGAATGGAGCCAAAGACATGAAAAGGGCATGAGTGTATCGGAACAACAGGTATTTAACGTACAACTTTATTAAAATCTGGGTGGGTAGGCTACAATACACAGCCTTGATAACTGTAGACTGCTTATGCAGATGGCCATTGAAACCAGGCAGCAACCATGTGTTTAGGAGTTTTTATGAGTGGTGACAAAAAGCCCTTATCACATTTCGTCAGTGAACAAACTACTTCCTTCCAACCTCTCTACCACCCCTTCTGAAAGCCCTGAATCTGATTTATTAATTTCTAGATAGGCCTTGTGCAAACATTGAGAAGCTCTGTGTAAACATCTTTAAATTAATAACTGACTATGTTCATTCAAAACCCGCTATTACAAGCCCCTCACCTCTCGTTGCGTTTTAGCTTCCTCTTGACTGGAGCACTAGATTGCCGCAGCAAAACTCTGTCAGGACTGATTTACCATTCTGGCGAAATTGCCCGTATCCTGCTGTGTTTACAGCAGCCACTTGCATTGTAGGTGAGAGTTGTGGTATTCGTGTCACGCAGATGTCAACAAAAGGGATTGTGCATCGATTCCATTGCGCAATCCCATCATTCAAATACAACCCTGACGTTTCTCGAAGGAAGCAAGCGAACGGCGATGAGCGCTAGATTGTGTCATTGAGAATTTTCTTGTCGCTTCCTGTTCAGTGCCCAATGCTTAGCTGTGGTTTCAAAGCCCAGAGGGCCACTCATCAAAACCAGTCTCCATCCACTGGCAGTGTTCCGGCAGCTGTCACAGGGGCTTTTCCAATTCTTCCTCTGTCACTTCCAGCTTTATGAAAACCTCCCGTTCTGGTCTGTAAGACAATCAGACAGCCGATCAGCGATTTGTTACTTCTGATGAGTTCCCCAGTGGTAAAACATTCCTAAACTTCAGTTCTCAAACACAAAGCAGGCGCTGAACCTTAATACGAGCACTCTAAACAAATGAAAAAAACATGAGGTCAGGATGATAAATAATGATGCCATGGGCTTGTGCTCATTAATTATCATTGAAGCAATATTATTGTTCTTGTGTGAGTAGTCGCTGAATGCTTTTTGTTTAATTGGGTGGCAAGGCTTGAGGTGTTGGCTCTCAATATTCGGGGAGTGTATTTAGACTTTGGCCGATGAACTGAAGGCACCTCTCTCTTATAAATGGGTGTATTTACCTTTAGCACTGGTATAATGAGCAGGAGGGTGCCCAGAGATGTGCTGACGTCAGCTCTAATTCAAACAGCATGGAAGGAAGGGAAAGCAGCCACACGCTCCTGAAGGGAGTTCAGTGAAAGTCTCAACAGGAGTACAGTTCAGCGTGAGGAGCTAAAAAAAGGCTGATTGCCACTCCACCGCTCAGAACTTTTACATCAGTCGTGCATCTTCAGATAAATCCCCAGTTGCGCCATCAAAGGACTGATTTTGATGAAAAAATCAATCTGGTGCTCCCCTTCTACCCTTTACTCCAAGACAAATAAGGTTTCTATGGAGTAAAGGCATGGAAATTTCCAATTGGGACAATTAGCTGTGCTAATGAGGCTCTCCATTTGTTTGCTACTATGTTTGCATAATTTACAGGTCATTAATACTGTACTATGTGCATCAGATTGTGCAGCAAATGTGGCTCTTTGATGTCAGCGCCATGATAAAGTCTTGCCACTTGGCTTGTTTGGAATGGAAATTTCGAATTATCACGTTTCACACACTTGTTTTCCTGGCAGATGGTTGCAGTCACCGTAGTGTTTAGTTCACAGTTGCATACACCTTGTTCCAAATCAACCAAATTGCATGCAAACTTAATGAGTGTGATGCATTTGAGAGCGTGTAAATGCAGTATCCTCAATGTGGTTACTGATTCTAACCGCCTTGTTCGTTGAGTTAGTGGTCTCAGTGTGCAGTCTTAATTGCCAGATCGCTCTCAGTGCTGTACGCCAAAGAGACAGGCCTTTCCTGCCAGCTCATCACATCCTTCCGCCATTAAAAAAGCATGGCATTGGAGGTTCCACCGAACACACATGCATAGGAAAATATCCAGGAAGGAGAAGCTAAAGTCGTCAACTGGATGTGATTCATGCGTTAGACCTCCGGGTCTGCCTGCCTCTCCAGGCTCCAATTTGCTAAGAAACACTTCCGCTCTCCTTCACACTGAAATCAGACCAATCAAAGCTTGTTTTATAATCAGACTCCTTCAGATTGACAGGCTTTGCCTTGCAATGTTGTGCTCTGAAAGGACTAATGTATTCCTTTAATGAGCCTTGACAAACGTGCTCCCGTACTCCCAGGTGCTTATAGAGCACTTCGCTTGGATTGGACAGCTTGTTTAGCTACTCAATTTTCTGCCCCCTGGGGTGACTGCCACGAGCCGGGGAATGGTGCCAGACCTCCGCCAGGTAGTCCTTAGAGAGAAGAGATTGAGACTTGGTGTCTGAGCCTTTCTGATAAAAAGAGGTTGGGGGAGGCTGGTATAATCTATGAACTTCTGTCAACATAATGAATACATTTCTAAAACATAATGAATAATCTAGTCAAAGGGGGTCTCACCCAGGGAGTAGTTCAATGTAGAACCGCCACTGAAGATAACTTCCTTTAATCCAGTGCTTTAAAGACTACACAAATCCCTACAGCCTCATCCAATTCTTTAGGATCAAAGCGCTTAAGGACCAGAAGTCCACCATCTTAC
Organism: Enteromius unitaeniatus; assembly: GCA_032359435.1. Lineage (NCBI taxonomy): Eukaryota > Metazoa > Chordata > Actinopteri > Cypriniformes > Cyprinidae > Enteromius > Enteromius unitaeniatus. Next base: position 15,786,294 of record JAUMHI010000055.1, read on the forward strand.
AATTTAAGCATTTTCTCCATCACCCTTGCTTTGTGTTAAATAAGGCATTTTTATTTGTTTTATATTATATTTTATTATTGTATTTTTATCAGAGTTGTGGCTTGGTGGTTATTGCGTGTGTTTAAACTAGTATTTCAGTAGTTGTTGCCATTGCAAGTTATATTTCACAATGTTTAATACCATAAGCAGAAATACATTACAGAAATACAACTTCTTAAGTGAAAATATGCATGCAAACTAATCATTTTATTAACTCTTTCTTTGCCAGTGTTTTTATTTATTTAGTTTCCAGCCACTGAAAGCATTTATCGTTTTCACAAAATGCTCATGGCCCCCACAATATGTTTTGTTATGAATCTCTGAACATTCAGTTTGTCAAAAGAAAGAGCACACCCTCTGCTTTTAAAAACAACCCATTTTATTCTAGTTTCATGCATTATAGCAACACTCGATGGGTAATGTGGGTAACTTTAACTAAAAAAGCTGAGAATATAATGTTTTAGTCAAGTATCTGGATCAGATTCAAAACAATGATAAAAACACAGATGGAGGGGATTGCTTTAGGTAGTTTTAATTTAAATGATGTTTAAAATTTGATGATCGCATGATTTGACACATGCATATATAAACATATTGCTTACATATGCAATCAATAGTTTCTGCTTCTGCTTTGCCTGTGTTTGATCCGGATGTTCGTTACTCTTTCAGACGACGCGGAATAGCGAACATATAACAATGAGAAAGAGTTAATATAAAATATAATACATAAAATAACCAATAGTAGTCTTCGTTCAGTATTATATTATATTAGTATATTATATTATTATAACCACTACTGGTACAGATTATTTTTTTAATATATATATATGTGTGTGTGTGTATATATACGCCTACTAACTACATCAATATATATATATACGCAATAATATATTTTTGGTTTCAGATCTGTAGTCTGGCACCAGATATCTATGCTGGAAAACAGTATTATTACATTTTTGTGAGGTCAAATAAATATCTGCTCCTGTAATTTAGCGGTCTATTCTTTTGTTTCATATTTTCCCCACACTGTATTGAATGGCATTGAGAATTCCTGCATTTGACATCAACATTACCTCCCTACCTCCCTTTCACCCCTCTCTTCACCTGCTAATCGGGACCCCTTTCAGTCAGATGCGTGCCTCTGGGTCACTGCGTATTCAAATGTGCTGTCAGCATAAATCTTTCGGGAGCGTGAGCACAGATGCCATTGAATTTCTATTGAGAGTGTTGATTGTAAGTGAGCCAAGTGTCCACGGGGGATGACTCGCAGATGCATGCATGCTTTCTCTCTGCTACCATCCATCTTAGCACCTGCAAGTTTCCATCCCATAATATTAGTCTGAAGCCAATCTGGTGATGTCCACACATGATATTCAGGTTCAACTCATCTCGCAAACAATTGAGCTCTTTGAAAGATGGAGGCATAGTCGTATAAGACCAGATTGGGCAGCTTTAATTGGCTTCCGGCAGCTTGATTACCTGTCGCATCTTAATTAACCTGCCTGCTGGACTGGGCAGATGTAATCGCTCACAGATGTTGTACGAGCCCCAGTTGACACCAAAAACTGTCCCTACCTCGAAAGGAGAACAAACATATGGTGAAGAGCTTCGATTATATGAAGATAGGCGTTGTTAGTACAAGCCTACTATTGACGATCTGCAGTGGAGCAGGGACTCGTTTCAAGGCTATAAAAAGACGTAATTATTCAGGCATGATCCTGTTTCAGGGCTTTTGATGTTCTGGCAAGTCTGACACATCAGAGGCCGTGGAGGAGGTGTTGTCAGTGCCACAAAACAGCCATGTTGTTGATGTTATTGAAAACAAACTTGACTGAAACATGCAGTCTGAGTAAAAGCAGAAACGCTTTCCTGTGTTTCTTGGTGTTTGGGAGCTGTAACTCACACAGGACGTTTTGACGAGCCGAACATAAAGCAGAGTCCGGCGTTTGAGTCCTCGGTGTGGGATGCATTTTAATATGCTGTGGTGCCAAATTACAAAGGATGAGCCATACTGCGATGATTTATTTCTGGTAGTTCAAAGCTACCAGGTCCAAAAAAGGGGGAAGGTTATGAAACATATTTTACTATTGGGCATGGCTTTCCCATCATCCTCCAGGTTTTTCAATAATCTTACTGTCAGGTGCTTCTTTCCCATAAGGAGGCTAAAGCTTTACTTTGTCTCAGCCAATTTTTTTAAGATCATACACGACTGAAAAGCAGTAGGAGCTCCTCTGAGACCCTGTTAGCAAAGACCACTGGTCATGGTCCAGAGCTTAAGAGAAGTCCTTATGCTAAACCTCAGAAGAACCCGACCAATTACAGCAATCCCGTCCGGACATCAGGGGGTCGTACCTTTAGGTCGTCAAAGTGTATTAGCAGAACTATATCTGCATTTCTTTACCATTTTTGAAGCTCGTCAGTCTTTAACTAACAGAAGAAGCTGACTGTTTTTCTCATATCAGGTTTTTTTCAGATTTTCCAGTCATTCTGCTTTCAGATTGGTCTTTTGTTCAGCATTTGCGCAGCAGTCTTCGATGACTCGTCTCTGGCAGAGCTCAAGAGCATATAATGAGGTTACCCTAAACATAATGGAGCAATATGATCTGGGCAAACTGTATTGTTTCGTTAGTTTATCAGGGTGGAATTTCTGGTAAGTTTTGCAGTCCAGAGTCTGAGAAAAGGAGTTGATTGGCAAATTGCTGATCTGGTGTGGCTGGGCTTGTTTCCTCTCATAAAGAGCAATAATGAAAGTCATCCCTAGCCCTAGTGTTTAATTGGCAGATACCGAAGTGTCCCATTACACGGGGTACACATAGCGTGCACAATTGCAAATCCTCTGTCTTATTGTAATCACTAATCTTTGGTTCTAATTTGGCAGCGGCAAGCTTAGTGAGGATAACTGTTGATGAAATGGTATTTCGGACAGAAAGCTAAACATAACCCGCAGCCACTTAGTCGAGTTAAAGGGGGTTCTTATAAACAATAGCTAAACAAAGGAACACAATGTTTGAGAACTGAAGGACGTTTGCTAAACCTTTCCCTACAAAACATCTCAGTGAGTGATTTGGAAAGAGTGCGTGCTTGTAATCTAACATTCTAACAAGAAATTGTTGGATTTAATTACCCGCAGGGTAAATATATATAGCCTAACATTCGAGTAAAATGTATAGATTTCACAAAGAGACAAAGACATATATTTGTTATTTATTAAATATACAATTTTAATATGTTTCAACCTTTTTATATTATAAATCATTACTGCATATTTATTTACTGCTTACTATACTATAAATATATACTTATGATACTATAATATCAGAACAGTTGTGTGTGTATGTAACTGTTCTGATATTATAGTAAGGAAAATCTGAATATATATATGTATATATATATATATATTTATATATATATACATGTGTCTACTACCCATATGTTTATTTATATTAGACATGCCAGTAACACTTTATAATAAGTTCACACTATGAATGATTAGTTAAGCATTAGTAAGCATTAATTTCATCCTTTAAAATTAATCAATTTCATCCATAAACCATTGTTCCAACATTATTATGCATTAGTAAACATTTTACAAGTGTTTACAGTTTACATTCAATAAATGCCTTGTTCTTGAGCATATATATCATGTTTAATAATTGTATTTTCATACTTTATTAATGACCAGTTTATCATTTTTTAAATTATTACGTTATTTACAAACCAGTTATTTAGCCGTTTTTTGTCAGCGTTTAATAAGATCATTTAGAAAGTCTAAGTAAATAAATTCATCATTCAAACAAATCATGATTAAGTCAGGTATTATAAAGCATTTAGTAGTTGCCAGCCGTCTGTTTGTGTGAGCTCATCTAAAGTAAGGACTATTTATAGCTTGTAAAGCATTTATAAAGCAGATGTAAAGGCTTATTTATATTCTAAACATAACAAAGTTGTGTGTTCAGTTGTAAAGTTTTATTTTTTTTTTATAAAATGAATAGTACTGTATCCCTCTGTGTTGTTTGTTCTGTTAGAAAGATAACTGACCCTTTAAATCTCCTTTGTACATTTAGATATGCTTATAAATCAAGAACAAGGCATTTATATCTGTATTTATAACTGCATACTAATGACTGTAAATGTTGAAACAATGCTTTATAAAGGATGAACTGACTATTTACTAATGCTTAACTAATGATTCATAGTGTGTAGTTATTATAAAGTGTTACCGAAATGCCAACGAAGGTCAGACGTTTTTTCTTCACTATTTAAAACATTTGTTTCATTCTGACTTCATAAAATATAAAACTACAATTAAAAAACAGAATATAAAATAATATATTCTGAAATATATATAATAATAATTTAAAATGCAGTTTAATTTGGAAATTAAAAATGAAAATTAAGAAATGCATTTACGTTGGATTTTAAGTAAAGTTTTAAAACATATAAATAAATCCAGACTAACTAACTATATAAAGTGCATAAAGTTACATCACTGAACCATTCATTTTAATTAAAAAGGAGGACGTGAGGAGCTTTCATGTTTTTTCAAAGTGCATCACTTCCTGCGAGTTGAGATCATTTCTTCATACTGCTCTTTCTGCATCTCTGTCTGCGTGCGGGATGGGGTCCTGTGGGAAGGTGTTGGACAGGTCAAGATGAGAAGCTCCGTTGGGACACCAGAGCTGATGAGAACCACATGGCTTCAGACAAACATTTTCATCCTGCATGTCAAGGCCACCAGGGCACTCACACTCAGGGCACAGGGTGCACATCTGGGAAATAAACTAGAGCAGGATGGGGCATTTTAAGTGCGTCTTATTTCTACATGAAGAAACGAGATGTCTTGTCCTAGATCTTAAATAAATGTGCATTTTAGGATATTTGTCGCTAGATCTCATTTGACATGAGTTGCATGAAACTTTAATGTCTGCTTAATGTCTAATCATGCAGGGATTCTTGCCACATGCAGTTGTTGCAGATCTCTTGGCACGAAACAATACTGAAATAACTGCATGGAAGTTCACATTGTTTTTGCTTTCTCATTCTGGAGCCAAAAAAATAAATGTGCCTCTAAATCTGGGTAACATGGATCCCTAGAGCAGCAGTAAAGATGGAAAATAATGCTGTAGACTAATACCACAGCAGTTAATTAAGCAAATGTGCTCGTACAATGCAGCCAAAGGCCTGCTGAAGCTCCATGTTTAATGTTATACAGACCCAGCGTGCCTCACAAAGCATGTTGAGAAAGGGCTTATTTGGTTTGGTAATTGTTGAATACATCTTTGCAGCATATTTGTGGCTCTCAAGCTGTCTTCTTTCTACTCCTTATTCTTTTTTCCCCTCCCTCCGTCTACTTTTTAAGCCGCATTTCTTTAAAATGCATGGCAAATTATGTCCGACTTGACATTGAAAACTGTCTCTCATGAATTTCATATTTTGTTGCAGATGCCTTTGCAAGCCCGACGATATATATATATATATATATTTTTTTTTTTTGTTGTTTTTTTTTTTTTGTTATAAGGCTTCAATGATTCCTATCTAAGGACCTCTGAGAAAAGCATATCCTCAGAACCAGCGGGCCGGGGATACTGCAGCTTTCAGTCATGCCCTCAGAAGCGCACCGTGGATCACTTTTTTATATTAAATGTTTAAAGCAAGGCATGCTGATTGAATCAATATGAAATTGACCAGTCACAGATGGTGGAGCTGATATTAAACTGGGCAGAACCTCCCCTAATCCAGTATGTGTGTCCCTTTTCTTTTCCCTCGTGAGAGTATAAAAGCATCTCCGCAGTAGATAAATCTGCAGCCAAAGGCAGGCCACTTTCATCTTGTTCTTCATCGCCAAAATAATGTTTGGCATTGCAAAGCCACTGTGCAAATTGGTCTGCATAAGGCGCAACAGTGCCATGCTGCAGATACAAGACATCTAAAATCAACATATCTAGTATGGTATTTCATATGTAGTATTTCATTTGAGGATTTCCTATTGTACACTGTCAGTATATAATAGCAACTTATTTCTTGAAATGGCACATGCAAGTCTATTAAGTGTGACGATTGTGGCTTTATTTCCCTGACAACATGCTGGCTATTGTAAAGATGTTGTACAGATATTCATGAAACCTGATAAGTTCACATACCTGCATCTATAAAAATCAGTGACACAGCCAGTACTTTCAAATGTGTGTTTTGTGTTGGAATGTGTTTTTTTGACTGTGCCTACTGCTAGTTTACCCAATAATATTTCAACACCCTGGGTTGCCAGTTGCTGGAAAACACAGCGAATTGCAGCAATGGAAGGACTGTAGATTCTACCTGACCTAAAACCTTGGCATTGATCTAAAAAGCTTTGTGACCAGAGGAATATTAAAAGTGATAATCAACTTACGGTTTAAGACGGATCGTCTTCCATTGTCCGTTGCACTCATTTCTGTTGCGTGTGCTCAATTTGGCAACCCGCATGAGCATCTAGGCTAACCGGACTTGTTGTTCAGAAATTAATAACTGTAATTAAAAAAGTATTATCGCTTCAGATGTTGCGAACAATAGCCAGAAACCTCAACCTCCTTTTTTAATATCCTTTGTCATAAAGTGGGCATTTTCATGGGCCCCGAGTTCAGCAGAACACATCACAGAAGGCTTTCAAAATCACACATAATAAAGATGCTGGAGTTGAGATGCAGCATTGCCAGAAGTGTTAGAAAAAGCTCTTTCCAGCCAGCCTGAACTGAACACACAGTTTCAGATGACATCTGACAAGAGCAACGCTATTTTAGGCGTCTGAGCCTTTTTTGGCCTTTGGAGCCCTGCTGAGCTCAGACTATGGCATTCTGTCAAGCGTTAGTATTATCATCTGCTCGGAGCCACAATCAGCAGTGTTAGCTTTCACAGCGAGACTGATCCCATCACACACAGTGTCATGTAGAAACGTGGATGCATAGGACATACGGCTGACAGATGTCTGGATTTCTATCAGGTGTTGGTAGTAATGTGCTGAAATTAGGCTTAATACCCATGAACACTGAATTTTGATGACAGACACTGTATAATGTGTAATTGAAGTCATATGTTCCACAGTGTTCAGCAGAATTTGTTACATGGTCATCAGATACATAAGAAAGAGTTTTTATTTTTTACTAGTTTACTAGTTTTATTAATTAAGTAGAAGACTAAAATCACCCCTATTATGGGTTATGAAAGGGTCATATTTTGGTTTTGGAAGTCCCAAACTACAGGCTGACATACATGCAAGGTCAAAAAAACCACTTTCAGTTCTTTATAATATGCATTTGCATTTACTTTATTTGTTCAACGACTCCCAAATGATTCGTTCAACAATTAATTTTTACAAACACCTGTGATTAGTCAATTTCGTTTAAAGCAGTGTTTGGCAGATTCTAACGCTCCAAAAGCAGCACCTAGTGGCAAACAATGAATTTGCATTTCCATTCAGACCAAAAAAGACCAAGAAGTAGGCGGGCAATATGCTAACATTTCATGATAACATTTGGAGCTCCTTTTGAGAGACAATAACTTTATACACGGTGCACTTTCTGATTTAAATACAGTATGTATGCGTGTGTATATATATATATATATATAATTAAACAAAAAAAATCTATATATAAATACATACATATATATTTAATTTTATAATGATAGAGGTGCGTGTATAGAAAGGTCGATGAAGGATAACAGAGTTCGGAGTCTCTCACACCCACTGTCTTGTGCGTCAGTCTAACCACAGTGGCTGGGAGCTTTCCTGTGCACTTCAAACGAGAACTTAGAAAAAAGTCACAGGAGGTGTTTATGTGTGTTACGCCGAGCAGCTGTGCTATACACAAGTATCACCTATGGAAATAAAAGAGACACAGCGATTCATTTGGACAGAGAAGCTCTGCTATGTAGACTGTAACAGTCCTTTTTAAGAGGAAAAAAGTGTGGGCAGGTTTTAATATATATTTTTTAAATGTAAATTTAGCTTTCTTTCAACTATTGGTGGGACCGTATAAAATGTGATTGGCTCTTTTAACTTTAAGACAGGAGTTTAACTGCCACACTGAGTATTCAAATTTCTCCCAAAATATCCTCCCCTCACGATATCTCTTTTATGGTTAATTTGTTTAAAGGATTTGAGATTGAGCTTAATAAAGCTTTGTTCCAGACACAGTTCCTAAGTTTTCTAGCCCATTTGACGCTGAAGATAAATCAAGATCTCTGGATTTCATTATAGTTGTGCCATGATATCCTCACCTGCAGGGTCTGATCTATGGAGAAGCCCAGATCTGACTCCATGCGTAACCATGGGTTCAGTGCTCCCATGTGTTTCTTTGTGGGTGTCTCATTGCCTGAGGGACGCTTGTTGCTCATTGTAAGCCTCTGTTGTTCAGTGAATCGAAGGAATTAACTAGAGCGTTCTGTCTTTTTGGTATTGTCCTTAGAGACTCATATCACTGGATGTGCTTTTGTTTCTTTAAACCACGTCTAGACCCAGGGCCTGAGTTAGCACACAACTACAGATCTCGATCAGCTCTTGAGTTATCAGGGGCCAGAGGTTACCCTGATTTCACACCCTCACACGTCTCACTAACCCCAGCTATTGATTCCCGGATGCCTGCGGGTCAGGATCCCAGATAGCTTCATGCCACACTAACCCCACCTTCCACCGCTGTTAAGTCAAACCAGCTTTTACTGTCCATTAAGAGATTGAAGAAGTTAGGATAAGAGTTGGGAGCAGACTACGTGCCTATAGGCAGGAGACCAGGGCGCCATCATCTCCAACCAACGCAACCACAGAACAACCTTCCAGCTGTCTGGAATGTAAACACCTTGACTGCTTTTTGCTGCGGGAAATGCTGTCTGAAACCGAAAGCTGAAGCGTCCCTTTGTATTCGAATTGTGCAGCCGCTGATTTTGTTGTGCAAGATGTTTTGTTTCAGTCCCAGACACTGATAGCATCATCTGGAGCCGTTCCAGCTCCAATCTCCAACTCTTTACGTATCTTGAAAATGTTGCGGGTGAACCCTGTTATTCTGCCACTTCTCTTTCCTCAACCCTTTAATGTGTCCAGAGAAAGACTAATGACTGGGCCTTTATGTACAATCGCCATCATTTACCAAAGTCATATCCACTGGGGATGCTGCCTCATGGAATGCTGTGCTATTCTTACCGGTGCCATCCATCAAACGGCTTGGCAGCTTTTGGCTTATTGCTCTCCACATTACTCTGGGACTGCAGGGTCTCTGGGAAAGGCTAAATGACAGGAGCAGAAGCTCTGACTGGGGCTTCAGGTCTCAGTGCTCATGGGGAAGCCCTTGGAATGTGGGCTTTAATGGCTTAAGAGGCACTTCGCTGAGGTCTGAAAGACTTTTGCTGAACAGGTTAAGTGGAAATGTCGCCACCAACCAGTACTAGGGCACTGCTCACACGTTCACTTGAGGTCTGTGTTTTACCCACATGCACACATACCAGAGCTCGTTAAAATGTTTGTCCGGAGCTCTTAGCAGGGGTGCTTTCCTCTGGCCAGTGGCGCCGCAGCCACAAAAACCTCCTGCTTATGCATTCAAGTGGCCCTGTGCCACAGCGTTGACCTGGTCGAGGTCACCAGACGCCACAGTAAATTGTGGGTGGTGTTAATCTTTACCCAGTCTTTTGTTTTTAGTCATAGTTTCTGTCTTTTCATATAAATACTTTGAATTGTTAAAAAAATATATGTATAAATTTTACTTGCATTATTGCTATTTTAATACAGTTACACTGTGCAAGATTTTATAAAAGATTAGTTTTTTGTATTTCAATTTGAAATTTTTCTTTCTGAAGTTTGACATGCTGAATATGAAAATCACGTGTGTCACTTTTTGTGCTGTACTGTACATTGAAATGTGACTTGAATGAATGTTCCAGAAAGTACTAATATTACAAAGTTTTCCAGAATGTTACAGGGACTTCTTACGTTACGTTGTGTTATTGAAATAATTTATATATGAATTAAAAACAAGTATTTGCAGAGAACCACATGTGATAAAGAAATAAAATACATATCATACCATTTATAATTCATGGTCACACTTTTAATTTCTTTTAAAACTTTTACAAAAAATTTTTTTAATTACTTTTTTTAATTTAATTTAAATTTTTCTGTTTCTAAAACATTATTGCATTAAGTAGTAGTTTCTACTCATCATGTTTTCATCATTAGTATTTGATAATTAAAGTGCTCCTATTACGGGTAATAAAATGTTCATATTTTGGTTTTAGGAGTGTCCAACAACAGTTTCACATGTATGCAAGCTCAAAAAACACTTTCATTGTCTTATAATATGCATGTATTTTTAACTTACTTGCTCAATGACTCGTACACGATTTGTATAATGATTAATTTTTCCAAACCCCTCCTTTGTGTGACACTAATCTGTGGCGATTGGTCTCCTTTTTATCTCATCGTGCTCTTTAAAAATTGCTTAAGTTTGCATTTTGTATTCAAATACAAAATTGTATTGTTGTTGTTGATTAATGACAGTATATTGTCTGCCCATGGGCGGAGTCTCATATGCTATTTTTTAGAAGATGCTATAAATCCCATTGCAGTAATGGGAAACCCTCAGCACCTGCACACTCCACCGAACTGCACCACCCACTGCTGGAAACCTGTTGCCCAGTGCCACGCTGCAGCCGTGCAGATCCAGCTGGACTTCTACAGCCACAGGCACAGCTGCAGTGCTGGAGTTCAACTAACGGGGCGCAGATTTATTTATTTCAATTTCCAGTAAAAGCCTTTTGCGCTGTTTTGCTTGGCACCCCCAGCTCTCAGGTTTGCATCCAGGCCTGATTACTCATCATCTGGAGCAGGAGCCGACCTGTGGATGTCTATTCTAGGAGAGGAGTGCGGACAGACTTGACGGGGTGTGTGATTGATAGGGTGGAGAGAACTGGACAATGGAGGCGGTGGTAAGCTTGAGGTTTCATCTGCCGCCGGGAGGTGTTGAGAGACTAGCCAGGATAATGGCAGCGCCACGTACGGCTGCTTGACCCCCCACGCCCACAGCCAACCCGTATTTTTCTTAACTTGTTCTGCTCCATGAAATAATCGGCCCACTGTCAGGGTCTGTAATTTGGCTAATGTGTAGCTCAAGGGCAGAGGTGACCTCACAACCAAGAGGTTAAATCAAAAGCATGTCTTTGGTGTTATCAGTAGGGAAATTGTTATATAAATAGTAGAAATTGTTGAAACGCTGGGTACTATGCATACTTTCAAACACACACATGAATGTGTCATACAGAAGGCACCTTAGAGCACAAATCATCCCAATCATTGGACACCCACTGACTCTAATCTCGCTCCTAATGAGACAGGGCAGAATGGCTCAATTTTCCAATGGCCTGGAAAGCCTCCGAAAATGAGCCGAGTGTTTCCTTGGCACAGACTCTCATTATGTCTGCTCAGAGAGAGAGCGAGAGGACAGTAATGTAAAAGAGCCAGGGACAGCCCAACAGCGAGCCTGTTAGCATGCTGGTATTTTAATCACATCCTGTCATGCTTCATTTCTCCTTGAATATAATGTCCCCAACAAAAAAACAGACACACTTTCATAATTGATACGGCCGTAAGCATAAGGCGGCTATAATCAGCACATTGTCCACTTCAGCCATATTCAGACATGGCCTTATTAGTGCGGTCTGTGGCTACAGAGAAACATAAGGGCCGAGGGAAGTCTTTTCATCATAACCGACCTAAACGAGCCGTCAAAAATCCGGATGTTGCTTCTTAACAGAAGGAGCTCTGATTTGGAGAGCGCGTCTAATAATGTTTGTATATTTTGGATTTTCATTTTAAGCCTAGTGAACTGCTGACTTCTAAACATTCGAAAATGCATTATCATGTGTTTTGCAACTGGTTTGCATGGAGCACGAGTTGATTTAATGGTCTGGAGGTTGTTTAATAAACCTCAGCCTCATGCTGCCGAGTTTCTGCAGGACTGTTGCGCATTAGGCACAAAGGGAAAGCTTTGCTTTATGCCACCACATGCTATAGGTCATGTTATACAAAGCACAAGCAGACCTCCATGAGAGTGACTCGCAATAAATATCCATGCAATACATGTTAAATGTCCTGTTTAAATAAGCATGCATTCATTTAGCATTACGTGCTAATCGCTAATTCTGCAGATTCACAATCCTGTGGAGGCATCTGAACTGCTGCGTGAATGAAAAGGACTGAGATGGCTCCAGCCAGGACAGAAGCTTCTTTGGATGAGATTCACTCTTTTGAGGAATTAGCAGTGTTAATCCTTTGGTCTGGCTAAATCTGCAGTCTCTGTGGCACCGCTAGGAGTCATTACACATCATCTCCCGTCTTCCAGTCAGAGCTTAGTTTTGTGAATTGATTAAGAGTCACCATTCACATCCAGTGATACTCATTCTCACCTTTATAAAAGAAAGGTTGTCTAAATGCATGCACAATGGTAGCACTGTGGCTTTAGGTGTTGCAACATGAGAAATGTCCTAGAATATAAATTTGGTTATCATGCAGTAGCTTGAAATACATTAAAATCTGGTACCACTACAGTAGCTTTGCCTTTTTATAGTTTTTTTTTATTATTGTTTTTTATTGTTAAGTATAATCTAAAGCATTAAATTATGCATCTGTAGGACTTGTTTCTGGCATTAGCACTGTGCTGGAGTAGTATTTCCATTTTATTTGCCTGTCTTATGTTTTGTTGCTCATCTTGGTTAGTTATTGGGTTTCAAAGCTGCTATGGGCTAATGTGCAGTTTTTTTACAACTTTTTTCAAGTATCTGAGGAGAACCAAACTGCTTTGTGGTTTTCAAAGAACTGAGTAAAATGAGCAGTGATAGTGGAGGACGTTTTGAGAAGCCGTTTTGTACATCTGTCTGTCAGATGGCTGTGAGCTATGAGAAAGTCTCCTCCATCCAGTTTCATCACATTTAAAGGTGGACATTATTTACAGCACAGACAGAGCCTCTCTCAACTCTCTGCATTAGTCCCGCTGAGACTCACTTAAACCTTGGGTTTACTTATGAAAATGCTTATTAATTGCAAAATGCAGCAGAAAAGGTATTCAATTCCGCCATATCTAGAAATTTTATCATTCTGGTTTTGGCAAACGCCCTTAAGTCTTGTGAGGGCGTTAGAGATTTCCCTTCATCCTCAGAGCAGAAAAGAATTCCCAGTTTTATCCTCTCGGATATCCAAGATAGCCTTCAGAAATTATTGAAAATAAATTGTGGGTTTATGGTTGTTTTTAGGATATGGAGCTCATCAGAAGACCGGAAGAAGTGCACCCTGCCGGGTTTGCATAAGAGAAGGAGTTGCTTAACACTAAGCAGATGCCCGAAATCCATATCTTGGAAAAGTGCAACCATGTGATGAGGATGAGGGACAAGGGGGAGCAGGAAGGGTCATTTCAAAGTAGCGTTAATATAAGGGAAGGAGGGTTGAGCTGGCATAATGAATGCCTCAAGGAGATCCAACATGATAAAGAGCGCTGTGATCAGGTCTTCAGCATGACAGAACTCTTCTAAGCTGGAAAGCAAGGTGGTGGAAACCATTATAATGCTCTTAAAGCGTCTCCGACCGCGGTTAGCGTAGCGCGCCGGGATTAAAGGATTCTGTGCTGTTGTGATAAAGTTGAAGGCTAAGTGCGTTGGGCAGAGCTCTGTTTTGGGGGGCCATTATGGGTGCGATTCCCTTACGGAGCTATCTTTAACCGATTACGGGTGTCAAAAACATTTGAGCCAAGGAGATTTCACCACTCACATGGAGTCTCCACATCTTGCAGCGATCTGCAGTTTTATTTGTGCCCCTGTTATCATGTATGCCCTTGTACATCAGACTGGAATAAAAGATCTAGCGAAAGCGAAGGTTAGTAGCCCAGTAGATTGCAGTTTAAACAGCACCTATTGTTCCCATAAGAGTTTTATCCACTGGTGATGAGGAACACATGGCCTAGAGGCGACACGGCGCAACTTACATGGATCAGCTTCATTATACCAGCCATGCGGCTTTAGCTCAAACAAGAGAGAATGTGTCTTTTCCTATGCTTACCTCACAGATTTATTAGCCAGATAGCCTATAATTTCCTATAAATATGTCCAGTCTTCTGGGGGAAAAACAAGAGTCATTTTGGACTATTATGATTCGTGTAAGTCCTAATGGTTAGCATTGATGTTTGGGCAGGCTTATGCATTACTGTTTGTCTCCAGCAACAAGAAAACGATCTCTCTCATTGACCACATCAATGAACCACCACAGCGCATAATCCCTTCATACATCTTGCGCGTTTCATTATCATTTCAAAGGTGTTTGAAAAATGACGCCTCCGGCCCAATCCTGCCGCCAAGTGGGAGCGGAGTTAAATGATCCGGCGACCTCAATTACCGCAGAGTTAAGCAGCTGATATTGTAATTATTGGCTGCCAAACAAAATCCCACATGCGCTCATGCGCAGGTTGGCTCGGCAGCAATAAGGCACCAACCAGGAGGGCAGAGAGCAGACCTGGAGAGTTTATTTATATCATCAGTTCAATTACCCCTGGTGAATCAGAGCCTCCAGCTAATGGTTAGCGCGACCATAAAAAAACAAAAACAAACGTATTCATGCATGTGAATTAAAAATGAACCAAAAAGGACTCTAAGGGAAACGAGATGCTCTATAAAAATTATATCAAACTCCAAGTTTTGTTCTTTTATTTATAAGCGTCAGCTGCTTCACATTTCCTAAATTGAATGGCTTGAACACATGAGCATCTGAAATTAAAAACAGACAGATATTTTTCTGGGTGGAGCACTGGGATCCTTTAGGAGACAATCGAAAAGAGGATCTCAAGGTCTCTGTGTCTGTTTCAAATCTGCCATAGTTAACTTGCTGGAAAGTGTTCTTAACAAATTTTGTGGTGTGAGAGCACTACAAAGACAAAACCAATCATTGCCTGACTAAAGCAAACTTCCTGATTATGTTTCTGCTTGTGAGAGTGTCACACAGAGATGATGTTCTCGTAATGGCCTACCTTGCTTTGCATTAACACTCTTCTTTTCTGTTTGCTACGTAATGCAGGATATTCTTAGGTAGGGGTAGAATCATAAAGAATTTAACAGTTCTGGTTTGAATAACAATATAATTTCCTCAATGAATCTTTTAACACTTCTAAGGAAAGAATTTATAAAAAAAGAAATGCAGTTTCATTGCCAAACGATGAGGTACATTTGCATAAACGCAATCCAATAGTTGGCCTTAAGTACAGCAATAATAATAAACAAACAAAAAAGTGGTGACACACATCTTTCTTCTAAAGTATCTAATCATGGCCCCAAGGAGTTGTGTAAGTGCAAACTAGACAATGGGGTTTTATGCAAGTGTTTTTTTTTAATTGCATAACTTCACTGATGTGGCAATATGATTAAAAACGTTGCCCAATGTTAACTATTTATTGTTTTGTTGGTGGTCTTGATGAAAGCATTTGAAAATAGTGTTGTTTTTGAGGCTTGCAACTTAAGAACAGGAAGAACTTCCAGTGGATTGGTTTAATTACATTCATCCGTCACTCAGATCAAGGGAAGAGACGGTTGACTCATATTAGAGTTCAAGTTTTTTCACAAGTAAATGGGTCTTCGCTTTATTTTGCATAAGTACAGTAGCTATTGAGTGGTAGGGTTTGGGGGAAATGGTCAAGCGGCGAGAAATCCTCTTGGCTGAAATAGACATGAGCTTGCAGTGATGTGGTTAAGGGGGGGACAAAGAGAGAAAGCCCCTCTCTTTTTCATTTTGGTCATCAGACATGGGTACGCTCGGGTTTCTGCCTGTCTGTCATTTCTTTAAGTGCAAACAGATCCCCGTTTGGCTTCCAGAAAGGACCAAGATGACAATACTGATTCCAGGGACTCTGCAAGGGTCCTCTCTTTAGCGATTAGTCGCCTCAGATTGAATGGGGGTGTCTGGGCAGTTGTACATGTGTGAGGTTTGGACTGCTGGGAGATTTGTCTTGGATGAAATTTAAATTAAATGAGGCGTTTTAATGACTTTGTTAGCAAAACTCTGCAAAGCCATCTGGCAAAGGGCACCGGGCCCTGGAGGCAGTACTGAGGAGGCTTGTCCCGCTGCCTCAGTGGAGATTCAGAGAGATGTCTAGACGCACTAAAATCACTGTACTTGTACGCTAAAAGAAAAACTTGTA
Organism: Enteromius unitaeniatus; assembly: GCA_032359435.1. Lineage (NCBI taxonomy): Eukaryota > Metazoa > Chordata > Actinopteri > Cypriniformes > Cyprinidae > Enteromius > Enteromius unitaeniatus. Next base: position 15,802,523 of record JAUMHI010000055.1, read on the forward strand.
AAGTCTTAAGAACTGGCTTATGATCATACTCAGCGTGGCACAGACTGTATGTGAGTTAATGCTGTTGTACAGAGAGCAGATTTGTTGTCATGTGCTCGGCCAAACTTTTTTTGGCTCTTTCATCATTGTCATTGACTGTAGTAGACTAGACTGGAAGCGATGATGAGAAGCAGCGGGAATGCGATCAAGATTGCCTGTGAGCAATTTGGTGACATGTAAAATTGGGAAATTTAAATTCACATGCAGAAAGGAATGATTATGGCAGTTGTCAGGGAAGGGTTGTTAACCTTGTGGGTTACTAGTCTGATGTAGCAGGGAAGTTTATGGATGGCCAGGTGAAGCCCCGGAGCTCTTCAGCTGGAAGACAAAGACTGTGACCTGTGAAAACAGCAGGAGGTGGATGCTGGTGTCGTGATCATGGATAACCTTGACTTTTGACTTCAGCCACCAAGAGTGCTGAGAGCAAGTCTAATTTTTGCAGCTGCTGCATTTCCCAAGTCTGACCAAAGTGCTCAGAATTTAATCTGTAGCGTTTAGCTCGGTCTGTTCCAAGGATATTGTAGCTTAAGAAACGTTACTACTTTATTTTGCTTTTAAGTTTGTGCTTTCTTTTTATTTTCCTTATGTTGAAATTATTTTTATGTTGTTTGTTTGTGTTCTTACTTTTTTTGACTTCAGCTGTTTATTCATGGTAACAGTCTTTTACATTTAACAGTCCTTGCACAAACACTTTTCAATAAACCTGGTCTTTGATCTCACACTTGCGCATATGCCATTCACCTTAACACATACACACACATGCTCACATATTCCCTGTGCCCTTTCATTATGCACACACACAAACACTCCTCCCACCTCTGTCATTATTTATCCCCACACACCTTTACAAACACACCAAATTGCCCTCAGGTTCATTATTCAAATACAATAGCGGCCTTCTGTAGCTCGATTGCAGGTGAGCGAGTCTGTTCCCTGAGCGCTCACAGCTCAATTCCCTGAGCGGTGTAATCACTGGCCCTTGCTCCCACCTCTGTATACGTCTGGCCCCGGAGCTATGATCAACTTAATTCCCATATTCGCTTACCGTGAGAAAGCTTATATAAAAGCTCACGCTCGTAGCAGTCAAAGCACAGAAGCACCCGCAGCATGCCCAGATGGAGCCGCTATAAAACGCAGTACGAGGTGGGCCGCGTGAACGTGGCGGCATGAGGGACACTTGTTGTGGAGCTCCTGCGGTCCGTCGCGGAAAGCAGAATATGTAGGAGCTAATGGGGTCTAAGGAAGGTGGAAATGTGGCCTGAGGGGCTTGAGGGGCCCTGATTTATGATCCAGCACATAAAATGCTCAGTAATGCCACGCCACAGCTGAACTCAATTTCAGCCCGGGCTCGGGTGTTAACAAGGGTAGACAAGCTATTTAGCAGAGGTTTAACACCACCACGGGCTGTTGTTCTTACAGTAATCTGCATAGGCCGTTCCAGAGTATCCCAGTGCACCTGGTCGAGATTGTCACGGGGCGCGTAAGTTCGAACGGAGGCGAAGTGTCAAAGTCATCGACTCAAACGAATCGCCTCGACTTCCTTCTTAACCCCAATCCCCTCCCAGCCAGGCCATGTGTAGGCCCTCAGGGGAACCATATCTTTAACTCTGGAAGGGATGCTGATGTTTATTTAAATACGGCCTCATCAGTGCGCCTTAATAAATCAACTTGCCTTCATGATGTCATAATCAGTGAGATCATCCTCTATAGAGGTGAAATACGCCATCTATGGAATATTCCACAGGGGGGCTTGACTTACGGCCCATGGGAGCCACACACACCGATCAAACTGGATAATGGGGAAAAATAAACCACCGCAGTCAGATGTCATATTAGCCAGCCGCAGAGGATGGAAGGGCACAGGCTGTGTGGGCAAGGCCTGCTTGTGACCTCATTGTGCCAGCGTATTCCCAGTAGGCACGACAAGGCTTCGTGATTAGTTTATAGTCCAACGATTTCCACTTTCTGAAGCACAAAAAAAGCATTGTTTTTCAACTCTAAATGACCATTTATTTTTCTCTGAATGATTAGAGCTCAATTTCTTGCTCATCAGAGCTGTAATGGAAGGAGGACAAGAGGAACTGGGCCTCAGTGTCTGAGGCTCTGGCTGAAGCTCAAGATTCACAAGGGAAATAATCATCGCACGGCCTCATATTTGATCAGCGCTAAAGGGCCCAAGGTTTCATGTGTAATTTCTTACGGTTTATACATTTAACAGCTGGAAGGCTCATGGGTAGGATCTAACTATCCTTAGACTTCACATTCTTGGCTCGCCTAGAGACAGAAACCGAAGCCCGCCCGTTATTGTTGGAATGTGTAGCATTGAAAAGCGATAGCGCTGGCCCTTGAGTGACGCTTGGAAAACAAACAATTACCAACAAGCGATGGGTGATAGCGTATCTCCGGGACTGGAGAGACAAGAGCTAACAGCCGGTAAAAGAGGAAGCCAGGCTGGCAGCACAGGAAATGTTGTGTTTATGCAGAAGGTGTTTTAGCTAAATTAGGGGGTCTTCAGGATAGCAGTTACAGCACAGTAATTGTGTGATACAGTACTCTCTTAGATACACTTGTGTGTGTTATCTACCTATAAAAAGTGTATTTTAGTGCATATTAGGTACTAATGTGCACACTTCAGGGGTTCAAAGTTGTCCCTTTGAGAGAAAGGCCCCAGTAAAAGCTTTGTTGTATGTTTTTATATGAGTATTTTACATTTTATATCATTTACAAATGAGAACAATAGAAGCAATCAAAACCAACATGAAAGCAATAATGTGCAAAAAGCTGTGTTAACTATCGGATAGTCTAATGCAGTACACAAAGTAAATAAAAAGAAAAGAAGCAGATAGAATAGAAAAATAACAGAGAGCCGTAATAGGTCCCTTCGCACCGCAGGAACTATTTCTTAGTGCCAAATTGTACTACCCACTTTTTATCTTGTTCGCACCGCAAGAACTTTGAATGATTTTAGTTCCAGGAGCTACGTTTGGATGAACTAAATTAGCTCCTACTTCAGAGTAGGGTCTAAAAAAGTACCAGGAACTATCAGTGACGTAAGTGTATGCTCATTGGCTAAATGCATACGAAAATGCCCTCACCCGCCATGATTTAAAACATTCTGTAAACATATACCGTGTAGACATCGTATAAACGTATTTATTTTATAAACTGCATTTATAAAAGGCGACAGTGTTTTACTTTGATTCCCTTGATGAGCACTGCGTGCAAATGACGTTGCTGCAGTTTACGTCACTTCTTAGTGCCCATTCTTGGTGCCAATGCAACTCTTCAAATGGTACTGGGAAATAGTATGTGCAAAATCATCCCAGTACTTTAGTACTGTACTTTTGTTCTGGAACTAAAGCGGTGCAAAAGGTCCTAAAGTTAGCAGAAAACAATAAAAAGAAAACAAGGCAAAAAAACTAAAAAAGAAACGAGAATGCTAGTATTAGACGGCCAAGTTTTAGTTTTTTTATTAATGAATGAAACAAATAAATAAATATAGGAAACAAGCAGATATACACTAATAGGTAAAAACCAAAATACAAAAACATTGACATTTTCTACATTTTTTTGTTTTTATTCATGTTTTAGTGTGCATTTCTAATTTAAATATACACTAAACAATTTAACTTTTCTTATTTTTATTCATTTATTTTAGTAGATTAATTCGATTTATTTATTTAAAATATTGAATGTTTTTTTATGTTTTACATTTAATTTTAGTATTTTGACCTGTCATTATTTCGTGTATAAACTCGAGTCAGATTTGAAGCCCAAATAATCAGTGGCAGGGATTGAATGCCATGGCTTAAGGTGAATTTGAAGTGGATGAGCGAGGTGGCATGGAGCCATGGTAGAGATGTTTGGTGTCACAGAACATCTAGCTATGAAAAGAGCGGCCGGCATGTGGCGGCGTAGCTGATTTGATTAGGAAGTCGGATAAACAGATCTTCGACACTAATCTCAGGAAGCAGTTTACACACAGCGGCCGGCAACTGAGGCAGCTCACTGTCTCCATAATGACAACGCTATTGACAAAAGCCATTTCTGTCACCCATTCCCCCAATGCGCGTTTGTCCTGCTGTGAATCAAATGAGAGTTCTTCCAATGGCGCACGGCCATCTCGGGTTAGTTCTTTCATGAAATGGTCTTATAATGGCCTGTGGCGTTTCACATGGGCAGCTCGTGCTAAAGACTTCACTGTGTAGGTGGGCAGCAATCTGCTCCCCCCCGCTGGTTTCTTGTTTTTTGTGGCCGATAGTGAACAGAGCGCTGGATCTTTGTTTATCGGCAAATTGGTGGGAAAATGAGAGGGAACGCTTTATGCTCATCCTCCACTGCCAGGACAAATGAAGCACAGACAGTTGAGTAACAGAATGTAAATACTGTATAAAACTCCATCTCCCTTTGAACTGCAGCATCTGCATAATCGTCCATCTCTTGATTTGATTTTGTGTCAGTTTGGTTGTTTCTTATGCGGGCATTTCTGTTTAGAACAGTGTTTTCTTTTGTTTGCCTCCACATTAACACATTTTGTGCTATAGGGAAGCACTACTGCATTGACATACAGTATATTCAATTTTTAGTTATCATATTTACTTATTCATCAGTATTGATCACTATTGGGTATTGAATTGTTCATGCTTGTTTCCTCTGTTGACCATCCTTTTCTGATCATGTTAAGTTAATATTTGTCAATCCTGTGTAACACCTTAATATAGGGTCCAATTCTCACTGTTATCAAGTTCCATAAAATTTTATTTATTTAAAGGTCCAATTCTTAGTATAATTTAACTACGACTTTGCCTCAATAAACTCCTGGTTTGCTTCTTATTAATAGTTAGTAAGTTTGTTGTTAAGTTTAGTAGAATTAAAGGATCTAAACCTTGGTAATGCAGAATAAAGCATTAATATATGCTTTATATGTACTAATAACCTCATCTATTTATTGTTCATGAAACAACATGAAATTGATTATTGACCTGTTGATATCAGGCAGTTTAATTATTACATCGGTATGTTTTTCCCATCTGCAGCAGCCAGTGCTGAATATCCTTTTTATTCCCAGATTCTGTGGTTAGGAAAACAGTCCCATTAACTCTCCCTGTAGATACCAACTGCCACTGTCTGGCTGAACCTTCAGTGTGTTAATGTGGTCACATCTAAGCTCGTGGGTAAAGGTAGAGGCTTCCAAGGCTTACAGCCATGCAGCCTCGTACATCTCTCCACCAGAGATTAATTTTTTGATTGGTTGGTTCAATGGTGGAGAGAAGCCTGGGGGCTCCATCTTGTGGTCAGGGATGCATCTGCATCTTTTGTTCTCCTTGTTCTCTCCCTCTCTTCTCTGTCTATTCCACTCGCCTTCCTCTCTGTTCCCTGTCTTTCATTGTTCTTACACACACTCTCATGTTGCCATAAATGAGTCGGAGAGTAATAATAGACAGATGCATACAGAGATACATTCAGATCAAGACCAATGTAATTCTGATGTGTAAAACTAAACCCATAAGAAAAAGTAAACTGGAAATGTTCAACATTAAGCAGGTTAATTAAGCACTTAAGTCACAATCTGGTTCTTTTCACCCACTTTGGTAATTACTCATTTAGGAAAACCTTTGTTTATCCTTATCTGCTGGGTGGCCTTTGTTGGAAAGCGGAACAATATTTTTTAACATGTTAAAAGAAACTCGTGCTGATTGAGGCCCCGCGGGGCCAGGCCTCATGTACTAACCTCCAAGTTGTTCTCCCTACCTCTCTTCCTCTCTATGGACGCAATTACACTTTTCTCAGGTTGGGTTACATGTTAATTAGCGTGCTATGTTGACCTTCTGAGACTCTATATGTTGAGTAATTACAGAGCATGAAAACCTATTTTGACAATGTCGCTCCGCTTTTTTCCCTCACAGATCTGTCTCCAGATTTCTGTGAAACATGGAGGTTTTTGCATGGCGCCCACGATCTCATGTTTGCCCTCGTAACCTCTCAGAAATATTCCACCCTTTTCCACTTCCACGTTTCCCATTATTAGATTTAGAATAAAACCTCCTGGGCCCAATAGACTTAACAGCCCCCATTTATACCACATAATCATTCAGTCCAGCCTGCAGCTACAATTGGCCGGGCACATGATTTGGGATGTTGTGTTACTGAGTATGCGTATTCTGTGCATTTCTCTAATCGAATATTGCTGAATGTCATCCTTCTGTATATATTGATTCAGACCCCAGTATGTCACAGGTGTGCGGTCACGCCTCATGATCGAACGCTCCAGATCCACCAATCAGCTGCAGGAATTACGCTGCAACGAGCTCTTGCATTCATCATCCGTCTTTGCAGACAATGCGGAGGATGGCAGGTTGAGCTTGGCCAGATATGGCCGACTAAACCAGTTTTGCCTCTAATTCAATTAGCTGGACATTAGCCCTTTACCCACACTAACTAGATTACTCTCATTTTAAAGAGCTTAGGCTTATTAGCTCGCTGAAAGCCAGCAGCCACCCCTGCTATCTATTCAGCTTCCTACCAAACACATTCTGGAAAGCTGACAAGCAAATTTGATCTGATTCCTTTGTTTTGAGGTTACTTGAGGGAGGTTTGAGCTTAAGGATTAGAGTTTTGGATTTTTGTTTGTTGTGCTGTATGCTTCTGCTGTAGTTGCCTTTAGAGAACACTGGCTTACTTAGATTTACACCTTCGTTCTGAGCTTTTTTTTTACCCTGGATGGATGAACGAACAGATGGAGATTTAGATGGATGTATGGATAGAGAGATTGATGAATAGGTAGATATTCAGATATGTGTGTGGGTGAATGGATGGTTGGATGGATGGGTGGAAACATGGACAGATGGATGAATACACAGATAAAATCGAGAGATAGAATAGAAAGATACAGATACTTAGCAGGATTGATGGATGGATTGATGATGGGTAGAGAGAAACAGATGGAGAAATAGACAGGGAAATTGCAGGATGCATGAACTGATGGATATATGAAGCTATAGATGGGTAGATAAATGGATGGATGAATGGAGATATTGATAATGGTTAGGTGGGTGAATGGATGTATGGATGGATGATGAATATATGGTAACATGGGATGAGAGTACATAAATGAACAGAATAGAGAGGTAGACAGATAGCAGGATGGATGGATAAATGGATGATGTATAGAGAAATGGATGGATGGACGGATAAAGAGATAAACAGGTAGATAAATGGATAAACATATGGATGGATGATGGAGAGATATCTGGGTAGATAAATTGATGGATGAACAGATGGTGGATGAATGAATGAAGAGATAGACAAGTAGATTGATTGATGGATGGATAAAGAGATAGATAGATAATTTTCTTATTTTGTAAGATGGCAGGCATTTTTATATTATTATATCATTCATATTTTTGATAGTGCCAGATGTGATGTAGGCTGTTTCAGAAGCACACACACACAAACTCAGAGCATCCGCACCTGTCTCTTCATCTCAAAGACAGTAGTGGTGTACTGCTGTTTGGTAATTACACTGTCTCTCCTCATCTTTCCACCCCCCGTGTGACTTATATATCGCCACTAAAGGTGCTGCTTCAGTGTAGAGTGTGTTCTGTGCTCTCCTGTATTCACAAAGACACAAACACACAAAGCTTTGCTCTCGATGCCCCTTACCGCCACCACCAAACCACCTGCACTACTGGCTCTGGACTTAATTGGCTAGCATGGCTCCTGATCTCCTTGGCAACCGTGACCTGCCACAAGACAGATGGAAACTTCTGCCACCGAGCTCCCAGGGACCACACCCACCCCAGCCAATCTCAGGTTTATTTATGAGTGCCAGGAGACCCCTGACCGTGGACGAAGCACGACTCAGCAGTTGCCCCCAACCCACTCACTTTAAAAGCTCTTAAATCCTATTGTCTGGTTAGCAGCCTCATCCTTTCTTCAACATCTCCCCTCGTTTTGGACGGCTTTGCTCTCGAGTTTGTAAGGACCGGGAAAAGGACATTGCGGTGCGTCTAAAAGCTGTCCCATCTCAAAATCAGACATGCACTCTCCTCATCTCTTATAACTGATGTTTTATTGCGACTATAAATGATCCTAAAAGCTTGTCGTACGTCTCGGTCCCGTTCCAAAGCGAGGCTACGCAGAAGAAAGAAAATTAAACCAAATGGCACACGAAGAATAAAAGTGAATTAACCAATAACAAATCACCCTCTGTGCCCAGCCTCTCCCCTTTTTTCTTCACTAACTCATCTAAATTTGTTCGACATCTTTTGGGCCCGGAGCCAAAAAGGCTTTTAGAGCCATAAAGCGTATGGATCAGGATAAATCACATTAAGCTATCCAATTTAATTAAAGCATTGACAAAACATAATAGATACTAACGCAGGGGGGGAAAACCTTTTCTATTTATAATATCCATACGCAGACTCTTTCTTGGAGGCAGCGGAGGAATGTAGAAGCTTTAGCAGAAAGCTTTAGACACCCAAGGGAGCATTTGAGCTCATTTACTTTGATTTAGAAGCTGCCTTCACCTCCCTCCATAGCGACTCCAACCCTCGCCTCCTCCCTTGCCATCAGAAAGGAAAAAAAAGCAAGTAAGGACGGCGTAATGAAGCGAGCGCTGTACCGGTTTAGCCTGCGTCAGCTCTTGGGATGATCAATAGTGAAATATTTTTATTCATAAAGCACTGAGTTAATTAAATCAAGGAGTCTTTGGGCTACATGTAAGACACTAAGCAAGGGCAGTTAAACGACTGCAGCGGAATACAAAGCTGACGCTGCCAGATACTGATCAGTGAACAAGGACTCTGCATCTATGTCCTTCTGTCTTTCTCTTTCATTTCATTTTCATACCCACTTACTTTAGCGCCGTCCTGGTGTTCACTTACTTTTTAATGAATTTAAAGAGATGGCGATGGGTTTCAGATCAGTCAGCCTTAAGGCCTGTTCACACCAAGCACAATAATGACAACAATCCTAAGAATATCCAACGAATCCTAAAAATAACACAAATACAACACTGGTTGCCATTGTGAAAGTGAAACTACTTTCTTTGTGCTTCCAAAAGAGGACACAACTAGAAATCAGTGGTTTAGTTGTATTTACAACACTGTTCCAGAAACAGTTGAAACACAAATATTAGTGTGTTTACAGAGGACTATTTCCTGAACCTGGGAGCAGTCTATGCTAGTTGTAGACAGAAACTATGGGGCAATTCTAACAGTCTGGCACTTCTGACTCACAACCTTTAAGGAAGTTACCATTTTCTAATTAAATGAACCTGCTACTTGCTATTCGAACACAAGTTTTGAGCAGTGTAGAGCAGTGCTTGTTGTTTCTCGTTTCTCCAATCACGAATGCAGACATGGCGTTATGTTTACGAGGCGTCATGATAATCTGTAGTTATGTCTCCACTGGATGCAACAAATGCCCTGTTTGTAATGTGTTTTATTGTTTTGGCATCATAGTGTAGCATCACATTATGATAAGGGCCGTAACATTTGGGCCGAAAATAATGTGTTTTTTGTGTTTTTTATGCATAAACACATTGCCTTACACCAAATACACAAAATAATGTTCTTTTTAGCAACATCATATGACCTTCTTAACTCTTAATTATGATGCATCTTAAAACTGCATCAGTAATATTTTGATGGTTTTCTGAAGGGTGATCTTAGTAATTCATGATATCATATTTTAGATTTCTAGCACAGAACTTTCAACATTTGATTTGGTCTCCAATGTAGAGACCTATGACACATTGTTTGATAACTTAATCATTATAATGAGTTCTTACATTAACAAGACAGGAATGCATTGTTTGATTTAACTGGCAGTATTGACCTTTTTTGTCTTCACAATATATATGCAGCAGTGAAGGTGTAACCTCCGTTTAAAGATCAGGTCTGTACTTAAAAGATCCAGCAACGCTTTCACATTTGCAGCCAGAGAGTGATTAGTTGCTGGTTCTGTGCCACCTGCCCGAACGTAATATTTACATCCACTTTTCTCCATTTAAGAGATAGATTTCAGCAGAGAAACCGCAATCATAACTTCTAATAACCGAAGGGAAGCAGAGGATCTAAAGGCTGGTGATTCACGCAGAATGAGACGGGAGAGAGATAGAGCAAGCGGCCTGGGTCCAATGAAAAGCTCCCATACTCAGTGTAATTAAGAACTACTGTCATCCTTAAGGCCAATTACACTATACAGTCCTTCAGGGCCAGAAATCCATAGTGTTTTAATTTGCCTCCATTTTTAAAAGTGGCCATAAAGCAGAGCGTAGGCTCCAGCCATCAGCAAGAGATAGGGTCGCCCATCACGACCGTAAGCGGGGCTGTAAAAGAGTGAAATACGAGGCTGCAACGGGTTCGCTATTTATTATGCACATTTCTATATATCTTTATCGAATAAGTGTTTCGCGAATTGCCATTCCGGTGGGAAAAGGAAAGAGTGCATGCTTTACAGTAGATGCAGCTCATCACCGCTTGAATGGATATGGACTTAAAGACGTCTCGGGTTTCATAAAACAAAATGCTTATGGAGCGCCCCAGGGGGTCTGTCGCTTTCTCTGTGTTCTGGCTGTGTCTTTAATGAAAGAAATCAGAAATGTGCATCTCATAACCCATGTGAGCGGCATCCGACCCGGCCAGCTTGCTGTCTTTACCTGTCAGCTCAGAGAGTCACAGTTACGGCCTGATTCCTTGTGACACCAAGATGAAAAACAAATATGCCTCCAGACTCTGAATGGGTGTTTTCTATTACTCTCCTTTTGTTTAAAAGGGATGGTTTTACTTCAGAACTCTTGCCCGCCATGCTTAACACTCATTTGGCTTCTAACACACGCATTTTAACTGGTCATCCCTGAGGCAGTCGGGGTCAGATGTGATATGAAAGCGTTGTGGTTGGCCCCAGTTATAGGTGCTTGCTAAATGAATAATGTAATGTAATATATCTGGCGAAAGTAGCTGGAGGGTTTTAATAACCGTTCACCTGATCAGGTGCTCGTGTTCGACTCTTCTGTGCTCGTCCGAGGTCGATCTGTCGGCAAGACTTAACAGAAGCATGTAGGAACCCACTGACAGGCATCAGGGCCTCTGTGGGAATCTCGAACTCTAGATTCAATTTGGCATGCAGATAACAGCCCTGCCAAGAGCAAGAGTGAAAGCAAGACAGCGCTTGATAGATACTGAGAGAGGCACGGGCATGGTGGGAGACATATCAACGGTCCAGTCGCCCAGCTGGGTTGCGGTTTGTGCTCGATAAGCTAGATGGAAGGAGACAGATGTCTGTTTTGACTTTACTTTTAAATATATGAAAGTAATAAGGAAGGAATAGCTCATGTGCTCTGGATCCGTGCATCACGAGACCTGTTGAAATTAGACTTGTGTGATATACTGTATCAACAAGTGGTCCAATCCAGACAGGGATAAGATTTCTCAGAGGGCTGAGTTAGCCCAAACATAGTAAGTAGTTTGCTTTGTAATTTATACAGAGGTTTTGGGAAGGAAAAAAATGCCATGTTTGATTTTAGAAAAGATTAACATTAACAAAGTGCTGTGAAACACAAATTTACTTGACCTCCTCAGGGGCTTGTCTGACAATAGATCTGGTGTGAGAGGGAGTACACGTAAAATGCGTATTATGATGTGTTTTATTTTTTATTTATTTTCCATACACTTCTGTTCAAATGTTTGGGGTGGTTTCAGTTAATAAAATTCAACTTTTGTTCAGCAAATACTTATTAAATGCAAAAATAAAAACATTTAGAATGTCATAAAAGATTTGTATTTTAAATAAATGCATTTTTTTTCAATCAAGTCATCATATTATAATAATTTCATGTGGATAATCACTGAAGAACAGCTGGTGCGTGACTATATTTTCAAATTTTCAAATTGTATTGTATTAATGATCAAAAATGTTGCCAAAATATAATATAACATCATATAATATAATATAATTTTATAATATAATCTGAAACTAATTGAATTACTCAATAATTCTTATTTAATTATTAATTGAATAGTTTATTCATAATTCAGTGCAGTCTATGTCTCTTGTTTTTTTTGAGAACGGCACATTTTGGTTAGCTCTCGCTGTGGGTGCTCTTAGCTGCGTCTTTAGATGCTGTATGTTTGCAGAGAGAACAGTATGCTTTGTTCAGAAGGATCTGTTTAGGTGTGCTTTATAATTAATACTAACTACATTAACATGCTCTGTCATTTAAAATGATCCAGACTCAGCAGCATTAAAATGAGGGTAACAAGAACACTGTGCAAATGTACTATACCTGCTTTTGTCTGTTTAAGTGTGTGAGAGTGAGAGAAGTTATTGCTGAATGAGACTCTGTCTCAGACATCCAGCCTTATTTGAGTTACTGGAAAGTGATGTTTAAGTTTATGCTACTTCTTTGACAATCGCTTTTTTCCTTTGTGGTTTAAACAGAGTGAGAAAACAACTAAAGTGAAGCAAATAACCACCTTGTAAAACCGCAGCATTCCATTTTTCAGTGGAGAGATAAGAGTGACATTCGTAAAGCGTGATAAGAAAGAGAATTGACCGACATTCCCTCAATGATTTTTACTGTGTTTGTAAGGCAGGGGTGTATTAATATTCTTCAAACATTTTCTCCTCAGGACCTTATATATCACACTCTTTGGAAAATGAATGGATGGACGGATTTGTTCTAAACCACTAACTCCTAAGTAGTATTAGTAGTACAGATTTTGATAAGATGTACTAAGCAATTGTTAAAGATTCAAGTCTGAACATCTCCCATTGATTTATATTGACAAAAAATTTAGCTTCTGATATGTGACAGATGCGTTTATTGAACTGTTATCGGCCTTCTCTGCCTTGCATATGTTTAACTGTTTATCGCTGTTTCTTGTGTGCATTCGATTGAAAACAAGATGTTTGTTGAGAGGCATAACGGCAGCATTTCATGAAGTATGTAGCGTTTGGCTTTGTCTGACCTTTGTGTGTGTGTGTGTGTGTGTGTGTGTAAGGATAGATCCTCCTTGCAGCTCGGCTCTCATATCCTTGCGTGTTGCTGAGCGTTTATCTGTAATATGTTTTGGCGTTGCCAGGTTGTCTGGACATGGGAGCCGTAATGGAATCAAAGGGAGATTTATGGCAGGCATCCTGACAGTCAGAGAGAGCAGGGCCAAAGCCAAATGAAATTAATGAAATTTGCAAGCAGATTGCTAGAGGAGGGGGACCGATGCAGTTCGCGTCCTTTAACAAACACTGTTTAGTGTATTTCTGCTTTGAATTGGTATCTTTTACCTTAGCATTTATTCTAGCATCTGTTATTAAGATGCCAAATTTGACACTAATGAGACACTAGTAGCAGTGCATACCAAGATTTCAGTTTATTATTTCTTTAAAAGTTAGTTTATTCCTTCAAAATGAATAGAATTAAGTAGTTTACACAGTATGGTTAATTTTATTTGTTTATTTGCAGAAACGAATAACTAAATTTTTAACAATTTTTGACAAAAATCATGTTTCTTTGTGCATTCCAAATAATCTCATCAAACTGCAGTTGGGTGATTTTGATTAGGTAAAAAAAATAAACACAGCTAACCAACACAATAAAATGCAATAAAAAACATGATTTTTTTATATTTAGAATAAACTGAGTTATCTGTTTTTGCAAAGAAACTCTTCACATGTAGATATGTTTAGCTATTTAATAAAAAATCTAGTTAGAGTTAAAGGATATATTTTTATAAAATGTTTAAAAAGTGTTTTTGAAAAATAGACTTAATTCAGCATATAAAACAAGACAAAATATTAATTAACAAAATAATTTTACAGCGTACACAAAGATTGTTTGGAGAGCTTGTATTCATTCTGAAGTCTCACAGATTGTTTCATTATCCATGTGTAATTAATACACAGTCAAAGCAGATGAAATATGTACACTGCTATATCTTTCCTGCCAGTATAATCCTCATATCTCATAAACTTCTATTTGTCTCTTTATAGTTTCAAGTAATTCTTCATTAGAAATCATCTCATTCAACCCAAAGCCCACGGGACTGTTTTTTTCCTCTTCTTCTGACATGGAGTTTCTCTCTGTTGCTCCTCGGCGAGAGCACCGCTGAGACTGATTGTGTTTCATAAGTGCTATTATTTGGCTGGGACAATTTGCCTTTTTGTAGAAATAATGAAAAAGGTTCCACTGAGTAAACAAAGCAATAAAACATTTATTAGCAGTGGAAGTGCTGTAAAGCACTGCGCTGCGCTCGCGGCTCGCCGAGGACGTACGAGGACGGTGCTTCACCGTTTATGAAGAATTAAAAGGCCAAGAGAAGTTGCCTCTGTGCTCAACAGCGTCTCTGCACTTATCTGTTTCGCATTTAGACCATCAGCATCAACATTCGCTCTTGTCCAGCGTGATGATGGTGTAAACAGCCGCCCTATTTTCCCACTTTGTGGTATACAATCATAGCATGTTATGAGTTTTTACTCAGGCCCTCCTGCATAGCTCGATACACAAAAGAAACATGATGTTCACATCAAGCCAGCCAAGAGTCAAGAAAAAAAGCAATGCAGGATTATGGAACATGTCAAAAAGCATCAGGAACAGTTCGATGAAATACCATAGCCTCTTATTGCAAAGCATAACATAGTTATTAAAAATTTTGCCATAATAAAAGTTGATTGGTTCGAGGGAAAAGAAAAAAAAACACACACATATCCAGTTTTGGTGGGGGGCTGAAGGAGGGGAGAGCCCAATAACTACAGTTTTTAATGCTCCTAAGAGGAAATTGCTGGCAGCCTTGTGCTTGATACATCATTATGTCCCACGCACGAGCTCTGGCAGGATTCCTCGCCGCGTTTGGACCCGCGCCTGATTGTTTATCAGTGAAATTGGTTGTAGCAAGGTCAGGTGGGTTAACCCACGTGGTGGTCTGTTCGTGTTATGTGTAGCAGGCATGACTCCAAAGCAGACGCTTTGATTAGCTGAGCAGATATTCCATATCTCATTTGTTTCCTTCTTGGCCCGTAATTGCATTCTGGTTTTCAAATTATGTTTTGCCAGCGTGAGTCCACAAACAAACAAGCCTAATAAAGTTAAGCACAACCATTGTGACATGTCAAAAATCATTTGGCTCATAAGCAAGCATTAAAAAACGCCAGGCATTAATTTTGATGTAGAGCCGCTTTTGTCTGTTTTCTTTCTCGGGTTACTCAAAGTGCATATGATTGCTTCATTTTCTGCAGCATTGTGGGATGTACCGCTATGAGACCTTTCATTACAAAGTACTGCTTTAGAAATGTTTTTCATTAGACGCACACACAGAGAGAGTGATAAAAGGCCAGACGAATAAAGGTGGATGTGACATTTATGGTCAGTAGAACAATTTGGTCTCAGACTTCAAAGTCCCAGCGAACCGTCCATCTTCCTCAAGACGCGAAATGTGAAGTGGCTTCAAACAAATCCTAATATCTCTCTCTTTCTCTTTCTCATCTCTCTCTCTCTCTCTCTCCAGGGACCTGAGCGAGAATCTGATTCAGGCTATTCCTCGTAAGGCTTTCCGAGGGATCACCGCCGTCAAGAACCTGTAAGTGTTCCTCCCTCATCTCTTTGCTGGCATTGTGAGATTCGTTTGCATGAGGCCAAAAACGCCGTCGGTAAACTCTACTTTCCTCTGAAGTAGCGAGGCGTGGTGCGGTGCTCCGTCAAATTGCAAACGAGGCCGTCGTCTGCTGCATTTAACGAGTCTTGGGTCTTATTTCAAAGACAGATAACTGAAATGAAAGATAATAATCTCTCTGGCTGGAAGACGAAAATGTTCAAAAGCAATGTGCTAGGTGGCCTACATGTACGCCCCTCGAATCATTTGTCATAACAGTTAATAAGCTTAGCGCTGATGAAAATTCAATTAATCAGTATGGTTCAATAAGATGGATATCTTTAGGATATTGCCGGTGAGTAATGTGCCACAGCCATTTGCAATTACAGTAATGGCTTCTGATAAATCTCTGCAACAGTTTCAGAAGCCAATCTCGCTACTGTGGAGTAGCAGAAGGGCTCATTCGTAGTGATTTTTATTGAATAAATATGATTTTTTAATCTAAAAAATCTATCTAAATAATACAAATTCACCCGAATCCTTTATGAACAGAGCAAGCACAGGGAGCTGGTAGCTCTTAACGTTTACGCGACAATAAACACGGCCTTCGAAGAGGGCTGGACAATTTCAGCAATTATATCTGCCCTCTAATGAATAAAGGACGCCAAGTTGAGGTCATCATTAATGGGACGCTTTGTTTGCAGTCAGAGATCGGTTGTGGCGTGCGTTCCCAGGCTCAAGCATGTGTGAAGTTCTGGGCAGTTTCGTGGCAGTATCTGATACCGGCTTTGTTACAAAGACCGTTTTCAGATGAAATCTTTCCCACCGTGGGCTGAGAACCGCAGGGCACGTCACACTCGATATCTCTGAGAGGTATGGAAATATAGTTGGCTATTGTTTGAAGATATAGTCGTGCTTTTCAGCAGAAAAGAAAGGAAGGGAAAAGTGTGAAGAGGTGGGAGAGTTTGAGAAGCTCAATTATATATACTGTAGCAGTAGGGCGTACTAACCGAGTAGTCATTTAACAGATATTTGTATCAAGGCAGGGTGGTCTCTTGGTTCACTGTATTTCAGAATGGCGCGTGTGCTTGAATGTTGACTACCACCCGCCCTGGTCAGATTGAGTTAACTGAATGTCAATACTAACTCTGACCTCAATGACCCCTGTAAAATGAGTCCCAGCCTGCAGGAGTGTCATCAATCATCTGCGTTGGTCAGTGATGCTCTGCAAACATGCAATATGTTAAATAGAATAGTCCTGGGGTAGCATTGCATATGCGGCAATGTGTGTCGGGAGATGACCTGATGGTAGTTCACTGATTGAAACATTCACACTGTAATATTTATGCAATAAAATATTTGTATTTTAATATTTTTAAAGTACTTTTTATATTTAAAAAAAACATTTGTTTCATATTTATTTTAAGTTGTAACTTAAAATAAATCAGAATGCCACAGCGGCAGCTCAGCAATCATTACTTTATTTTTATTTTTTTAACAAACAAACAAATGACAAATTAAATTTCACTTTAAGATGGATTTTTTATTTTTTTATTTAAATGGTCAAAAATGTAACAGTTTGGTGCATGATACTGGACGTTTTGAGTACTATAATACACTATATAGAAAATAAATTTAGCGTGTTATTACTCCCATTTTGCGATTTTGAAATGCATTACATTCCCCAGTTGCGAGCTTTCAAATCCCTTACACACATGCAGCATTTTTGTTCAGCGTGTTTTCCCCTGACGTTCTTACAGTGATGTTCGGTAGTGTTTGAGCGCTCATCACATCACTGTCATGTGCAGCGTCACACTCTGATGGATGAATGATAGGTACAGGTAGGCAACACTCATTTTTTCAGGTAGGGCTTTTCAGAGGAAAAAAGGGCTAACGAGGATTGAGGGAGAAGGATGGATTTGTACGTCAGCAGCGTTGCCTGTTTCTCTCCCACCGACCTGCCTCTGTAATGCATGGCAAGGTGACTCTTGATTTAATTGCTAAAATCATCCGGCCCTCGGTTTTTTAACGGGAAGGACTGAAAAAAAAAATGCACAGGCAGCATTCCAGGAATGAATTGATTTTCTCATATGCTTTTCTACCTTAATGTCCTCTGTTTGAAAATGGCTATGCACGCTTTGAGGGCACGTTGAATCTCCACTTTGTTACAGGCTACAGCATGCTGGACTCAGCATCCGCCTTCAACCAGCCTCCTCCACCATTTATAGAGGGGCCATCTGGATAATATGGTCAAGATGGTTCCTCTAGCTAACGAGAGTCTATGTTGCACCCTATTAAACCAGACACAATATCTCTGTCTGCGTTTATGGCTTTAGCTGTGCCCTCCTACTGTTCACCAAACATGCTACGCCGGCCATGTTAACCTCAAGAAGCACAGAGTGCAGGTGATGTTATAGATTCTCTCATCATATGCACTGCGAGTCTGAAAACATGCCTGATGGGCTCTATATCAACATGACATGCTTGTGTCAGCGGGGTACGTATCCCATTAGAACAGGTGCTGGAACAGGGCTTACACAAATTCGTTCTGTTGACATTTGTTATTCACCACGTATTGAGAGGCCGAATGGTGTCAGCACATGCAGGGCACACAATGCTACATCACCTGAAGCCTAGGTGTAATTGAGAGAGCAGCGTGTCCTGTATGATTAGATACGTGGACTCTTTGATTTTTGTCCTCTTGTGGGAGGCTCTCATCTGGGTGCTAATAAAAGCCTTTCTACTTCATGCTCCTGTACCCAGAATGTCACTCTGACTGCGCGTGGGTTTGAATTATGGTCGAGACGACGAGGACCGGTCGCTGTCTGCTTTACAAGCTTCTGCGCCCAGCAGACGGGACTCTGCAGACAGCAGATCTCGGCTTTTGATGTGCGCTGCTGGTGTTGAAACACACAACTCAAGCTCTGTGCAAGATGGGCTGTGAATGGCACTGAAGCCAAGATAACCAATCAAAAGTTTTTCCAGCTCTGGGAAACACTTTCTCAGGACACCTATCCACACTATGTTTGCTCTTCTGACTGATTAGGACAATAGGCTAGACAAAATGAGATAACAAGTCCAGACAAATTAAGATAATATGAGACCATGTGAGACAGACTAAATGAGATAATGAGGACAGTAGAATTTAAAAAAGGAGACACAATGAAATGAGAGGATATGAGACCAGATGAAAAAGAAACAGTGTGATAAACTAAAATGAGAACATATTACTTAAAAAAATGAGACAATGTAAGTTCAGGCTGAATGAAATGATGTGAGACCAGACGAAATGAGAAGAACTGAGAAAATAAAGGACATGATGAAATGAGACAATATGAGACCAGAGGAAAAAGAAACAATGAAATGAGAATAATATGATTATAAGAACAGGTGAATTGGAATAAAATAGACAATATGACTACGAAAAGACTAGATTAAATGAAATATGAGATGATAGGAAATTGGTTGACATGAGACTAGATGAAATTAGTCATTATAAAATGAGATATAATGAGATAATGAGGCTAGATTAAGTGAGATAATATGAGACAGTGTGAGTTCAGACTAAATTAAATATTAAATACTACAAAGGCCAGTTGAAATAACAATATGAGACAAAAAGAAACTAGACGATATGAGACAAGATGAATTGAGACAATAAGACAAGACTGGAAAAGAAAGGACAAGATGTTTCTGGAGGAAAATATGAAACAAAATAAAATAAATAAAAATCAGAGAAGAGAAGTGACAAGCTGAAAAGAGAATAAAATGAAGAAAAATGGGACTGAAAGAAGAATGAAAATAACTAAGACAAGGAGCGTAGATGAGAAAAGACTAATGATGAGATTAGATGAGAAGAATTGAGAAGAAAAGAGTAGTGTTAGTGAAAAAAAAATTAAGAGAAAAAGAAAAGTAGAAACTAAATTATGAGATGTGCAGGGAAAGATGAGTACCTTATGATGGCTACAGGAGAAGATTACAATACACAGAGTGAGATGAGAGACTACCAGAGAAAAAGTGAGATGAGACTGGAAGAGAGAGAAAAAAAAATACTGAATGAGATGATGAATCAAAGTAAAACAACACCACAAAAAAAAAAAAAAAGATGTGAGGCATCGGAGGTGTGATACAGACACAAATTCTCAAAGCACACTTGATTTGGCGGCCATGAAAGGCCACATACTGTATATATCTGTGACAACTGAGTATGAGATTCATGTCCTGCAGCTTTGATCAAGCATCATCCTGGCTGTACTGACGGTCAGTTCTGAGTCATTTGCTGTGTTACCTATCGAGCGTGAATGAAATACGGCCATGCGGCTGCTGGTTAGCATCACCGACTCTGACAGATTAATAGTCTAGTGAGGGGAAGGAAGACCCATATCTATTTCTTTCTCTCGTTCACTCCAGATGGGACACTGGCAGGACGGGAGCTCTAAAGTGCCAATACGGCTCATGACTGAGATGATTAAAGGCCAATGTAATTAGAGCAGGAAAATTAAAACTGGGACTTTCATTACCCACCACTACCATGTCCCACCTCTCCAAACAATCACCAAACACGCAGATATTCGCATACAGCACACGCTCACATACGTACATTCAAGACAGCTATTCAGGCTTGACTATGCTCAGTATCACCATTGTTAAAAGTTCACAATGACATCCTCTAGAGATCAATTTCATGTGTTCAAATGCACACAGTAATGGCTCTGAAATCTGATTCAATGATCTACGTTTGAATTCTAAATATAATGTGCAAAGTTACCACGAAATCACAGGCTGTTTGACAAATTAACTACATTACTCTTTGTCGAATCATATATATTGAGATTATTATTATTATCAACTTAACTGTGAGGAAATAGATTTTGGAGCATGTTTTTTGGGGGGCTGCTGTTGTAGAAAATCGATAAGGTTTCAACCACCTTTATATATAGAAAAATGTGTTGCTGTGGCTCAAGCAGTAAAGCATGGTGCTGGCAACATCAAGGTAATGGGTTCACTTCAAAAGCAATGCATGAACTGATTGAATGCAATGTTAGTTGCTTTGGATAAATGCATCTGCCAAATGCTTAAATGTAAATGTAAAATTGATAAATTAAGGCATACCCTGAGATATGAATTCTAAAAGCCATTCTTTTAAAGCATTTATATCAAAATATGTGGTTTGTGAACTAAGACTGCATGAATTAATGACAAAAAAGTCTTTCCTCACAGGCTATATGTGAAACAAGCAGACCAGACTACACTGATTGTTGAACAACCGGTTCTTTTTAGTGTAGCCTTAATAAATGAGCTAACACTTTTAATGAATTGTTCAGTTGAAACAGTTTGACAAATCCTTTACTGAATTGAATTGATTAAAGTGGTTAATGGATTAACATCTGACTTTCTTAATGAACTGTAATTTTCAGTAATAGCCAAACAGTATATCAAAATGAAGCATGTTTTGTGGAAGTATCATTGTGTAAAACACACTTGTACAGTGTAACAAATTAATATTTGTGACCCTGGACCATAAATCCAGTCATAAGGGGCAGTTTTTTTTTTTTTTTTAATTGGGATTTATATAAATCACTGAATAAACAAAGCTAAATAAATAAGCTTCCCATTGATGTATGGTGTGATATGATACATGTAGGATCATATTTGGCTGAGATACAACTATTTAGAAATCTGAGCAAGGGTGCAAGAAAATTAAAACACTGAGAAAATCGCCTTTAAAGCTGTCCAAATAAAGTCTTTAGCAATGCATATTACTTCTAAAAAATGACGTTTTGATATATTTACGGTAGGACATTTACACAATATCTTCATGGAACATGATATTTATAAAATATCCTAACGATTTTTGGCATTAAAAAAAGAAAATCTGACCCATGCAATGTATTTTTGGATATTGCTATAAACATACCCGTGCTACGTTTGTGTTCCAGGGTCACATATGTGTTTGTTGTTGTCATTTTATAAAAGCACTGGCTCATTGTTTCATCCTCAAGAGAAGCACTTCTTTAAAGTCTTAATTTATTTTGGATGAAAAACCATCCATTGAAAAAGACAAACATTTTACTTTTGCTCATAAAAGTTATTTAATTTTCTCAGCGATGGTTAATGCATCTGCAGTGGGTGGCTGCCATATAGTCTGTCCCATCAGCAATTATGGAGACAGATGCATGTCTTTTAGAAAGAAGGGATGGAGTGAAAGACACGCCAGAGATGCTCCGTTCTTCTTTATTATCCGTCTCTAAAGACGCGAAGACACCGTGTCTGTCACGGGTCAGATGTCACCGCAGCGCTGTTTGCTGAACAAATGACTTAAGAAAAGCGCTTAGATTCCTTGTTCTTTATTCAAGCCATCTCAAAGAGGGAGGGGTGAATAGAGAGAAGATGGGGCGGATGGCAAAGTCTGCAAATTAAAGTAAAAGGGAAAAGAAGCAAAAAGGAAGAAGTGCCCCTCGCGTCTGCTCGTCCAGCATCGTGACCCCAGCTGATTTACGAACCCCTTTCTTTAATGAAATTGTTTCTGTGACAGAGCCGGTAAAAGCTTGTAATGGATTGGCTGCTCTAATGTAATGAAATTACTCCCTTTCTGACTTCAAAAAAAAAAGAAGAAGAAGTAGGGGGGGGGTGAAATGCAATTAATATTTACAGAGAACTGACAGACGGGGTGGGCTGTGCACTATAGCCAGCCTCCTGTTCTCTCTCTCTCTTTTACCTCTCTTTGCATCCATACTCAGCAGTGTGGCTAGAGAGAGAGAGGGGGGACGAGATAGGAGGAGGTTATAGCCAGACAGGCCACTTTTAGCCAGCTGGTCCTTTATCCCGACTGCGGTGAGGAGAGGAGAGTAGATATGAGTGTGTGTGTGTTAGTGTGTCTACCTCCCTCCCGCAGCCCCCACCTCTCCTCCTCCTCCTCCCTTCCCTCAGCCCCCACCCGCTCGTCTGCAGACCTGCCGCTGACTTCTGTCTCTCATCTGCAGGCAACTGGACAGCAACCACATCAGCTGCATCGAAGATGGAGCCTTCCGAGCCCTGCGCGATTTGGAGATACTGTAAGTCCCCCTCCCGGGGTTCTCTCCTCTCTCTTCACCTTCCTCTAACTCTATTTGTGTGTAACTCTGTCTGTGGTTGCTCTCGAAGGACAAAACTGTGTTGCTTTATGGACCTGTGGCGCATAGTCCGGTGTCACCCCGTCCGGTCTGACGCCATGGCGCTTAGCATGCGATAGTCTGTGCAACAGCTAAAGTTGCTCTTTTGTCATCCTGCGCTGCATTGTTGCCGCTTGAAAAAGTGTCCTGACTTTTCCAGATGCACCTTAGCGTTTTCTGATTAGAACGTGTGTAGATTTGCGCTTGCTAAAGCAGACTCAGTTAGATGCTCAGATCTGTGTTCTGCTGGGAAGACTTCTTTTGTTGGTGTACTTGCACGTTTAGTCAGAGTTCGTAGTAAACGCTATGATAGCAGAGAAGAGATTTCGATGTGTTGTGAGTGAGTTTATTTTTTCTTCCTTGGGTATCCCCTGGATTGTCCCGGAGAGGTTGAGAGGCTGATATACGGAGGGGAGGGGGTAACCGCCGCATCTCCATCAAGCCAATTGGCAGGGCGCTAAGTGCCAAACTCATCCTCCAAATGAGCACCGCTCACTGGGGACCCGGAGCCAAGCCACCCCCTCTATTAATTCCTGGCTCCATAGGACACAGCATTACATCATTGCTGCTTCTCTGAGCAGTGTTAGCTAGAGGTGCAGGTAGAATCAAAGAAGAAAAGATAGGAATATATTTAGTGTCCTCTCCTTGTGACCGTAGCATAAAACGACCTTATAAAAAAGGAGCTCGGGAGCAGGAACGTGTGAGTAAGTCGGGAATCAATTTTCATTAATAATACAGAACCTCCCTAGATTCTGCCAAAGACCTTTGGGACCCTGGCAAGCCAAGGAGAGCATGAATACACATCACTTTCCTGCTGATTGAGCCATCTCTCTACCCCTCTGGAGAGGCTGCAACACACAGGTCTGCAAATGACAATGTATCTTGGCTCAATAACCTCATGTGCAGTAATCAAGAATGTTCTTCAGCAGCAGTTTCAACATACGGCTGAACATTAAGGCTGTAGTGAAAAAATGACACCAGGTAATTGATGGCGAAATTAAGGCTTAGGTGTAGCGACTTCGCCGCAGGTGTCTCAGTGTGAGGATAATGATTTCTAACATGAGTTATATTATAGCCCGAACTTACTTTTGTCTTAAGACTGATATTTGTGAATGGCAGCACAATAGAAGGAGATCCATCTGTGTGATGTCTCGGTGTGATGTCATAATGGTTGAGTTGTAAGGGTTGTAAGGGTTCGTTTATGCTTTTAAAAGAGAAATATACATAGCAGACATCATTAACGTATTCAACCACATTTGTTTTTGTGTTTAAAAAGGTGCTGGATTATGGCAATTCAGGGCAAGTATGTGTGTTTTTTCAGCGTAGATCATTATAATTTGACATCTGGAGTTCTAAATAAAAGAACGAATGATAAACATCCTAAAAATGGGATGTTAATGTGTGTTTTTGCAATTCAGAGCACACTTGAGGTGTAATTTAGGGGTCATTTTAAATGCATTGTTTGAGCAGGGTGTGTTAAGCATAACTCCAGAAGCCAACTGAATCTTTTAATTTCAGTGATCGTTAAAGGCCTATTAAAATAGATGGTGCACTGCGACATAATTGAGAGATTTGAGCATCCTTTCCCATCATGCACTGTTGGGTCTTCGTGATCACTGTAAAATTTTGGTGATCACCATAAACAGCGACTAACAAAATTCCAATTCAAACACTTCCATCGGGTTTAGAGATGGTGATCAGAGTGGAGATTTGACAGAGCGGTTCGTGGCTAACCCTCCTCCACAACTAAATGACTGCTAGTGATTTAACGCCTGCCAAACTACACAGAATTAATGATCGGCCCTTTCTGCTGATGAATTGTAATTTATATTTAACATAACTGCGCTAATGACTGAACTAATGACTTCAAAGCTATCTTGGACATTTTCTCACATAGGACGTGACTTGCATCCCAATGAGCTGAGGGAAGTGTGGTAGGCAGCACATTGATGTGTTCTCCATCTGCAGAGCACCTAAACCTGCCTAACAAGGAACACCCCTTGATTATTTTTCTTTTAATACTTGGGTACTGCTTGCGCTTCATTCCATTTTTCATTCTGATCATTTTTTTTAAATATACCCCAAAATCAAGCCCTTTTATCTTTCCATTCTCGCTTTAAATGTAGATTGAACTGTGCATTATAAGGTGTCCACCTTATCTTTATTATATTCATGAAATTCAAGTTGGTGCATTTAATAACTGTGAACGTTGGTAGTGCTTCTCATTTCTAATTTCCAAAGACAAATCAAATCAAATTTCATATATAATATAAATGAGATTCCATGTGGTGTAAGAATAACTGAATATTTTTCATGGGTGTATGCCTGAAACTCAGTTTTCATAAAAACACCATTGTCAGTTTTTTTATTAATTATATATTTGGTTAAGCGGGTTAAGAAAATGTAGTTAATAGGATTCCCTTAGCCAAGTAATAAAGGTGAAATGAAAAATCACTGTTTAAACATAATAAAGTGGATGCTTGGAATGCATTAAGCATGAAAAACAGTAACTTTTTAACCCTTCTTATAGTAAGGACAGCAAAAATTTTAAACTATACTATGTATAGTCAGCATGATTATTTATTTCATTTTTTCATTTTTTCAACTTTCATTTAAAAAATTTCAAAAAGCCAAAGAAAGCATGAAAAATGTCCAACTGGCCAAGTATTCAAGCGGATTTATATTTCAGCAGGGTTATGGTAAGTGTATTTTGTTCTGATGTATGTTCTTATCGTGTTAAAAACCCAATGAAAAGACAATGAGAAAGTCTCACACAATCTGTTTCAAATTATGCTAAGCGCAATATATGTGCACTTTATGTTTGTTGTCTGTCTTTAAACACTTGGGTCTATTGTGGAATCGCTTACAAATGTTATAATCTTCCTTCAGGGCTAATTTATAAAATGTAAGAAGGTAATTTATAGTATTCTGAGAAAGAACATTTTGGAAATTCCCATATACCCCACTCAGTTTTGTCTATACACAGCACTCTTGCAAGCGCTGGAGCCTCTGCATATTTTATAACCACTTTTGTACAGAAAATTCTGGCTCTGAATCAAATGTCAAATCATGTGAAATTTTTTGCCCCGCTGTGTCATTTTTTATGAGCAGGAGAGTGCCGAGACATTTCCGTGCCATCTCCTGAAGGTGACTTTCCCTCCCACCGTGCATTGATAAGAAGGCCCAAATTTTCACATTACCACCGTCCTCTCCTCTTGCCAAATGCTGTCATTTGTCAATGTGCGCACGGCACATTATTCTCGACAGCTTGGCACAAACCTCGCTGGTCGAACTAAAGTGAGTTTAGCATGATAGCATGGGCAGCGTGCCCCAAAGGGACGTCTTTGCGGTTTACCAGGCCTTGTCAATATGCACCACTCTGTACTGCGGGCTCTTCTTTTTTGAGCCCACAGATGTGCTTTGCTTAATTTCATTTAAAGAGACTCACTTATAGTACAATACAAACAAGTTTAAATCTTGAGTATTTGCGGTGTGTTGTCAGATTAGATGCTGATTGTGAGCGTGAGGAGGTGGATTATTAATCCTGGTTACAAAACGCCATGCCACCGGACGCAAGAAGAACTTAGATGCTGAATGGAAGAAGCTATCAAATTTCTGTGGTTAAGTAGACGTCCCTACATTTTTTTTTTTTTTTTTGGTGAGTGGGGGTTGGGATATAGGGGTTTGATTGAAACATAAATGTATTATGAATTAAAAAGCATGTATTTCATATGGAAGGTTGTTGAAAATATCATTTTCTTCTTCTCTGGGGTTTGGCAGTTTTCTACCTTCATAATGTCATTTTCTCAATGCAAGACCTTTTGAATGTTCCTCTTGGCAACGATAACCCTGAGCTTTGCTCCTTTTTGGCCCCTGCCGCCCCTTATCCTAATCATTTCTAACCCCTGTGCTCCCGTAAAAAACATTAGCTCTTTTCAGATTTAACAATTGTCCTCTAGACAGATAGCTAGGTGCCTGCGGTCCCTCTTTGGGAACTCGAGAGCACAGATTCCCTTGAATCAGATATTTCATGCACCTTTAATTTCTAACACGGGTTGGCCTCCCTCTGGACAAATCAGTCTTACTTCTGCGAGGCCTGATTGAAAGGTTGTCTTTAGTCAATAGATGAGTCTTTATGTGACAGACAACAGGCAGGCGGAGGGAGAAAGGGCAAGCTGATGGCTAAATGAGAGGATGGATTAGGGGAGTGGAGGGGGAGAGAGCTGTCATTAGCTCACAAACAGCACTTTCAAGCACAGGAAATTGCCTTGCCACCAGACATGGCCCCACTGCATTATCTTCGTGCGGTCTACACCAAAGCTCAGGGAGATGGGGAGGGGGCGGGCTGGAAATGGTGCGTTTCAGCAGTCGGACCCTTGCGCACAATTAATCATTCGCTCCTGGATGGCCAGAGAGAGGAGGGAGGCCAACGGAACAGCTTAGATTCAATCTGTCCTCATTTGCGCTATAATGGCCTCATCAATGGTGGTGGAAGCGTGTCTGTTTTCGTTCTAGTACCTGTTCTTTCTCCGACCTCTGCACCATCGAGGGATGGAGAGCACTTTCTCTCTTTTTAGAGGAGGGTTTTAGGCTTCAATTTTTTTATTACAAATACTATGCACTAGTGTTTCTTTTTTTAATAAGCCCACATTTGGACACAAACCACATGTATGGGATTACGTGCGGCAGATCGTGTTATTCCTGTGTTTATCCTCACTGGGTTTATTTGAATTAGCGGAATAACATCTGATTGCGGCTTTGTGCTATAGCTGGACATGGGATGCTAAGCAAAACAATTGCAAAGATTTCCATCCCGCTCACATGAATTCCATCACACTGCAACAAGTGGAGTCTCATAATGAAATTGCTCTCCATCTGGAGGCACTTTACTCATTTGTTTTGACTCGAGGGCCCGACGCAGGGATGCCCTGTAAATGGTTGCTCAGATGGACTCCGAGCAACCATTGCATTGCAAACTCTTCATTTTGCTGTAGCAGCGATAATAGTTTCCCATGGAACCATGACAACATCACAGATATGTTGGCTCAAGGGAGTAAGTGAATGGTCGTACGTAGACAAGATTGTGTATATATTTTTCCCTACTTTCTAAAGTTAGGCCCACTTGATTTTACATCATATGAAGTAGACAAAGTATTGAAAAGACAAAAAGTTGAGCTGAAAACCCTCATGCTTTACATTTATATAAATGAATGCAAGTCTTCTTACCAAAGTGATTTAGAATAAGGGTCAGGTACCAGGACAGTTATACACTCACAGGAAAAGTATTGACTTTTCTCAAGCCTGTCATGTCAAATAACACATCTTTTCCTCATGATTTCTCAGTTGTGCAAGTGCATGGCACTAAGTCAGATGAGGGAGCACTTCAGTTGTTTCCCTTCAGCCCCTCGCATCCACCAAAACAACCTCGCTCTTTTTTTAAAATCTCCTGGCTCTGAAAACCCAGCCGTCTTTTAGGAGTGAAGTATCCAGAGACCCTCTCCAAGTCCCTCTAATAAGGGCCTGAAGAAAGCCTAAGAGCACTCAAGACGTCACTGTCGAGCTTTTTGCGACTGTGGGAAAGCTTTCTTGACATACCCGGGAAAAGAAAAGGGAAGTAAAAAGAAAACGTGCCCCTCTGAGACGTCCTGAAGACTAAGAATTGTGAGCAATTAACAGCTGCCCGCTTTTATTGATGCCTGCATCAATAAAGCTTTAGATAAAATCATAAAGTTACACAGTCAACCATACAGCACGGTATTTGCCAGGATCCGCCATTGATTTCAGTTTGTTTCGGCTTGGATGCACTTTCTCTTGAGACACTGTGGATGCGGTCCTTCCCTGCAGCAGTTGATTTTGCTTAACGCATTTTTGATTTATGGTCAACTACGAGGCAACACAGATGCAATGACTTAATATTGCCGGCGATGAAGACAAAGGAATTTTTAAGACTCAAGGTGATCTTCAATTATCACAAGTGGCTTTAGCAAGAGCCGCTCATGCTGCGCTGTTATTTGCTGAGATCCCACGCTGCAGCAGTGGGCGGCCCTCTGCAGTGCGGAGGAAAGACTGACAGTCTTGCGTAAGACAGCGTCTTTCCAGTGGGCTCCTCTTTAAGACCCTTGGTCTTGTAGCAAAGCTTAACTCAAACCAGAGAGGTCCATATTAACAGGTGCAGTCTGACACCAAAGGTCATGAACATGTCAGGTTTAAGCCGTCTTAGCGTAACCCCGTCCAGCTCCAGCTTTTTCAAATTGCGACTGTGTGAATGAAATCTATATGAGATTTATTTTTACTCAGAGCTTCTAATCTTGGAAACCGGATGGCTGAAATATGAATGAGTGAGAGAGCACTACCACTGCAAGAACAAGCTGTTTGCCGCTCTCTCTGGATCCTGTTCTCTCTTCAGGTTTAAGTCCTGTATTCATTAATGTTCCATTCTTTTCTTTTCTTGCATCACCTAATTTTGGAGGATGCTCCCAAGGTTTAATAGATGGAAGATAGTGCTTAGCAAATAGCAAATTGCATTTTCCCTTGGTGTTGGTTTGGTATTACAGGCTTTTACCAGGGCGTTCCTCCCTCCGGCTTGCCTAGAGCTTCTTCTATTTACATCTCTATAGCGCGTCAGAGAACAGCAATGAAGCCACAGCGGCCTTGACAAGAGGATCGCTTTCTGGTGCGGATTTGGTCAACTCCTCGTGAGGGTGATTCCTTCACCCTGTGTGTAATTTGTGTGGAATTTTCTGAGTCGATGTGTAGAATAACAATAATTTTCCATTCCATTTAGTTAGTTTTCCTCTTTCCCTCACTCATAATAAAGTGTTCCACCACTGATCCGAGCCAAAATCAATATTCGGATATCATTTAAAGTCCCGCAAGAATGTTATATTTTAGAGGGATTAGTTTTCCTCTGATTTGTGCAATTTTATAGTACCAAGAATTGGACTCGGGCTGGGAAATTTCCATCGGTCAGAATTGTAAATCTGATCACTCCAATAGGGTAAACAGCTTGTTTGTGTTGAGACTGAATTAACTGGCCTTGAATAAAAAGCAAGACCAGCAGCTGGTCTGATCAGGCTCTAAGACTAATCAAATCTATGGGATTTTTTTTGTCTTCCTCTAACTGAAACAGTAGAGCGTGACACAAAAAATGTATAACTTGAATGCATTCTAACTCATTATCCAGAATTGTAAATCATGGATGCACTGTACTCAAGAAGTACGGTTGCAGGATTCATTAGAAGGAACACTCAGACCCCAAACCCAAGCTGTAAACTGAATTGGCGTAGTCAGAGAGATCAGCAGTTTTCCCTTACCAAGCAGGAACTATTAAAATCCTAAATTGAGAAATTCCAGACCCTTTTTCCAAGAGGTGGAGGTACAGGAGGCTGTGTGTTCTGCATGTGTATGATAGGTTTGGAGGTTATGGGGTGGGATGGATTGATTACAAGATTAGGTCAGCTAAGTAGCACTAATCGGAGCTGTGGCTGGTATGACAGGAAGCAGAGAGTTCTGCCATCCGTAATTACAAGTGTGCACATCATCGATGATATCATTCTTTTGCAGACCATAACACACACTAATCCCAATGACTATTTCCATCATAAAAAAAATAAAAAATAGTAACTTATAGCAAATGCTGTAATCATTTTTGAACCATTTTTGAATCGTTTTTGAACCATTGAACTACAGTAAAGTACTTAAATAAATTTTTTTGTGTGGTAATACAACCCAAATTCCGGAAAGGTTGGGACATTTTTAAATTTGAATAAAATGAAAACTAAAAGACTTTCAAATCACATTTCTTTACAATAGAACATAGATTACAAAACACATGTTTAAACTGAGAAATGTTACAATTTTATACTCAAAATGAGCTAATTTGAAATGTGATGCCTACAGTTCTCAAAATAGTTTGGACGGTGGCATTTTTACCTTGGTGTGGCATCTGGTCCACAGGACACGAGGGCACTTCTGGACCATGTTCACATATAACATATTTTTGCATGATAGAGCTTTAGCTGGCATCTGCAGTGGGCACGGTGGATTGTGTTTACCGACACATTTAGTAATGTCAATAACAGATTCATGCCGTGTGATGCAGTGTCGTCTTAGGGCCCGAAGATCACCAAAGGGCATCCAACTTCAGCCTTGTCCCTTATGTACAGATATTTTTCCAGTTTCTCTGAAACCTTTGATGATGTTATCACTGAAACACTCTTTTTTTACACTCTTTTACAGATTGGAGAGCTCATCTTCACTTCTAAGACATGCCTTTTATGTTAAAGACCTAATGTCATTTTATTAGTTGCTGGATGTTCTCCCAGCTGAATCTTTTTAAAATGTCTTGCTTTTTTAGGCCTTTGTTGCCCCTGTAAAAACTACTAAAAACTAAGGTATACTACAGTATTTATACAGTTTATCAGTTCACTGTAACATTCATTAACAAATTGTTGTAAATACTATAATATAATTCAATTTACTATAGTATGGTTCCAATACACTATAGTATTTTGTTCATGTTGATTCATATTCAGAAAGTTATCTAATTATTACCTTGCGGGTAATTGTTTGCAAACAGGTTTGCGTGTGTACATTGTTCAGTGAATTCAGCAAAACACTGGTCTGTTCTTCATTGTCAAATGTTATCTGGATTCACTCGCTGTTTGTTTACTAAGCAAATGCCTTTTTCTAATATTTGCTCTTCTTTTCCTTCTAGCACTCTCAACAACAACAACATCACCCTCATCCCACTGTCGAGCTTCAATCACATGCCCAAACTGCGGACACTGTAAGTACTGAGGAGCTTCTTCATTCACTTCATGTTAAGGCTATACAATTCATACATCTACATTTAATGACATTTATACTAAATCTTGACTCTTTTTGAAAGGATTTGCTGCCTGACTAGAGGCTCTGTGGTGACGCCATGCCGTTTTTCAGAGCTGTGGTCTGTTTTTGCGAGCAGACATTGTCTTAGCTGAAGATGTCAAGATGGTTTTCTTACACAGATGCCTGTGTCACTCCTCAGACCCAAACCACAATTGATATAAATAATTACACAGTGCCCAAATCTCGTTCCAATCTGTGGCTGACCTGCGATATAACCAAGACTCTGAGATGCTTTTGTTATTATTCGAGTGTGGTCTTTCGTCTCAGAACCTTGGCTCTAATAGAAGGAATAAATAAAGAAATATGTCAGGAGTAAACGCTTGTTTGATTTTGGGGCTTCTGGGAGTTTGAATCTCTGTCTGAAATACAAAGCTTTAGGGTTATCATGACCCTGGCGCACATGTTCGGAGCTTCCTCCTTCAATCAGTCATTTCTGTTTCCATCTATCTCTCCTCCGCTTTCCGTCACGGCGTTCTCCCTGAAGCCTGTGCTTGGAGTCATCCATAGCTGGAGCTCCACAGCCGAGCGGTCTGGCCTCCCTCCCATCAGTCAGCCCATCAGACAGGCCAACCCCCTCATGCGGGATTGAATTTGCTGATGCTCGGATGGCCGGGCGCGTTGCTCCCTGGGCAGTATTGAATTATCCACAGCAAGGCTTTGGTTGCTACCCAGTTCCTTTGGATTGAATTTTCTGTCTCTAATATCCCTGATATATCTGTATTGAATTTGTTGCTCGTAAAAACAACTTATTAAATCAAATGTTTAGAGATGCTGGTAATCCATTTAGTAGGATGGTGGTTTGGCTGCAGGTTTCAGTTCACCTCACCTTTCCCCCACCTTCTACAGACGTACCATCTTTGTGCATTCAATTAGATCAAATGATATCACCCCATGACGCTTGCCATTCAATAACTCAGACAAATGAAAAGCACTCCCACCGCTAGACAAGTAGTCATTTTCTCGTGCATGGAGGTCGATAGGGTGTGCTTGCTCCATTGTGCCCATCCTCAGCTCATCCTGTGCACACCTGAGGCAGCCGAGGCTTCTTCTCCCCATGTCATCCATCTCTGTAATCCCTCTCATCTGTAATTAATCCGCAAAGACAGGGGGCCAGATACTGGATTTGTAATAGGAAAAGCTCTATTAAAACCGTCGCCCCCTGCTAGAATTGTCAATGCCGTTTTTTTGTCCACCCAACTGGTTATTTCATTTACAGACAGTGTTGACTAGTATAGCTGCGCCTTTTTATTCGCTGACGCCGCTTTTTCTTTGAACTGTGTCTCGTACCCTTCATGGAATGGCCCTTGAGAGATTTATATTAAGGTGTTATTGGGGATTGTGCTATTTGTTGAAGACCTTGATGAAATTAGGGTGCGTGCTCTGGGGATTTGCGAGTGGTTTACTGTGGTCTCCTCGAGATGTTACTATCATCCATACAAAAGAATGACCCAGTCGCTAATTCAGATGTGTTATTCAGAGTCTGTATTACCGAAGCTGGAAAGAGTCCCTATGAATATTTACTTGATCTTGGCAGCGAATTCCTTCCTCCTTTGCATTTAAATGCCATATCACAGATGGAATATGACATGGAGTGTGTAGTAAACATTGCTCTTCTGGTTTCATCTTCAGAGAGCTCTGTTTCCCGACATTTCTCAGGGATCATCCACTCCAGCATCCACGCTAGACATATAAACCTCCTCTGACCTTTATCCGATAGTGTCTCACTATCTGTCCCTCATTATTCTCCCTCTCTCTCTCTCTCTCTCTCTCTCTCTCTCTCTCTCTTCAGTCGCCTGCACTCCAACAACCTGCACTGCGACTGCCACCTGTCCTGGCTCTCCGATTGGCTGCGGCAGAGGAGAGGGCTGGCCCCCTTCACACAATGCATGGCCCCCGCCCATATGAGAGGTCTCAATGTCCCTGATGTTCAAAAGAGAGAATTTGTTTGCACAGGTATGGCACAGTGTTCACTTTCTCTGTCAGAATGTCCTTCTGTTGTCTGTTAACTAAAAAAAAATATATTTGTTTATTATTATTGTAAACTACATGTAGCATATTTTTCAAGAAAATTAATTATTTGTTTATTTATTTGTTGTTATTACACTGCATTATTTACACTGATGTTAACAACTATACAGACACGTACTTGATTTTTTTGGTTTATTTATACTATTTAGAATTGAATATTTATTTACATATTTCTTTATTTATAAAATAGATTTTTTTAATTCATTAATTTGTTCATTCACTCAGTCACTCCAATAAATTACATATTTTTTTTCCTTTTTTCTAATTTTTCCTTCTTTCTTCGTCTAGCCATTCTTTTTTTACTCAAATTTGTAAGTAATGCAAATGCTGGCTATTACAGGTAAACACTTAGCGCCTTTTCATTTTGTTGTTTTATAAAGCCTCTCCATACATTGTATTTAGACCTTGTATATGGACCTCCGGGTTGGACCTTATTGGTGAAAAAGTTCACATTCAGCTCTTGTTAATTAAGCCCCCTTTTCCTTCCCCTCTGATTAATCAACTGATGAATATACTCCAACACAAACACAAAACACGCAGCAAGAAAAAAGCGTTTCTTAATTAAGCTGCAAAGCAAGACAATAAAACAACAGGGAGTCTGTTCTTGCTGATTATGTACTGTATTAAAAGCTATTTTCACCCATCTTCATTTGTGCTGTTATTGGGACTAATATTAAATTTCAGTACAGAAGCGACACAACACTTATAACTACTATCAGAAGGAATGCTATTCTATTTATATTTGACTCAAATGGTGTTAATGTTCCCTGTGTTCTCCGTTTGCTTTCTTGTGTCATTAAACCATGTTGTCTTTAGTCAATTTTCTTCCTGATCTGTTATCTTTCCATCTTTTCCTCCTCCCAAGGTCCTGCTCAGACGGAGCCAAGGTCATGCGCTCCCCAGGCGTCCATCTGCCCTGCCGCCTGCACCTGCAACAACAACATCATCGACTGCCGGAGAAAAGGCCTGACGGAGATCCCTGCCAATCTGCCTGATGGAATCGTAGAAATGTATGGATTACACTCCTCAAAATCATATCCCTTATCTATTTGTGTAAAATCTGCCTGTGTGATAAGTACTTACCTTTAATATCGCCTGTGCGGTGATATGCCTTCTTCCGTCTGTCAGGTAACAAAGGCCATTAGCAGTGCGGTGCAGCAGCCTCATTAGTGAGTGCGTTAGCGCTGTGCCGCAGTTGTAGATAGATCTTGCTCAGTGCTGCTGTAGGTCTAACATCCCCGTCTGCACGGTTTAGGTAATTAGACAACCAGTCAAGAATCAAAATGAGGCAGGTTATACTGAGCCCGATCTAATGTCCAGAGTATTTTATCAGCATATTCAAGCTGGCCTGCTTAAGGTGTTTGATATGTGATGTGAAATGGTAGACCTATTAATTAATAAGTATATAAATACTCAATTATAAGTGCTTTAACCAAATACCAAAATGCTAGTAGATAAAAGTTGTTATACTTTTCAAAACCTATTAAATGTTAACAATTTTTTTTTTAAATTATACTATTATTAAATGTCTAAAAATGAGGAGAAAATGCATTTAATAGAGACATTAGCAGCAGCGTTGGTATAAATGATACTGACAGTATAATGACTGTCGATCATGATGATTGATCATGATGTGCAATTAATTATTTTTATGTAAAAAAAATAAATCAATCAATCAGTTAACAGCACTGCATTAATAGTAATGTTAAGAAAATGTCACTTTCGTAAATATCCGTTTCAAACTCATTTTGGAGGATATTCTCTAAAACCCCAGTTATCTTTGGATGTCTTTGATGACTGTGGCTTTTTGAGCGATTCGGTTATATTTTTATGAGAAAGCCACTGTTTTTAAAGCAGCCATTAGATTAATGTTGTTGTCAATTTTTCTGCCTATTAACTTTTTTATGTGACCTTTGCTTCATTGTGCTGGCCATGTTAGCTTGCGTAACGCTAATGCTAGCATATTAACTTTAGAGTTCCTATTAAAAAGCAATCCAATTAATGTAATTCATACAGCGCCTGCCGCTTAAAACATCTGACCTTGTAGTAGTTCCAGTCGCTTCTGTATTCAGTGTCCTTCAAATGCACGAGAACATCCAAAAGAGGTTTTGCGGTATCCTCCAATAAACAAGGTTGTCTCGGTTGCGCATGGGAAATTTGCAAGGCCAACATTTCCATTGTGCGCATAGGCTGGGATGTCTTGTTTAATGATCACATATCAGCGCAGCGGTACGCTCACACACATGCATACTGTTACAAAGAAAACACTTTCGAGTTTTTCGGTGTGTTTTGGCTATCTTGCCTTGGGCTGATTGAATGTTCTCGTGCTTTGGAGAACGTCCATATCGTCTTGGCCAGGGTATTTGGTATCCATATTGATTCAGAGATCCTTGTTTGCAATAAAGGACAGGTAGGTAATTGCCCTGATATGTGCTGTTCCTCGCCGTTGTTGTTATGTCAATAGTGTATGACCTTTGCATAATAAATGGATATGCAGGCTAGGACACATTAGCCCAACCGAGCCCATGGCCAAAAACAAATTGGGCTAATGAAATGATGTATAACCTGGAGCATGCAGAGAGCTGTGCTTATTTCTCAGGGACTTGTTTTCCGTGCCCCCTTATCCCAGTGAGCCAAAACACAGATTGAACACTCAATGTACAGACTGTCGTAAAACATTAGATGGCTTTCTCTGTAGACCTCCTGAAGGAGCATTAAGTACCAGCCAGACTCTCAAAAACAAAAGGTTCTTCAGCGAAAGACTCTTTTGAGCACTTTGGGTTCAACAGAGCACCCTCCTTTCATCAAGAACACAATGAAAAATGACTTTTCTTACTTTGTATTTTTGTCTTGTTTCTAACCATATCTAAACATTTTTAATCAAAATACTTTTACTATATAAGCAAGTGTCTTAAAATAAGCAGAAAAAGTGTTTTGCAATACAATATAAACACATGTTTCCCTTTGATTATCTTAAGTCATTTTTTTATCTAGTAAAATGATCTTGGTTGAAGAATTTTTGTATATTTTGATTAGAAACAAGAATCCTTAGATAAGCCATTTTTTGCCATGCATTTTATTCACTCTTGCTCTGTTGTTTGCAATATGTTAATAATAACAGAGTAAATAAATTAAGTCATTCTAAATAAAATGTAAAAAAATTGATTAGGTTATTTAGATCAGCATAATGTTTTTTAAGCACAAGTAAAGAGATGCTTACTGTACATAAAGTTATTTGGGGAACTTAAAATCAGAGCTTTTGGTTTTAATTGAAACATTTATTTTTTAAGCGTGGGCCTGTAACGCACGCCTCCACATGCTTTTAGACTCTGAGAAATGAAATCACCAGCAGATCTGTGTTGTGAGTGGAATAAATGTGTTACGGTGCGAAACACCTACAGGAATATTACATTGTTTTCTTTTCTCTGCCGTGCCATATTTGTTTCATAATTTTATTATATACAATTACTAGCGTAATGGAAAAGTCAGCGTTGTGTAACAAAACATATCCATCTGTTCCCATGTAGTCGTCTGGAGCAGAACATGATCAAGAGCATCCCAGCAGGAGCGTTTTCTACGTACAAGAAACTGAAGAGAATGTAAGAACTTCCACACACAACAACACTAACTAATCATCTTACCATTTACAGTATATTGATCAAACGGTTGGAGTCTTTTTTCTTTTCAACAAAAAAGAACAAATAAGCAGCATCCATTTTTAACATTAGTAATAAGAGATGTTTTTTAAAGGGATCATATGATGTGGTTTCAAGTATTCTTTTCTTTTCTTTTCTTTGAAGTGTTACAAGCTGTAACATCCCCCCCACACACTTTTCTACATCATTGTGTTGGTTTATTTTTAATAGCACTGCCCAAATGTTTATGCATAGACAGAAGGCGGAGCTATTATTCTCACTGTTGTGTTACAGCGGGCGCCATGTTCTGGAGACGCTGTGTGTCATTGTGAAAGTGAAAGTACTTTTATTTGCTTCCAAAAGAAGATAATTAGAAATCAGTGGTCAAGTTCTATTCCCTACACTGGAAAAAATCTACACAAATATTACAGTGTGCTCAGCACATGAGCAGAAATCTGATTCCCTTTTAACAGGTATTTTCATTTATAATAATATTTAACCATAGCCTTGGTGTACATGAGCGATTTATTTTAAACGTCTTACTTGCTTTTTGAATGATAGTTTATGTATATCCAAAAGGCACTTTAAAATTCCTCTATTTTGACACATCTAGAAATATACACACTTACTTTTGATACTTTTCAACCTATGCGTGAACCCTATACCTGCTGCAAGTGATCTCCTGTCAACCATTTTTAAGAAAAAATAGTAGAAGGGTTCATAAGACGCACTGCAGTTTCTAGATGCATGGCACCCTGCACAAGAAAATCTATATTTTAGACACAAATTCAGATATTTAATAAGATTTCCTCACTTCAGCTTTGACAGTGATGCCTTGACGTGAAGAGCTCGGTATTTTGAAGAATATACTCAAATCACAGGGCTTCCTGAGAGAAACATTTGTCTCTCAGGTAAAAGAAAGAATTTGTGTATACAGTTTTTCACAACTTACCGAATTGTTATAGAGTTTATTTACACCCCAAAAGTAAGAAAATTAAGACTTTAGAAACAAGTCATTGTTTCTTTTAATTGCTAAAAACTGGTCCAAGCCAGATCAAGTCACGTGATCGGTTAATGTGAGGAGAAGTAAATGGTTTAAAGATTAGATGCTAATGATGATCACCAGGCAGTTTCTTATGTTCTTTTCTCCTCAGTATCGAGTTTGTTGGGTATTTATGGAGTATCGACGTCCTGTCACACAAATGTGCAAACCATCCCTTTGTTGGTCTAACAGTCGAGCGTATTATCTCTATTTATGTCATTACAGAGACCTGAGCAAGAATCAGATATCCGAGATTGCAGAAGATGCGTTTAGCGGCCTGCGCTCGCTCACTTCACTGTAAGTGTTTTTCACACACACACACACACATGCAAACATTCATACGCCTGAGCTGCATAGTAATGCATTCACAAAGATAATAGGCTTGCGTAAATGTAAACAGTCAGGTGAAAGGACAGGTGTCGAATAAATCAGCTGACAGAACAGAGACGAGACAGCCTACTGTCTGCCTGAGAGTGTGTCTTTCTGTGTGTGTGTGTGTGTGTGTGTGTTTGCTGACATCTGCAGCAGCGTGAACACAAGGGAGGACTTTCATTTAAATCACCTCAACAAGTCAGAGAGAGACAGAAGCCTCAGCGTGTGCATATTAATTTGGTCAGATCTATCTCCCTGCGTCCGGCCCACACAGCTGTACACAAGACAGAGCTCATTTACCCATGCCGTGTGATTAAAGAGACGCTGAGGGCTGGAAGATGGGTTGCACTCTTTTAGGGAATAGGAATAAAGCAAAGAGGACGCTCGAGATGACATAAACACACAACCACACGTTTGCTCGGATATTTGAGTGTGCTGAAGGAACGGTTCAGCCAAAAGTGAACAGCGCTCAGAACTCGTGTGAACTCATTCTTTCTTCTGCAAGCACAAAACACATTTACTATGAATGGAGAACTTCAAAAGCCATAAATTGTCATGGACTTTATTTCTGAAGCCATACAATTGACTTGTAGAAGGAACAGACTGAAATTTAATTCATTATTTACTGAAAATGTTGATAGCTACCTTGACTCTCCATGGCTTGCTGATAAGAGACGTATTTATATAGTTTTTTTTTAAAAGAATTAAATAATTTTGATTGTTCAATTAGATTGTTCCAGCTTTCTGATTAAAACAGTTTTCTGACAAACATCAGTCTGTTTCTTATATATAGCTATATTGTATCTTGTATTGTAAATATAGTGTATATTGTATATTGTATGACTTCAGAGGACTAGTTTTATGTACCACTTTCATGATTTATGATTTTTACTGCTTTTTTGAAAAACATGAAAGCCCCTCTAAGA
This sequence comes from Enteromius unitaeniatus, assembly GCA_032359435.1. Lineage (NCBI taxonomy): Eukaryota > Metazoa > Chordata > Actinopteri > Cypriniformes > Cyprinidae > Enteromius > Enteromius unitaeniatus. Next base: position 15,842,192 of record JAUMHI010000055.1, read on the forward strand.
AGGACACACCCACGCTTAACATGTTGCACATGGGCTAGACATATTGAGACGTTGTGGGCTGATTCATTGCTCTTTATTTACATTGTATCTGGTTGTGTCTACAGGGTCCTGTATGGAAATAAAATCGCGGAGATCCCAAAGGGACTGTTTGATGGCCTGGTTTCCCTGCAGCTGCTGTGAGTGCTGCATTTATGACCCAATAACCTTCAATGTCAAGCAGATAATGACTTCTGTGTGTGGGTTAATGTACAGTGGGGTCCAAGTTTCGGGAGTTTTTTTTTCTTTAAACGCTACCATTTAAATAAAATGAATAATTTATTCAGCAAGGATGCATTAAATTGGTATTTTTTGACAAATGTATCAGGATTTCCGCAAAAAAAAAATTATCAGCAAAATTGATAATAATAAGAAATGATTCTTGAGCAAATTTTTTTTGGTTTGTTTTAATAATAGTACCACTTGATCAATATAATTTTGTGCAAAGCCTGTGCATATTATCTAGACTGATTTAAGAATATCTAAGTAGTGACCAGATATAGTCCTTTTGTTTTAGGACTATATATATATATGCTTCAATGAGAAAAAATGTGTTTTAAATGAAAAAGAAAAAAGGAAGAAAAGCACTAAAAAAAAGTTAAGAGAGCGTGTAGTGTTTTGGCTGAAAGTAGCATCAAGTTTTATTCTCGTTTTCTCTGGGGGAACACTCTCAACAACATTAGCATGTAAATTGGCCTTGATTGCTAAACATGTCCCTCACACCTACTTATATTTGTGTAGACATGGAAACATTGCTCAGACATAATTTCTGCATTTAATGGTCCAAATTGAGGTGGATCTGTCTGCTCTAATGGGCCTGCTTCAGCTTATTCTAATGATTTGGGGAAATTCTGATGGCTTCCGCTTTCCTTAACGTACACACTGCTGCCGCGGGCACAAAAATAAGCTCACATCACCTGTTATTATGCTTCTAAAACAGCATAGATTTACTGGAGTGGCCCGGCCCATGTTTTCACTGTCAACTGCCATAATGACACAAATTATCTGTGTTTTCAGCAATTAGAGTTCTTCATCCTTAATGGATTTTCTTAATAAGACCCTTTCAAAGGTACACCTCAGGGCATTCCAGCAATTTCGCAAAGCTATTTTGGCGTTTCTGTGTTTTTTTCCTTTTCTTTATGGTTTTATCCACTCCTTTTTCTTTAGTTTTTATTATTTTTTTCTTCTTTTTTGAGATACTCAAACCTAATTAGTTCACCCTGTGAGTAGACTAACGATGCATGTGTTTGCTCCAAGACAAAACCTCATTACAGTGGCTTTCAGTAATTAAGCACATGACTGCTTTAGTCAATTGTCAGGCGGCCTGAACGGGCGAGAAGTGTGTGACATGACAGGAGTGATGGGTGCAACTCAGCAGCTGAATACTCCAGCGGTTCATCGACAACACGTTCGCCGCGGTTTTGTTAAAGTTAGTGATCTGTGAAGCGAGTAAATTACATATATAGATCTGAATATGTTTCTGATACTTACATCAAGTCACACAACCTTGAGCACTTTGTGCATCCCACACTGTAATTTTTAACTCCAGTGACATCCACACTACTAAATTACACATTACTAAATTTACTGCAACCATTACACTCTCCACTAGAGGCTTTAAAGCAAACCATAAAATCATTCAGAGAGATCGGCACTTTCTGCCCAGGCGAGCAAATTGAGTATAAAAAGTCCCTATTGTCTTACGTCTTTTGCAAAATACATGTAGAATACTTGATACTGACAACGGAACACATTTACAGCAATAAAAATAATTTGTTTTGTTTTGTTTTGCTTGTTTTTGTTTTTTATTTGTAGTTTGTTTTGGCTCGGTTTACTTTTGTTTTGTTTTGTTCACTTTGCTTTGGTTTGCTTGTTTTGTTTGCTTGATATGTTTTCCGTTGTTTTTTGTTTTGTTTGCTTTATTTTGCTTGTTTTCGTTTAGTTTTGTTTGCTTTGCTTTTGTTTTGGCTCCCTTAACTTTTGTTGTTTTGTTCATTTTGCTTTGCTTGTTTCATTTTGAGTGCATTTTTGTGGGTTTTGCCACTCGTTATGTACTAATTCAAACGTCAGAAGGTGTTTATATATAAAAAGCATAAAGCATGTTTTTGTTTTTTTGCTTATCATATAAATCTATAATGAAACCTCTGCTTACTCTTCCAGACTGCTGAATGCAAACAAGATCAACTGTCTCCGAGTAAACACTTTCAAAGACCTGCAGAACCTCAACCTGCTGTCCCTCTACGACAACAAGCTCCAGACCATCAGCAAAGGCCTGTTCACCCCTCTGCGCTCCATCAAAACACTGTGAGTTACACACACACATAAACACTCCATCCTTCACACCCACACTCAGTCCAGGAGACTCCAGTCTCTAAGCAACTGTTGAGCGGGACTGCCTTCACCTCGCAATTAATTAGCTGCAAGTAGATGGCAAAACAACAACATTAACAGCAGTAAGATAAATGTGAACTAAACAAACGAAAACCTTACACTGAGAAAAACAGTTCATGTTTATGAATTGTATTGTTATCAAAGGATATTACTGTTTATTTATACAGACTCCCTTGACTCTAATTAAGCCTTTCGATTTATCATTATGTCCGCGCTCCGCAGACACCTCGCTCAGAATCCCTTCATGTGTGACTGTCATCTGAAGTGGCTGGCCGACTATCTGTTTGACAATCCAATTGAGACCAGCGGAGCTCGATGCAGTCACCCACGCCGTCTCGCCAACAAACGCATCAGCCAGGTTAAGGGCAAGAAGTTTCGATGCACAGGTAAAGCTACACACATGCACACTGTTTAAAGAGGACTTTTATTCCTTTTTCAGTTCATTTGACTTGCATTTTGAGTTAACTGTAACGTTATGCTGAAGTAACATTCACAAGGCTTCTTCAACAGCCCCTTATCTGTATAACCATAAAGATGGATCCTTAGAAATCAAAATGTTATGACGTTGCAACATGATTTGTGATATTCAGCAGTTTATTATCTGCTTCCTTGTTTCAAGTGCAAAAATGTTGTGAAAATACAGGTTTGTAAACAGATTGCATTTTATTTTAATGATTCACTTTAATCAGCAGTAATTTTGCAGCTACACACGTCAGCTAATTCTCATTATTTTGCATCTATGCATCAACCTACTATCGTTAAAGTAAGAATAAACTGTTAGGTAAGGGTTAGTAAATCAGGGTTAGTAAACTTTTAGTAAATGGTAGTGTACAGCTAAATTATGGTTGTGTTTTGGTCCAGGATAACATTATAAAAGGACTTGCTCCTTATGGAAGACAGTCAATCAAGTTCCCTAACATACAGTGAATCTACTTGGCTGTGCACAGTGACTTGTTGATGACTCTAAGTTCTGGCCACCAATTGTTGCCCACATGCTTCTTCACACTGAGACACCTCACGTTCAGTGACGTCCCTTTCCTTTTCCTGTGTGTGAGTGTGTGTGGCATACTCTGGCCTGGAGCAGTTCTTCTCACACACTGCCAGGTTTCAGAGTGCTAATAGGGCAATGCTGGCTGTTCTGAAGCACAATGAAGACGCCTTGTTAGAAGATGTTTTTACGAGTCGGAACCGGCCCCCACACGCAGCCAAAAGCACGGGCCCCTGAGGAAACTGATTTGGTGGGAGAAGTGCAGCCGCTGTTTGCTTTGATATCAAGCCACAGGTTTTTCTCATTAAACTTCTGTCAGTATATCAGCACAATAACAAGTGCAACGCCAGAGCACACAAACCCGCTACTGGCCCCTAGCGTGTGTTTGCACGTGAAAATCTGTGTTTTGTGTCCGTGCGTGCGTGTGTGTGTGTGTGTACAGGCCCGTAGCCGGCTATAAGATTACAGAGGTCTAGACCTCAGTAAATTGTGCATGTTCAAAAATTCTAATTTGCTCTCCACTTTGTTGTTTAAAACGCCTAATATGAATGCATGGATAATTCAGTTTAGGCAGTTAGTTAAGCATCCGTGATTTGAAAGTGATCGCTGCGAGATGCTGGCAGGAGTGAACAAATCTAGAAAACGTTGCGAGTGAAGGCATGGGTGCAGTCTCCATTTTTTCAGATTCAGCTATTAGATGCGTTTTTGTATCTGTCTTAAGTTAATTAAGTGGGTAATTTCTGTTGTAGTAGCATTTAACACTAGTACACATATCTGTAGAAAACAAATAGGTTACGGAATCAAATCTGTTGTTCAGTGGCTTTAATAGTTACATTTTCATAATTCATGCTAAAAACATTCATAAGAGCGCTAGAGAAAGTTATTGTCTATACCAGGGGTAGGCAACGTCGGTCCTGGAGTGCTAATGTCCTGCA